>CAWUFW010004297.1:1200000-1579399 GCA_963921515.1 Calotriton arnoldi
CATGTCGACCTGGCAAGTGCACCCACTTGCCAGGCCTAAACCTTCCCTTTTTCTACATGTGAGACACACCTACGTTAGACCCAAGGTAGCCCCATGGGCAGGGTGCAGTGTGTGTGAAAGGTATAAACATGTGTTGGCATGTTTTACATGTCCTAATAGTGAAATACTGCCAATTTAGTTTTTCACTATTACAAGGACTATCTCTCCCATAGGTTATCATTGGAGCTGCCTTGTAACATCCTACAAGTATAACCTATAATTGGGAAGGGATAGAGATTTGGAGTTTGGACTCCTGAACTCAGAATTTAAAAATACATCTTTTAGTGAAGTTGGTTTTTAGATTGTTTGTTTGAAATGCCACTTTTAGAAAGTTACTGAAAAAAGGTGCCGCATTTAGCGGCCCCAGCTGCTGCACTGCTTTAAAGAGAAAAAATATTCCATGTAAACCAAGCCTTCACAGTAAACCAAGTAATCCATACTAAACCAGTCAACTTGTCATAATAATTATCATAATCTCTGTATTTATGTAGAATCAATCCGGAGACAGGTAGATTGCACTGAATACTTTTATTCATGCATTTTCAAAACGCTTTCTGTAGCCAATCCAAGCTTTAACATGAGCGTGTGCAGTCAATCATATTTCACTACAGGACTTTCGGTATAACCCAATGCATTTCGAACCTATCTGGTTCTTCGTCAGAGGTCGCTGTAAAAAATTAGAAAGATACGCTTAGCCAACCACACTGAAACATAACCTGCTCAGTGCCTGAAGAAACAAGAAAATAATAACCCTTGACCCTACCAAAAATCACCTCCCTTAACCACCCTCAGTCACCCCAACAACTAAACAGTATAAAACGCAATAAAAACAAAACCTACTCTCGTATCCTACACCTAATTTGTGCCTAAAAACTCGTGTTACCCCTTAAACTACCCCATATCCATTCACAACTAAAATAAGAACCCTCACCCATCACGGAAACCAACTTACCCCCTATTTACCTCGTGAAAGCCAAAACCGGCATTATGATCTCTTCATGCTTCCACTCGTGTTCCAAAAAATCAATCCCAATACTCACTCCCTCCCAGCTCTTAAACCGCTCACACAGGTGTGCTCAATACAACCATGTGACTGCCTAACTCAAATGAGAACAAACTCTTTACAAAAATGAACACTACTGCAAATCCCATAATGCATTACCCCTGCTATACATGAACCGAACCTAGTTCACCCTAAACAGTGAAAAGCTAAATAAATAACACTATTGCATAAGAAAGTAAACCTGAATATTCAACAGTTCGTAAAAGGCGTGCTACGTGAAACATGACATTGCCTAAAAGTTAATGAAAGCAGTAAAATTGTCTATAATGGTCCAAGAAATGATGACGCCTGTTGAGTGATCGAATCCACCATCCTTCTAAATCAGAGTAATATACTGTTCGTTCATTCAGTCCATGTAAGATCTTATAGATGTTTCGCTGTCTCCAGAGTGATGCTCACTTTCATAAATAAACCTTTACTTCCATCCGTGAAACCAATGGGGTGCAAACACAGGTTGGACGATAATTGCGAAGCAAGTGTAAGAATAGAATAGCAAATGCACTCCTTCCCTTATCTTATTAGTTTTTGCTGAAACTGCCAATGTACATGCGTGCAAGCAGCGCTGTGAATCGTCCCATCACAGCATGTTAAAGACACTGAAAAAAGGATGCCGTGTTTACCGGCCCCAGCTGCTGCACTGCTTTAAAGAGAAAAAATATTCCATGTAAACCAAGCCTTCACAGTAAACCAAGTAATCCATACTAAACCAGTCAACTTGTCATAATAATTATCATAATCTCTGTATTTATGTAGAATCAATCCGGAGACAGGTAGATTGCACTGAATACTTTTATTCATGCATTTTCAAAACGCTTTCTGGATTGATTCTACATAAATACAGAGATTATGATAATTATTATGACAAGTTGACTGGTTTAGCTTGGATTGGCTTCAGAAAGCGTTTTGAAAATGCAGTGCAGCAGCTTGGGCCGCTAAACGCGGCACCTTTTTTCAGTGTCTTTAACATGCTGTGATGGGACGATTCACAGCGCTGCTTGCACGCTTGTACATTGGCAGTTTCAGCAAAAACTAATAAGAAGATAAGGGAAGGAGTGCATTCGCTATTCTATTCTTACACTTGGTTTCACGGATGGAAGTAAAGGTTTATTTATGAAAGTGAGCATCACTCTGGAGACAGCGGAACATCTATAAGATCTTACATGGACTGAATGAACGAACAGTATATTACTCTGATTTAGAAGGATGGTGGATTCGATCACTCAACGGGCGTCATCATTTCTTGGACCATTATAGACAATTTTACTGTTTTCATTAATTTTTAGGCAATGTCATGTTTCACGTAGCACGCCTTTTACGCACTGTTGAATATTCAGGTTTACTTTCTTATGCACATAGTGTTATTTATTTAGCTTTTCACTGTTTAGGGTGAACTAGGTTCGGTTCATGTATAGCAGGGTAATGCATTATGGGATTTGCAGTAGCGTTCGTTTTTGTAAAGAGTTTGTTCTCATTTGAGTTAGGCAGTCACATGGTTGTATTGAGCACACCTGTGTGAGCGGTTTAAGAGCTGGGAGGGAGTGAGTATTGGGATTGATTTTTTGGAACACGAGTGGAAGCATGAAGAGATCATAATGCCGGTTTTGGCTTCACGAGGTAAATAGGGGTAAGTTGGTTTCCGTGATGGGTGAGGTTCTTATTTTAGTTGTGAATGGATATGGGGTAGTTTAAGGGGTAACACGAGTTTTAGGCACAAATTAGGTGTAGGATACGAGAGTAGGTTTTGTTTTTATTGCGTTTTATACTGTTTAGTTGTTGGGGTGACTGTGAGGGTGGTTAAGGGAGGTGATTTTTGGTAGGGTCAAGGGTTATTATTTTCTTGTTTCTTCAGGCACTGAGCAGGTTGTGTTTCAGTGTGGTTGGCGAAGCGTATCTTTCTAATTTTTTACAGCGACCCCTGACGAAGAACCAGATAGGTTCGAAATGCATTGGGTTATACCGAAAGTCCTGTAGTGAAATATGATTGACTGCACACCCTCATGTTAAAGCTTGGATTGGCTACAGAAAGCGTTTTGAAAATGCATGAATAAAAGTATTCAGTGCAATCTACCTGTCTCTGGATTGATTCTACATAAATATAGAGATTATGATAATTATTATGACAAGTTGACTGGTTTACTATGGATTACTTGGTTTACTGTGAAGGCTTGGTTTACATGGAATATTTTTTCTCTTTAAAGCAGTGCAGCAGCTGGGGCCGCTAACCGCGGCACCTTTTTTCGGTGTCTTTAACATGCTGTGATGGGACGATTCACAGCACTGCTTGCACGCATGTACATTGGCAGTTTCAGCAAAAACTAATAAGAAGATAAGGGAAGGAGTGCATTCGCTATTCTATTCTTACACTTGCTTCGCAATTATCGTCCAACCTGTGTTTGCACCCCATTGGTTTCACGGATGGAAGTAAAGGTTTATTTATGAAAGTGAGCATCACTCTGGAGACAGCGGAACATCTATAAGATCTTACATGGACTGAATGAACAAACAGTATATTACTCTGATTTAGAAGGATGGTGGATTCGATCACTCAACGGGCGTCATCATTTCTTGGACCATTATAGACAATTTTACTCTTTTCATTAACTTTTAGGCAATGTCATGTTTCACGTAGCACGCCTTTTACGCACTGTTGAATATTCAGGTTTACTTTCTTATGCACATAGTGTTATTTATTTAGCTTTTCACTGTTTAGGGTGAACTAGGTTCGGTTCATGTATAGCAGGGGTAATGCATTATGGGATTTGCAGTAGCGTTCGTTTTTGTAAAGAGCGTGTTCTCATTTGAGTTAGGCAGTCACATGGTTGTATTGAGCACACCTGTGTGAGCGGTTTAAGAGCTAGGAGGGAGTGAGTATTGGGATTGATTTTTTGGAACACGAGTGGAAGCATGAAGAGATCATAATGCCGGTTTTGGCTTTCACGAGGTAAATAGGGGTTAAGTTGGTTTCCGTGATGGGTGAGGGTTCTTATTTTAGTTGTGAATGGATATGGGGTAGTTTAAGGGGTAACACGAGTTTTTAGGCACAAATTAGGTGTAGGATACGAGAGTAGGTTTTGTTTTTATTGCGTTTTATACTGTTTAGTTGTTGGGGTGACTGTGAGGGTGGTTAAGGGAGGTGATTTTTGGTAGGGTCAAGGGTTATTTTCTTGTTTCTTCAGGCACTGAGCAGGTTATGTTTCAGTGTGGTTGGCTAAGCGTATCCTTCTAATTTTTTACAGCGACCCCTGACGAAGAACCAGATAGGTTCGAAATGCATTGGGTTATACCGAAAGTCCTGTAGTGAAATATAATTGACTGCACACGCTCATGTTAAAGCTTGGATTGGCTACAGAAAGCGTTTTGAAAATGCATGAATAAAAGTATTCAGTGCAATCTACCCGTCTCCGGATTGATTCTACATAAATACAGAGATTATGATAATTATTATGACAAGTTGACTGGTTTAGAATGGATTACTTGGTTTACTGTGAAGGCTTGGTTTACATGGAATATTTTTTCTCTTTAAAGCAGTGCAGCACCTGGGGCCGCTAAACGCTGCACCTTTTTTCAGTGTCTTTAACATGCTGTGATGGGACGATTCACAGCGCTGCTTGCACGCATGTACATTGGCAGTTTCAGCAAAAACTAATAAGAAGATAAGGGAAGGAGTGCATTCCCTATTCTATTCTTACACTTTTAGAAAGTTGGCATTTTCTTGCTTTACTATTCTGTGCCTCTGCCTGCCTGTGGAATCAATGTCTGGTTTAGGCTGACAGGGGATGTTTGTGCATTCACTCTAGACAGTCACACAAAGGGAGCTGAGGTGTGCCCTGCTTATCATGATGCCCTATCACTAGGTTGATGGGTCTACCTGAGCTAGAGTCGTGGGAGGAGTTGTCACTGACCCCAAAATAGGGCTGTGCCTGTCCTCACAAAGCTTTCTCCACCCCCTGTAGTGTGTATGGAGCCCAGTCAGGGCAAGGCAGGACCATGTGCACTGCAAAGACTGCCCTTTGAATTGTGCCTACTTCAAAGGCAGAAACTGGTATAAGTGCTGGAGCTGTGACCCCACATTTCTGGAACACTTAAGTACTAAGAGGAGATTCTGCTGAGAAGAAGAAGAGCTGGAGAAACTGTAGGAGGGGAACTGCCACTCAGCTTGGTGCTGTGTTGAGCTGGCCTGTTGCTTGTAGATTCTGTCTTGGGCAGTGAAAGGACTGGACTTTGGTTTCTGTATCTTGCTTGTCAAGGTTCTCCAAGGGTTTGTGTGCGCTTGCCTCCAGTTAAGAAGTCTCGGGACAATCAAAGACTTCACCTGCAGCCCCTGAACTCCTCTGTTGGGAATTCTGACCTGCCAAGTGATGCCAATTCCAGTTCTGGGCCCTTGGAGGTGGCTTCTGCTGCAAGAAAAGAAGAAAATCCACACACCGGTCTTCAGCGCCTGTTTTTCCCACTGCAATCCTGCTGTGTGGTTGAAAAACCAATGCATCATCGCGGCGCGGCCGCAGAATCGACGCAACATCTGCAGTGCGGTCCGAAAATCACTGCAGCCCAAGCACCGTTTCTCTGACATCTGAGACCCCTGCTCTGATGCAGGCCCTGCTGTGCTGCTGAAGATTTGACATATCACCTGCATCGTGGCTGGAAAATCAATGCAGTACCTGTTTCGTTGCCGCCACATCGACCCAGTAGGCCCGTATTTTCCCCGCATCGCACCTGTGCGCCAAGTTCATTATTGAAGTGGCCCAGAAGTAAGGAACTGAGGCCGTGTGTCCGGAAATCGACTCATCACCTCCCCTCACAGTAAAGAACCGACGCATAACCTCCCCTGACAGTAAGGAACCGATGCATCACCTCCCCAGGGAGTAAGGAACCAACACATTGCTTTGATTTCCATTGCCTCACCTCCCCTGCGCTTGTTTTCATCTTTGATTTTGATGCATCGCAGGTGCTAAAAAGTGATGCATCCATAGTTTTATATGGACTGAACGGTTTAAACCTTTTAAAAGTGATATCTTTGATTGTGTATGTTAGATTTGTGTTGTTTTGGTCATGTTTTGTTTAGATAAAGATTGGTTATTTTTCTAAACTGGTGTGGTGTCCATTTGTAGTGTCTTCATTGTGTTACTGTGTGTGTTGGTACAAATGCTTTACACATTGCTTATGAGATAAGCCTGACTTTCCGTGCCAAGCTACCAAGGGGGTGAGCAGGGGTTATCTAGGGTGTGTAATCCTCTTACCCTGACTAGAAGGAAGGGTTCCTACTTGGCCAGGGTGCAAGCCACTGCCAACTAGAGACCCCCATTTCTAACAGTCTGTGATTATGTTGGTTGGTAAATAGGAGTCTGAAACACTTTCAGAGGGCCATGGCAAGCAGGAGCCACTGGGCCCAACTGTGGGGGTTGAGGCCTTTTACTCACGATATCTTGGGCCCGACTTATTGTGAATCCTGAGAAACTGAGAAAGTACCCCTTCAGCACTTGCCTCAGTAGTAGCGTGGGTTGAGCCATCCACGGCTTCTCAGGGGTTGGGGGAGGTAGATGCAATGAGGTGAAAACTGGCCCACAACTCAAAATACGTTCAATAGCAGCAATAAATTATTATCCAGTCAAAACTTGCTTTATGAAAAAAAGGAGTATTTATATACAAACAAATGCACCATGCACAAAAAATACCCACAGTCACCCTGAGGGACAGTTCCTGGAGTCCCAATTCTCTCTCACTATTGGTACTGGTTCTTCCCCATTCACTATAGGTGACATTCAGGTTAAGCCCCAATAGTAGTCCGAGTCTCAGGTGTCCCACTTCGACTCTTCCAAAAGTCAAAAAAGTGTTCCAGCGCCTAATGCGAGGTGCAGTAGAACAAGTTTCCCTGGGGATTTCTGGCCTTAAGATCAGTCTTACCCACTCCTTCAGGGGTTGCACTACTGGAGTCCCTGGGAGCGTTTCACTCTTGGATGTTGTGGAGGACTGCAGCGGCTGCTGGCAGTGAGTAGCACTCATGGCTCTTCAGGGGCAGCAACTGGGCAACCACGGAGCTTTCTCCAGTGAGATGGTAAGTTCCTCTGATCCTTCTCACAGGTGGGGGGGAATGATCGCTTAGTTTCTGTTCCTCATTTTTCATTGTGGTCCCCTCTAGCAAACGGGGTCACTGGCCTTACTCCGTAAATGGGCGATGGCTAGATCAGCAAAGCAGTAATTTCTTCTTCATGGCAGCTCCCTCTGGCATATGGGGTTACCGACTTCACTCTGTACACTGGCTACAACCCGATCAGCACAGCAGTCATACAGTCGTCACGGTGGTCCCCTCTGGCATATGGAGTCATCAGCTTTACCCTGCACACATGTGTTGGCCCAATCAATGCAACCACAGCTAACTTCACAGCAGCTCCCTCTGGCATATGGGGTTGCCGATTTGATTCTGCACATGGGCAACAACCCAATCAGTGCAGCAGCCGTCTCCTTTCACCTTGCTACAGGGATCCACTTGCAAGGATAACCCACTGGACTTCACTCCCTCCAAGCGCTCTCCTCTTTCTCACAGGGCAGATTGGTCTTTGCAAGCAGGCAGGCATTGGTGCTACAGGTTCTGGGGTCAGGCGGTCTTGGATTTCCCTGGGTGATATCCCTTCACCCAGCTGGGAGACCGACAGCCCTTGCCCCCAGTCCCAGTCCCAGGCATAAGTCTTGTAGAGCTTTTCCTCCTCAACATACAGCCTGACTGGCGGCTTGACAGTTAAAAATTTGGGGGGCCTCAAGTTCCCTTTTCTTATAGCCCATTTCCAGATACCAAATGTGATTTTGGGTCCAAGTCTTTGAATTTTGTGTAGAGGGTCTGCTTCCTTTTGAAGTGCCCTCTCCTCTGTCCTGACCCTCCTTCAGTAAGGAGTCTGTCACAGCAGAGGCGACTCCAAATCTGATAGCTCCACAACTCAGGCCATGTCAGTGAATAGAGGTTCACACCTTGATGTCAGCCGCAGTGATATGCACAGCAAAAGGTTGCCCCAGCCCTACTCTTTATGATTCTCTTATCAGCCTCATCTCCTTTCGGACATGTGCCACGGCCCCTTTCCAGTGACCTCTCCCTGAATCGTAGAGCACCCTTTGAAGTGTACCGAAGAGCCTGGCACTCCATCCTCCAGTGTGTGTCCCACCCAGCTCTCAGGAATGCAGCAATCCCCAAATCTGTCTAGAGAGATTCCTGTACCTCCACATGCTCCTCCAGTTAACACTAGGTCTTCCAAAATCAAACCCAGCGTCTTCCATGTGTCGTGCCATTCAGAGACACGCATGCAACCACTTGCGTGCTGTACAGCACTACATGCTTACCTGATGCAGGCCAAGGGGGAGTTAAACACAAAGCAGCAGAACTTTACATAAATGAACCTGTAGGCCTCACTCCAGTGACACAGTTGAAAAGACCTGTTCTCTTCTACTTATCACTACACTGTATGCAACTTCCACCACCGCACTCGCGTTACTTAATTCCTGCCAAAGACAGAAAAACCTTTCACCACTATGATGGTTGCGCTTTGGGTGCCCCTCCCGGTCCAACAAGACCACAATCCGTGAGACAGGCCCATGTCACCGTGCACATGCATGATCTGTGTTTGCCTAACACAACATAAATTAGCTCTAGGAATCCAGATATCACTGAAGCTAAGGTCACCAGGTGAGGAACATTTCCATCCAACAATGGGGCTCATCGCCAAGTGCGACCTGAGTGCTCAGGTTAATGCTTGTGCTAGGAAGTACACTTTAGAAGTGCTGCAAATGAGAGAGCAGGGCTAAAGGTGTATGAATCAGCACGTTTTGTCACTTAACTTCTAACAACTAGAAGCAGACTACCGTGTTTTAAGGCGCCATTTAGCAGAATCAGACACCGTCACCTCTTAAACATAATGACCACAGGCGACATCTCATTACTTCATGAGTCGGCCTCTCCAGAAAACAGCAGTAAAAACAAAAACAAAAAGCCACTTGGAATAAGGTACTGAGTCATCGCAGTCACAAAGGCGCATATCTCTTCCACTGCCTGCTTTGGCTTAATCTCCCTCGCCCAGGGCGCGCCGCCGGAGTCTGCCGAACTGCAACCACCTTGTGTGCACTGGGGTCAGGCAAACATGCTGGAGTGTGATGGACAGAGGGCAATTATCCGGCAGGACGTGCTGTACCGTTAGCTTTCCACGTCCCTGGGCCCTCGATGAATAAATTGGCTTGAAGCTGGCTGGTTGGCTCCCTGCTGGCGTCACGCGCTGCTTTTGCCGGCTGCCACGTGCCCCGTGTAAGCTGCAGATAGTCTTGCAGACTTGGCCTGGGCCCCGTCTCCACATGAGTTGGAAGAGGCACCGTAGAGCCAGCCCAATGGTGCCCTCGCTGCCAACGAGGACGATAAAACTGCGTGGGAGCGAAGATCATTATTCATTCGATGCACAGATTTTGAAGCAAAAACACAAACCCCTTCCAGGCGGCGAGCCCCCCCCCTTCTGTCCGCCCCCCGCTTGCTACCGCCAACTGCGCGCTTTCCCTTATAATCACCACTGACCACTTCTTTGGTGCCTGAAAAGGTCGCAGTTTATTTCAATAACACAACATTTTTGTTCACATACAATTTTATATTTCAACGTCCATGGTCATAAGCCCTCTATGTTCTGGCTTAGGTCTCCTCACTTTCTTTTGATCTGGACTTCCAGCCTCCCGACTTTCTGGGGGAGGAGGGAGGGGCCCTTTTTGGTGGGGGTTCACGTCGCGGGTCTAGGCTTCAACTTGCTACCGATTTGGAGGGTGTCCGTTGGGACCTGCCCGGGCTGCAGCGCCGTCCCGCTCTCCTGGGCCTTTTGGTGGGCCCTCCCTTCTCCCGGGGGTCCCTGCCGTTTGGCATCCCAAGGACCTTGCCTGAGCGTTTCCTCTCTCTTTCCTGAGGCTGAGTCCCTACCATCTTCTCCCTCTGTACCCCTGCCGTAAGGCATCCCAAGGGTCCTGCGGGAGAGTTGCCTCTATTCTTTCTCTGGCGGCCCGCCGCCCCCTGGCTCCCTCAGTACCCCTTCCGTGAGGCATCCCAAGGCCACTGTGAGAGCCTCCCGTCTATCCTCTAGTGCTCTTGCGTCCTACTAGCTTCCTTGTGTTTGATCCGCCGCTACCCTTCCCCTGCTACGGCTGCGACGCCCGTCTTCTTAGTTGTGGGTGGGTGGGTTTCTTTCTTCTTCTCTCTCGCCAACGGGGGGGGTGACTTGTGGTTTCCTAGGGCCGTTGGCCCCTTTTTAACCCCCCTTTGGCTTTTCGGCTCGCCCCTGATTGGGGGAGCCTTCTTTGACCTGGTGGGCCAATCCTGGCCCCTTCCCGGCTTAGCCGGGCATTTACATGTTGCGGGGGCGGGGGAAGGGAGGGTCCCCCGCCGCCGGCCGGCGTTCCCCCGGGCCCCTACTGGGTCCGGCTTGCCTTCCCGGCCCGGGTCCAAACCCCTTCCAGGCGGCGAGTCCCCCCTTCTGTCCGCCCCCCGCTTGCTACCGCCAACTGCGCGCTTTCCTTATAATCACCACTGACCACTTCTTTGGTGCCTGAAAAGGTCGCAGTTTATTTCAATAACACAACATTTTTGTTCACATACAATTTTATATTTCAACGTCCATGGTCATAAGCCCTCTATGTTCTGGCTTAGGTCTCCTCACTTTCTTTTTGATCTGGACTTCCAGCCTCCCCGACTTTCTGGGGGAGGAGGGAGGGGCCCCTTTTTGGTGGGGGTTCACGTCGCGGGTCTAGGCTTCAACTTGCTACCGATTTGGAGGGTGTCCGTTGGGACCTGCCCGGGCTGCAAGCGCCGTCCCGCTCTCCCTGGGCCTTTTGGTGGGCCCTCCCTTCTCCCGGGGGTCCCTGCCGTTTGGCATCCCAAGGACCTTGCCTGAGCGTTTCCTCTCTCTTTCCTGAGGCTGAGTCCCTACCATCTTCTCCCTCTGTACCCCTGCCGTAAGGCATCCCAAGGGTCCTGCGGGAGAGTTGCCTCTATTCTTTCTCTGGCGGCCCGCCGCCCCTGGCTCCCTCAGTACCCCTGCCGTGAGGCATCCCAAGGCCACTGTGAGAGCCTCCCGTCTATCCTCTAGTGCTCTTGCGTCCTACTAGCTTCCTTGTGTTTGATCCGCCACGCTCCCTCCGGTTCCCCCGATCGGAGGGTGCTCCCCCGTGCTCCCCTACTTGCTGCTGCCCCTCCTCATTTCCTAGTTGCAACCCCTTTGTTCCAGTACCCCACGATGTTCAGTAGGAACATGTCCATTCCCACCCCCGTGAGGTGTACCCCGTCTTCCAGGTGGTACCCGGGGGACCTTAGGTTTATGAACCCGTGTCGCACGAATCCCCATCCCTGGGCCTTGCATATTCTGGCCATGGTAATATTCAGCTTTCTTCTGGATTTTTCGACTGCTTCCGGCCTGACCGCCCCGCGCCAGGCCCCCGTGCTATGATTTCAGAAAATATTAGGTCTGCTGGGCGGATTAGGCGTGCCAGCGCCGCGAGACTGCTCTGCATGTTCTCTAGCAGCGCTCGTCTTCCCAATGCTGCCAGGTCGTTTCCGCCCAGGTGGATCACAACCGTGTCCGGTCTGCCACCGTGCTCCAGCGCTGCCCGCGCCGAGGGTAGCAATTGTTCCCATCTCATCCCTGCACGTCCCCACCACTCGATGGTGGTGTCCCATAACCATACGCCTCCGAATTTGCGTCTGGATGCCGCCCACTTTGCGCCCGCGTTACGTAGGAATGTCCCATTATCCACACCGTCTTCCGCGCCGTTCCTGGACCTGTATGGGGGGAGAGGTTGGGCTTAGTAGACCATGGGGCGTATGTACCGCCTGTATGCGCTGGATGCCCATCGCCCTATCTCCTTTATTAGCCCTTCCCCCAACCCTAGCCCCGCCGCTGTCGTGGCTGCGCCTATCCTGAAGGAGTGTGAGCCGTATTCCCGTGCGGGGAGGCCTATTTTCTCTAGTACCTTTCTCATTACCGCTATGAATTGAAAGCGGCTGAGGAAGGATCCGTCCCTGTGCCTGAAAAGCGGCCCCTGGCTTGGCTCCCTTCCTCCTAGGTGCTCCTTTAGTAAGCACACTGCGCAGGTGTTTGCCCTCGCTGTGCAGAGAATTCTGGTTCTCCTGCCCTTGCCTGCTTGGTCCGTCTTGGACCGTCTTAGCATTATGTCCATGTGGCCATCCTCTATCGCCACGTCCCCTCTGTGTATGCATTCTGTGCCGGGTCGCTTCTTGATGGGGCTACTAGCTCGCTGACCCTGTAAGCCCCAAAATGCTACTGCGAATGCTGCTCGGAAAAGCTTTCCTTCCTGTTTGGAGGGGCACACCTCTGCAGTCGCCTCCAGCATCCTGTTTAGTATTTTGACATGTATGGGGCACCTCTTATCTTTGTTTGGCTGTTGCAACCGCCCCCATCCCCTCATTGCCATTCTGCTTTTGAAAGACCTGGTGGGATCTGCCTGCCCCTCCATTTTTGAGTAGTATGCCACCGCATTGAGGTGTGCTTGGGCCCATGTTTTCGTCCTACCCCTCATGAAGGCCCACTCGATGAAACCGAGGACCTCCCCTTGTGAGGCCCCCTTGTTTCCTTCCAACCCCGTCCTGCTCCTGAACGTTGCCCAGCACTTACTGTAGTGTTTTCTTGTTTTTGGCGCCAATGCGTTGCTCAACAGCGTCTCCAACCCTGTTCCACCCATGCCCATGCTTCCTCTGGCATTTCGGTCATCCGTCTGTCGGCTGTTGGGGCGAGGTCCCTGAATTTTTCCACTGAAATCGAGAAATGGCATCCGCCACTGAGTTTTCAGTTCCTGGGATGTGTCGTGCCCTAATTGCCATGTTGCCCTGCAGTTGGTATCCCACTAGTCTACGCAGCAGTGCGCCCACTGCTGGGCATTTTGCCGCCCCTGTGTTTATTGCCTGTACTACCGCGTGGTTGTCTGACCACAGTGTAATTTGCCTGTTTGCTAGCCGCTGGGCCCAGATGTGGAAGGCCACCACTATGGGGAATAGTTCCAGCAGCGCTATGTTTTTTGTCAACCCTATGCGTTGCCATTCCTCTGGCCATTTACCCGCTGTCCAAGAGGTCCCTAGTATTGCTCCGAACCCGAGTCCCCCTGCTGAGTCGGTGTAGAGCTCTAGCTCATGTGCTTGTACCCAGGGTTCTCGCCATATCAGGGTGCCATTAAACTCTGCCAGAAACCTGTCCCACTGCGCCAGGTCCTCCCGCACCCCCTGTGTGATGCGGATCCTGTGGTGCTTTTGCGTCATGCCCCTGGTTAACCCGGCTAGTCTCCTGGCGAACGTGCGCCCCGCGGGGATTACCCGTGTGGCGAAATTTAGTTTACCTAGAAGCTGCTGCAACTCCTTTAGCGTAGCTTTCTTCTGTTGTTGCATTAGCTTAATGCCTGCGCGCAAGTTGGCCACCTTTTCTGGAGGCAGCCTGCATGTGCCGGCCACCGAGTCCAACTCGATTCCCAGAAAGGACAGTCTCGTGGTTGGGCCTTCTGTTTTTTCCTGTGCCAGGGGGATGCCTAGTTCCTGCGCTAGTTGCACGAATTTGTCTAGGAGTGCCCCGCATACCTTTGTGCCTGCTTTCCCGATGAACAGGAAATCATCCAGATAGTGTACCCGCCCTCCTTCCGGGGCCCTTGTCCCCAATTCCCATTCTAGGAAGCTGCTGAAGGCCTCAAACTGTGCGCATGATATTGAGCACCCCATGGGTAGGCATTTGTCATGGTAATATTGCCCGTCCAATTTAAACCCCAGCAGATGGTAGCTGTCCGGGTGGACCGGCAGTAACCTGAAGGCTGATTCTATGTCTGATTTTGCCATCAGGGCCCCCTTTCCTTCCTGCCTAATTACGTCCACTGCATCGTCCACCGATGCGTACGCCACTGTGCACTCCCTGTGTTCCAGCCAGTCGTTCACTGATTCCCCTTCTGGGTGGGAGAGGTGGTGGATCAGTCGGAATTTTCCTGGCTCTTTTTGGGGACTACCCCCAGCGGGGAGACCACCATGTCTGCCAGCGGGGGTTGGGAAATGGCCCGGCCACCCGCCCTAGTTGTACTTCCTTTTCCACCTTTTCCCGCGCCACCCCGGGGTTGTCTCTTACTGACTTCAGGTTTGGGCTTTCCCGCGCCCCCTTGGCCCTTTGTAGGGTATGGGGAAGCCCTGCGTGAAGCCCACTGCCAGTAACTGTTTGTCATTTGTTTTGCGGTAACCTTGTAGTAGTTGTAGTAGTCTGCCTATCCTGATGGGGGTGGGTAGCGCCTGCCCTCCGCCCCGTCCCCCTTGCCCCGTTTCGGCGGGGGCTGTATCTTATTTTTTGGTGCTTGTTTTCTCTTTGTTGGCCCCCGGCCCTGCGTTGCGTCTGCAGCGAATGCTGGGGTGGTTGCCCCCGCATGACCCGCAAGCGTGCTTAAATCTGCATGATGCTCCCCATTTACACTCGTCTTTGTCGAATTTCCAACATGCTTTATTTGACTTTTGTCCTGCCTGGTTTTTTCCCTTGAAGTCTTTCCCTTGGCTTTCGAACTTGCCCTTACTCCCGTACTGCCGAAAAGTGTACTCTTTCACGCCAACCCCCTCTCTGGCTGCTACCATGTGTTTTGAGAAGCCCTCCATGTCTTGGCAATCCCATTCTATTCTTTCTTCTTCTCTCCTCGCCAACGGGGGGGGGTGACTTGTGGTTTCCTAGGGCCGTTGGCCCCCTTTTTAACCCCCCCCTTTGGCTTTTCGGCTCGCCCCTGATTGGGGGAGCCTTCTTGACCTGGTGGGCCAATCCTGGCCCCTTCCCGGCTTAGCCGGGCATTTACATGTTGCGGGGGAAGGGGAGGGTCCCCCGCCGCCGGCCGGCGTTCCCCCCGGGCCCCTACTGGGTCCGGCTTTGCCTTCCCGGCCCGGGTCCAAACTCGTCAACGCGAACAACCGATACCTCAGGGATCAAGTGATTTGCTCTGAAAAGTCACAAGTCACAACTATTTTGTTTTTTCTGAAATGTGCTCTAAATGGAATATGCTGCGACACTATGAGCTGCCATAGGATTTATCACCAAAGTCACACGTGGTAATAATGCTTCATGTGGTATTTCCACAGGAATTGAGTGGAGACTTTTGTTTCTGCCCAATCAGTATGATATAATTTGTGATGTGGGACTTTGAGTTCAAACAGGTATTACTTTTCACTTCAAAAGAACTGCGAGGACAATGGATTTTGTGTTCTACGACTTTTATATCTGCACGTTTAAATTAACAAAAAAAAAAAACGGTCATAACTTTCTGAAAAAACTTAAAACCTGTCTAGTTTCCTTCTAACATAATTTTTTTAACTAGTGGTGCCTGGACCTCTTCCTATTCTTATATGATTTCTACCATGCCACGAGACCCCATAAGGGGACATAATGCTTCAGAATACCATGATAAAACAAACATAACGATGTAAGTAATTGAAAAGCTATGCTTGTAGTTAACAATGCAAAATAATTCATTTGGAAATATGGAAATTGTGCTATATATTCCAATCTCACTGATGGTGTACCACAATGAGTTGGTCAAAGAGGCTAAGGGCCCCATCATAGAACAGGTCTCCTAGGGTTCCCATCACTGCTGTTTCCTAGAGCTCCACCACCTCCCGATCAATTTGTGCCCAGAAGGACCATATAGAGCATAAAGGAGTATTGTGGCATGGCTGGCATGACCCGCAATGCCCTCCTGTGGCACTCAGGCGCCACTCGCAAGAGGCCACTAGCAGGCATAGGCAGCACTGCGATGAGGAGAAATAGCTCTTGCACAAATCGCAGTGGCCTCTCCTTAGGCTCCAGTCCTATCTCTGTCAAAGGGTGCCTGAAGCTGCACTGCCAGATAGTAGTGCTCAGACACCAGGTCGCCCAACCATCCTCAGTCTAACAGGAGCTGCAGCTTGGCCAAGGCCACCTTGCGTCTCCCCTTATTCCATATGAGACCGCCCAATATGGCATTTAGTGACTTAAATGTGCTATGGGGAATGCTTACTGGTAGATTGGTGATATAAAACAGGAGTCGCAGGAGTATCACTATTTTGGAGAGGGACACTAGGGCCCTGCACCGTAAAGGGAAGGGAGCAGCAGAAGGAGATTTGAGGCTGGAGCGAGAAGATCGCTCTCGTGAGGTTTCCGTCGAGGAGGTCTTGGGGCGAATAGTACATGTTAATGCCCAAATAACGGAACGTGCGAGGCTCCCAAAGGATGATGTGGGCATCCACCTCAATGTGTGGGGGGGGGGGGCAGTGTGGGTGAAACAGGAACAGGCAGGTTTTGTTCCAGTTGACTCCCAATCCTGAGGCAGATCGAAAGGTGTCCCGGATATCTTCAACACAGACTAGGATGTGGTCAGCGTACAGGGAGATGGCATGAACCATGTCTTCGAGGGGTATACCATATGCGCGACCTGCCTGGATGACCCTTTAATCTTAATATATTAGTGGACCAAGTGATGCTTTTTCACCATGCCCATCCTACAGACATTACAGGTTAGAACTTAGCCATTCAGGATTGATAGTCAAGCAGTTGTATGGGGGTAGGGAGGGGTTAGGTTTGGGCCTTTTAGTACCCTGGCTAGTGGGTAAACTACATGCATGGTATGCGGCGTGCATGATGCTTCGCTCAACGGTAACAACAAACAAATTATCCAACTCTCAGTCCCAGGGCGGCAGAGTAACATCTAGTAGCCCAAACAAGTAACATACATCTTTGATAGCATGTCCCAAGACGATGTGCCTCAATGTCCAAAATGTTCCCGTGGGAACAGGAGGGGGTGGCCAGCATGTGCAGTTGGTTGTAGATGTACAACATGCAGTGTGAGGGATTTGTGTCCTGTGTTGACACTAATGTGTCTAAGTTGAAGGATATGATCGAGTTCGGCTCCACTGGCACCCCACGTCTGGAGAGTCAGGATGATGCAGGGCGGTGAGTCAGGACAGCAGGGCGGTGAGCCAGGACAGCGGGGCAGGAGGCAAATCTGCAGGTGCTCCCTGCTGATGCAATCATTGCCTTATTGTGAAGTCCATGCGTCGCCTGTGGGCAGTTAAGCAATGTCGTCTGGAGTTTGCTGCGTAACTATGGGGCGGAGGACCGAGGCTGTGCTGAGATTGGAGGAGCATGGCCCAGCCTCCGAGTGTACTTCTTTAGAGTCTCTTCAGAGTCATCTGTGCCCCAATGTCCCCTCTCTCTCGCAGGTTGGTGGCGGGCGCCAATGCCAGCATCTGCTCCTCTCTGACCTGGGCCGGTGTTGGCGCCCCCACCACTGACTGTCCCTGTGTGACTGTGGTGCTGTCCCAGGCCATGCCAGGGCCAGGCCAATTTGGGGTGTGGTGTAGGGGTACCAGACTTTTATGGTTTATAGCATCACTGTTCCACACAGTCCCAAGCATCCGCAGGTTCCGTGAAGAACTATGTGGTTGGATTCGCAATGTCTCTAAGTTTTGCCAGGAACATCAAGAAGTAGGCAAGGCCAGCAGCCTGCAACTTCTTCTTCATCCCAAGAATACAGCCCAGTGGTGCTGGACTCACAGGGTACAGTCAGAGAAAAGGAGTATTCGAGTGTTGTCATAGTTTATAGGTCCTGCATGCCCGGCGGCATGCAGAATGGCGTCTTTGTCTCTGAAATTCATCTGTTTGGCCAGGGCAGAGGCCACCAGTCAGGCACCCTATGAGCCTGTTCCACTGAAAAGAAGGGGGCAATCCAGTGGGCACCATGGCGGTGGTCAACCAGGACTCAAAGAAGGAGACAGAGTCTAGTCCCCTCCGGGAAGCACGCGATGCGTATGTTGTTACGACGCGATCAGCCTTCAGCATCTTCTATTCTGTTCTACAGTGTGCGGACTCTGGCGCCTTGTTCCTTGACCTGACCCTTAAGGTCCGCTGTGGCTGGCTGAAGGGTCTGGAGAGCAGTTTTGGTTTGTGCGAGAGCTTACGCTGGTCATCACACAGTAGGCCCAGTTCGACAGCCACTGATTCCACCCTGCTGCCCAAGCCCTTCCTGATGTCAGTGATGATGACAAAAATTCTGTCAAGCTTGGCTTTCTCAGGACCTGGCATTTCTGTGGTGCTGAGTGCCAGTGCCATCGGGGCCAGAGGTCACTCCAGGCACTCAACTCAATGCCAGGTACCTAACTGCGCCAAGGGCAAGCACCACTGGCTCCCTGGCGTCCCAAGCGAAGCAGGGATCTCCTTCAGCCATGTGAACTCTTCTGCTGGGGAAGGGTGCCCTCCAATCGTCAAGCGCTCCAGCTGTAGGTGGGCAAGGACCTACCATACCCCCAGACACACTGGTCAGTCTGGGGAGACATGAGCAGTCCAGGTGTGGAGGAATTGGCAAACTCCAGAGTCTTCTTCAGCAGTGCAGTAGCGGCTCCCTGGGTTTCACCTCACCCCCAGGCACCCAGAAGAGTGCCCTCTGCCTGTGGCAGCACAAGCATTTCCACCTAGGGTGTCCTTTGATCAGACGCTGCTCTGGGTCCCAGCAGCCATCCGGCGTCGCATTCTGTTGTCGCAGCAAGGGTGTATCCTTTGTGCACCACGCCGGTGTCCCGGCAGGGTCTCCATTAATCTGATCTCCCCCTGCCAGTTCCCCATAGGAAGGGCATGTCTCACCAGTAAAAAAGGATAAGGGGGAGGGAAGCATGACAGAGAAGACCAGGAGGACCTCTGTACGCTGTCCTTGTGGCCTCTGCTGGTATCGTCACTCAGGCCTCCGCAGCCAAACAACCCCCACCCCTTGCGGCTGCAGGCAATGTCCAGGGCCTTGGTGCCTTGCTTGCCACCTGTCCGCCAGACTACTGAGGCAGGCTGCGCCAACCCTGGGGCCCTCTGATTCATTGCCTTACTGGAGGGGACTGCATGGAAGTCCATGCTGTCCCCGGCACTCCAGAGCCGCAACCTCACTGTTTGGCTTAGCAGCCATTCTCGTCCTCCATCGGCACTGCCGCTTGCCTCCTCAGTGCTCCACCACTCCTGGCAATGTTGTACTGGGGCTCACTCCTATCACCGCAGCCCAGATGAGTCCGGATCGTGGGATCCCCAGCAGAGCCGTGCTTATAGCATACAGCATCTTGCCACAGCAGACCACGCCCCACCAACATACTTTGGAGACTTCTTCACAGAATACCCCATTCTCCCTTGGCTTCACTCTCATACACGTTTCTACTTCTTATTCAAAAAGATAAAACTACTCTCAAGCTGTTAAAGGTTGCAGGTGAAATCATCTTAGCTAACCTCATTAAAGGACAAAGCATTATTCTAATGCTATTTTGATTATCTAACAAATCTGCACTCATGTCAGTCTGAAGTCAAATAAATTTCAACAAAAAGAAAAATACTCAGCGAATCCTCCAAGCACGCAGGGATTTTGTAGGATTCAGTAGGTGTAGAAGTCAGGCAGGAAGCTGTGATGAATATGTGACTAAAGGGTCCGCCCGCCTATATACTCCCTATAGGGTTACTCATTCGGATTCATACTTACTCCCACTCACTGTCACTCGCATACAAGTGTACCCATATGCTCACACTCACAGATTCTCACTGGCAAACACACTTACACACACTCTTATTTCATAATCACTGACCCTCACTGATAACTACTGGTATACCTGGGCTTTGATTTGAACTCCTGGGGTACAGGTGGACTGCTTCAAAAAATAAGTTTCAGTAGGCTCCTCAGTCCTCAGGTTCCTGGTGCAACTACAGCTGCTGCACCATTAATAGTGGCAACTCCGACTCACTCCATCACACAATCACACCCTCATTCAGTCTAACTCACTCACACTGCTTTACTCACTCCCTCACTTTCACTTATTCTTAATCACTCTCACACTCACTTTTTGATTCTCACACTCTTTCACTCTCAATGGCACTCAAAAACACACTAAACTAACACACGCACACTCTCACTCAATCTCATTCTCTCTCAATTGCTCACAAGCATACTTTCACTTGCACCCGCACACAGAAACAACACTATGGGGCATATTCTCAAGGACTTATCGCCGAGTTAGCAGCACTTTATCGCAGCCAAAGTGGTGATAGATTTATCGCCCTATTCACAAGCTGGTGCTAACAGCCGATATCGCCAGTTTTGCTGCAATAGCAGCCGCAAAAAACATCGCCACGGATGACACCGGCAACTAACGCTAATGAGATGCAGAGTAGGCGTTCCCGTGCAAAAAGCCACGACAACACCACTTCGCAACATTCTCAACTACCAGCCAGATCGGCGATAAGATCACAAAACATGCGATAAGGCGCGTTAGCAGCAGGGAATTAACACCTGCTCCTTCCTGGTATTAAGTCGGACGATAACCTGCACCAGAAGTGGGAGCCCAGCCCACAGCCACACCAGAAGAACAACAGATGCCATGGAGCTACTGATTATGCAGCCAGACACCCAAGAGGGCCACAACACCCACCGCCACCCCTCCCAGAACCCCCCCACCCCCGGGCCCTACCCCGGACAAAGATATTTTACATCAACTTTACGAAATCATGAACAAAACAATTCGCCTGATGTCGCACAAGTACAACAATTAACATTCTTGTGTGGTCAGAAAAAGGAGAATCATTCATTCATCTTTGAATTTACAAACAAATTATTTTATTCAAATTTAACTCAAAACAACTATTCGGAAGAGTCATGGCGGGTCTTCTCTGGACAATCTGTAAGACACAGCCTGCAAGACAAAATTCAAGATAAGAAGGTGTGTCATGCGCTCATCAAAGGACAGAGAGAGAGAGAAAGAGAGAGGGAAAGAAAGGGAGAGAGAGAGTGAAAGAGGGAGAGAGAGAAAGAGAGAAAGAGAGAGAAAGGGGGAGAGAGGGAGAAGGAGAGAGAGAGAGAAACAGAGGAAGAGAGAGAGACAGTGAAAGGAAGAGAGGGAGAAGGAGAGAGAGAGTAAGAGGAAGAGAGAGAGAGACAGTGAAAGGAAGAGAGGGGGAGAGAGTGCCGACACTGCGCACCTAGGCCTCACTGCTCACCTGCTGCCACCAGTGTGTCTCCAACCACGTGCCGGTATACACTGCAGTCCACCAGGTCCCTTATCTGAAACAGAGTCCAGATTTATGAATGGCAGAGTTCATATCATTGCACACGCCATCATCACTAGGCCGCCCCTGCGCACACAGGCTGCTGCACCCCAGCCCCTCCCGCCGCCCAGCGGTGTTTGCCCGCCCCTGCGCACCCAGGCCTCACTGCTCACCTTCCGCCACCAGCGTGTCTCCAAGAGGGCCCACCACATGCCGGTGCAAGCTCCAAGCCTGGGGTCCGCGACCTTGGCAGCCTCCACATCATGCAGCCCCACCCCGCGGGCCATCAGGTCACACACGTGATTCTGGGTCTTGATTTCGCAATGGCAGAGATCATATCAGTGCACACGGCATCATCACAGGCTGCACACCCGCTCAGCTCTATAGGTGCCACTAACTCTGTGAACCGCGAGGCAACGCCACGTGGCGGTAGGCCCGCGCTGCCCGCTGGCTCAGGCCTACACTGCGGTCCAGCAGGGCTCATACAAATCCTTACCAGTCCGGACCGCCAGGACGGCGCATCATCGCAGGCTGCACACCCGCTCAGCACCTAAGGTGCCCCTACCTCAGTGCACCGAAAGTCACCGTCCCGTGGCGGTAGGCCCGTGCCGGCCGCAGTGTTTCCGGTGCCACCAACTCTGTGCAACGTAAGTCATGGACCCTTTCTGATTGAGTCTCGTGATATGCCAGGCGGACGCAGCCATGTCACCTCCGGCAGTGGGGAAGAACTGGGACAGGTAGCGTCGTTGTCCCCCCCTTTATACGTAAGCCGAGTGGGCTGGGTCGGCGTACGCCAGGCCAGCGTAAGGGTGTGAATAATTATCCCTGGGCTCTGGGCGTGGTTCCACCTCGAGTCTGCATTGCTGCCTGATGGTTGTCAGCGAGTTTCTTCTTGGTTTTGCGCTTCGCATCATTCCAGCGCCTCTTGACCTCTCCAATTGTCCTCCTCCTCACTCCGACTGCATTCACCTTGTCCAGGATAGACTGCCATATTGCATTTTTATTTGCCAATGACACGTTGGAGGTGGCGAACAGTTGTTGGTGGTGTTCTATCACCTCCGTGATGATGATCCTGTTTTCCTGCGGACTGAACCTAGTCTTCCTCGTCTTCTTCTCCTTGCCCTTCCATGACCCCGAGGTCCCAGGCTGGTCCTCCTGGGGGCTTGTGGGGTTCTGGTCGTCTTCTGTACTTGCTCCGGCTTCCTCCATGGTGCTACGCAGTTTGAATTATTTTGTTTGTGTTTTTCGGTGCTTTTATAGTGCATTTTCCCGCATGACGCGTGGGACTTGCAGGCCTGTCGCTGGTTATCGCTGGTTATCGCTGATTTTTTATTGCGATTTGGGGCATTGCAACTTTTTTCGCGTTCGTGTTTCGCATTTTTTCGGCGTCGCGTTAATTTTAACGTGGTCATTTGGCACGTTATCGTGAGACTATCGCATGGTGCTGCCAGGTTGAGAATACAACGTTAACACGTGTTATTTTCCCGCGATGGACTGCGATGTGAAAAGTTGCGTTAAGCTAATTTTGCAATGATTATCACACGTTCTTGAGAATATCCCTCTATGTTTTTTTTTACTTACCTTTCTTCCTTTGCTAGCAACTCAAAGGCTCCATGGCAGCAGCAGAGCAGGAATCCATTTTTGAACTGCAGACTGAGCCGTAGGGCCAGGATTAAGAGGAAGACCCATTGTCCCTTAGACACAAATAGGAGATGATTGGCAGCAGATCAAACTTTTCTTCAGATAGTGAGTATCATGTCAGTCAGTCATGAAGAGGACATTGAAACAAAAAAGTAAGGGCAACAAAGAGAAAAAACTAAACCTACAAGCCCCCAAAAGACAGCGATGAACAGGCCCCCAAAAGACATCGAGGAAAGAAGTAAGGAGTAAAATTGGAATCAAAACCTACCAGGGTAGAGGAAACCTCAAAACAGGGAAATTTTGGGAAAAGTGCAAACACAGAAACTACCACCCTAAATAAGACATCAAAACAGTGAAGTATGGAACATGATATACTATGGCCATTGATTTAAAAAAAGAAGAAAACTAGCACTAGATCAATAGGACTACAAAATGAAAGAATGTAAGGACCCTAAAGGGAAATTGTCATCAAAAGAAGAAACCTGCATGGAGAACACATATGGGCTTGGAGGTTCTAACAGGGATTGAATGATGAATTTAATTGCATTTTCTTTTTATTTAATTGAAACAATAATTAGCAGTTTTGACCATGTATCACAAAGATTTGCAGCCAAGTGAATCTTAATAAAAAACAGAATAAAACAGAAAAATGAAAGAGGCCTTTAGGAGGAAACAGCTGCTAGGTATTTTATTCTTGAAGCCATAACAAGTGCTGTCATGCAGACTCCACCTCGTCTATAAAATGCTTCCAAAAAGTAACTTGTTGGTGTTGTCATTTACATTAATTACCTTGGGGAAACAGGAGCGGAAAGTGTGTTGTTCAGGTTAATTGCCTGACTAAGGCTGCAGCCATGTTCCCCTGAGGGAGCACTGAAAAGAAGCGCATATGGGAGATAAAGAGTCTCAAAGTTCTAAAGCAGATAGGGTGTTTGTTTTCGAGGAGGTTGGTTAATCTTCCTTATTCTGTTGTTATTATTGTGTAATTAGATAATAAATGAGTCGGAAAGCACTGAAAATCAAATCTAAAACTTGCCCAACAGGCTGATACCTCTGAAAGGCCATTAAGCCTAAGAGGTAAAACACATTACTTTGCATCAGGGAGGGGTTACATGGGTGGTTCATGGGCCCCATGCAACTGCCCAGGGGTTTGATGCAAAGTCCTATCTACTTTCAATGGGAGACAGGGTCTTGTGCCAAAAAATAATGCCCTTTTCTGACAGCGGTGTTAACATGGAGAAATGCTTTTAGTTCTCCAAACTTTTCCGAATTTGCATGTGTGCTGCAGAGTACAGCACACATCCAAAGTGGGAAATGTTATAACGTTTGTCTAGACATAGGATTTTCTACTGAAAGGGTAGCCTTGTAGTGCAAAACCTATGCTAGGCATGTGTGCGTGGTGCTTGGCAGTCTATGCACCAGCAATAAGGAGAGAGCAGGACAGTGCCATATCTTAATAGGTATGACGCGTTCCAGCTCTCTCTACCTCTCATGCAATGCAGTGCAGATACTTAGGTGGCTGCACTGCACAATGTGAGTTTTTAGTAAATACACCCCTATATGTTTTGAGGACCCACAATTAAATTTCTACGGGTCATGGTAGGGAAGAATTGGCATAAGCTAGATACAATGCCACTTTAAAGGTTTCAAGCACCAACACATTTTTATATTCCACCTACCCTCTGTAATACGAAATGCCAACTTATTTAAAAAAAAAAAAAAACAATGTATACAATTTCCCCTTCCTCGTAGACTTGTATCTCCTAACTGAGTCGTCCCCTGAGTTTATAAAGGTGAAGAGTAGAGGGAGGAGACCATGACAATACTCACCAAGATTGGTGAGAGAAGAGAATCTATGCCACCAACACAGGGGGTGGGATAAAACACCTCTTCCCCGATCTACCTCCTGCCCACCAACATAGAGATGTGGTTATGGTCCTGTGCTCCAAAATGCATTTGCTCCGAGTGCCCCACCTACCCACCAACTGTTGGAAGTGAAAAGGACACAGTGCACAGTGTATCTGCCCTCTCTACCAACACTGATGTGTGAAAAAATACATGACCCCTACCCCCACCCCCAAAACAAATATTTCATCTTCTTCAACACTGGAGAAAAAACAACACGTCTCCCCAGTACAACTCCTTTTCGAAGACCTCTGCCTCCAAATGTATCTCATCTTTGCTTAAAGGTGTATGTAAAAGGACTCTGGCCATTGGGATATAAATCTTCTCCATCAAAGCTGAGAAAGAAACCCTGTGCTGCACAGTGTCTCTCCTCTTTACCAAGACTGGGCTCTGAAAGAAGGCACGTGACAGCACCACTCTTCTCCACCAACACTAGGGGGAGAAGAAGATCAGTGCCACCAGTACATCTCCTTTACACCAACACTGAGGCCTGGGAGAAGACCTGTGCCCCAGAGCAGCTTCTACCTCCCAATACAGAGGATAGGAAGAATACTTGCACCCCACTACATCCCTTTTACACCAACACTGATTATTGGAACAATACCTGTGCCACAGAACAGCTCCTCTTTGTAAAAACTTAAGAATAGCCATGTCCCGTCCATACTTAATTTGTGCCAGTACTTGCGGGTG
The DNA here is from genome assembly GCA_963921515.1 of Calotriton arnoldi. Taxonomy (NCBI): domain Eukaryota; kingdom Metazoa; phylum Chordata; class Amphibia; order Caudata; family Salamandridae; genus Calotriton; species Calotriton arnoldi. The sequence continues at coordinate 1,225,393 of CAWUFW010004297.1, forward strand.
CTCTCATCAGCATTTATTTCTTGACACAGGTTAATATTTAAGACTGCTGATCCACCAGGATCCTGTAGTCAATCCCACCGGAAAGGCCTGATACAGCAAAGCACAATGAGGCATTACATTTATACTTTGGAGTCAGCGTGTAAAACACACAGGTGCATTTGAAGTCCAATGCCTGAGGACGTCACACAACGTAAAGCTCATTCATGAAGGCACTATGCTTACAATCAGCATAGAAGTCAGAAAGGAAGAATTTATTTACAAAGCATGGCACAGACATGCACACAAAATAAGTTGCTTAAACAGAAAAAAAAGGCCACGGAAATGAGCATTTAAAAATCACAGACAAAATGAACACAATCAAAAGACATGCATCTAACAGTGCTTCAAAACCACAGTCAAAAATTATAAAGCCTGGGTATACCACACAAACCACATAAATAATCAAAGCAATTGGAGTCAGAAGGAAAAAACAAAGAAAAAGTTTGACTGAACACGAAAATCTGAAAATCAAAATTCCAGTAAAAGTCTTCACCCCAGCAACTTTAAAAACAAATAAATACAAAGGCATATATTTGACTGAGCACCTCCAAGATCAATGAAAGATGAGATTGGGCCAGAGAGGAGAGTGACTGCAAGTAAGTATGCACATATATATATATATCTCAATTCAGGAAGGACCTCAAGACCTGGCTCTTTGACTGAGCCACAGCGCCTTAGACGGATCAGCAGCCCCACCTCCCCCCGAGCCTTGAGACCCATACGAGTGAGTAACCATATTTTACAAGACGCTTGATTGTTTGATTGATATATATATATATAATTTATAAACCTAAATTAACTATAAGTCGCGCTTCCGCCGTGCACAGTTTTGTCATCAATGTTGGCATTTCAGATGTTGCAGTGATAATATAAATGTTGTCCTAGAACATGTCATGAGTCATGTAATATGTGAGGTCATAAGCAGTGCATAACGAGGGCGCTGGTTATAGTTACTTTGGGTCATGGGTTATAGTTCCTTGAGATAACTATAACTGCTGAATTACAGTAGTTTTCTTAATTTAAAACGGTATGTTTTAACTGACTTTTTCACCCAACTATAACGTCTATTTAACCTTTATTTTTTTCAGTGAATTTCTTAGGTTTCTTTTAATACATAGTAAGATATTATTACCATATCTAAATATAATATCACTTTAACCTATCTTTTTTTCAGTGATTTTTTAGGGCTTTTTAACATAAAGTAATACTTTATTACCGCACGTAATGCCAACTCCATGCTGCACATGCCCTTTGGACGAGCTCGGTGTGGGGTTGGGCACAGCGCCTGGCACCCAAACCCTTGCGGGTGTGCACAGCTGACTATATGATGTTACAATATAAAGGGTGTCTTTTTAAGTAAAGCAGACCTGCTGACTTTGTCAATAGGCTAAAACACCAAAATATAAAAAGTAGGCCTATTGGCTTTTTGAAAGAGTCAGCATATCAACATATATAAAGTACACCTATTGCCTTTGCCAAAAATCACCAATAATATTAATCAAATGTATATTTCATTAATGTACACAGTGCAATGTTTAATAAAATAGATCATAAAAAAAGAAAGTTTTATTAAAACATTTTAATGTCGGAGTCTTTTGACTTTTAAACAGCTTTCCAGCTAATATGTGCATCCATAAAACCAACCACAAGGAGATTCTGCACTCGAGCTGAAAAGCATAGCACCTGATTGGAGTGCTTTCAAAACATGGTAAGCTCTCCTGGGGTCATGGATTTAACGACCCAGCAGACTTACTGTTTTTGTAATGTTGCTGTGGCACTGCTGCACTCCCTGCAGCCCCGCAGAACATTGCAAAAGGCTTGGTGGTGCCCCTGCCCATTCAAGGGACACCACCATGCTCTAAAAATATATTTAAAAATCATTTGCATGGCATTATGGGGTGCTTCTTGCTGGAGCAGCGAATAATAAATGAGCGACTTCTGCCACTCAATAGTATAATTTTTTTTTTTGGGGTGTACCGGTGCAAATCTTTAATTTTCTTTGCAGGGAGCCCCGGGGTCCCTGTAGTCTCAGCTGGCTCCCCAGCTGGCGCCCATTGTGCCCATTGTGCCCATCATATATGTCAGGTGGACCATAGTTTTATGATGGGGGAGACTATCCCGTCTCCGTTGTGGTCAAACTCCTCACACAGTCTTATGGACAGAGTAAGAGCTGTCAGAGGTTTGGCTGTATGTCCACCCACCTAACTTAGATGGGCAGACATACAGCCATTTTTCTTTGTCGAACTCCATAGATAAGTTTGGCGGCTGCTGAGTTGAAAGGAGTCAGGCTGACCAACTGGGTGCGGCCTGGGAGGAAAGAGCAGATCCAGGGCAGTGCTGGTCTCTGAATGCAGGCATTGTGTAGGTGTTGAGTGAGGTACATTGTTATTCTGAAGAGACTTTAGCCTATACACATCAGTAAAATTGTGTTGAAATAATTCTCTTGGTATCCCTTCATTTATAATTGCCATTCCCTACACAACCAATGAAAATTAAGCAAAGGGATCTGCTCTATTATTTTTATGCACCATAATGACAGTATTATGGCCATGGTGTTTAAGTAGTGGATACACTATTAAGAAGACAGCAAGAAGGGGAAAATAGAAGTGCATGGTAGACTCTCATGCCATCATTATTTATCGATCTTGGAGGGCAATAACCTGGGTGCACATTTTCATGTATTCATTGTATACTCCTAGGTCAGCATTTTCTTTTTGCTAATATGCAGCAGCACCACATAGTAAACAGAAGAAGGCATCACATCCTCTACAAAGAGAGAGAGTCTGGTTGGCATGTGACATCTCTCCTTCTAGGGGAGAGATGTGAGTGGCAAAAAAGTAAAAAAAAATAGAGGAAGACAGTAGACACACATGAAAGGCTCCATATGATGAAGAAAATGACCTTCACAAGAAAAAATAGAGATTAAGGAAGGGAACTGGCCAGTGGAAAACACCTAGGTAATGAAAGCAGGCAAAATAAGTGTTCTTCGAGCATGTCTAACCACCAACTGGGGTTTCTAAATCCCTGTTGAGGAATAGATTACTGAAGGTAAATGAGAGACAGCTAGATGGCTGCATACACAGAAGATGGTGGTATCCGAAGACCAGATGATACTCTATGCGGCTAGTTGGTTGTGTCTGGGGTAAGTTCTCATAGCTGGCAAAGGACATCTGAAGGTTGGAACAGGGGCTCTGAGGTCATGCTAAGGGTCTTTATGAGTGTTTAAGGGCAGATAATGTGCAGGAGCTTGGTGTGGGAGTGCATCGAGTAGTTGGGGTTGACTAAAGGCAAGTTACCGGCGGTATGCGAAGCGACTCCATGGATCTCTTATGCTCAACTTTTTAAGATACAGCATATGTTGCTCCTTAAGGGCAGGGGGCCTTAAGGAGCAACACATGCTGGTTGTCTAAGACCCTGCGGGATGACCTTCAGTACTGCCTAGTGGTGTGTGGGGACACACCAAGGGTCTCTAAGGGCATATTTGAGGTATTTAATGACCAGCTGGAGGTGTCTGAAGGCAAGCAAGGGGTCAACTTGGTGTGCCAGGGCTAAATGTTGGTATATCAAGAGCAGACTGAGGGCCTGCTTGGGGTCTCTTTGCATTGGTTAGGATGTCTGAACCTAGGCTGACGGTACATGATGTGAGCCTCATGGTTTTGGGGGCCAATTAGGGTCTGCTGACAGAAAGAGGTCTATCTTGTGAAGTGTAATGACCAGCTGAGAGTGAGTGAAGGTAAGCCAAGTGATGGATGCAGTATCGTATGACCAAAAGAAGGAACCTGATGGCAATCATAGCATTAAGGCATTTAAGGGCATGCTTAGGATCCTTGAGGGTCTTGGGATATCTAGTCCAGAGGTATCTGACACTGGGTTGGGGGTATTTGAAAGTAGTCAAAAGATATCTAGGGACTGTTTTATGGTCTCTGAGATGTGAAAAGAGATGCCTTGTGACAAGTCTCCGAGGGAGAGATGATGGTTTTGAGAGCTTTTGGAAATTTTCCCTTTCTGCAAGGTCACCCTGGATTTTTTTGCCTTTTTGCTGATTCCTATTTTTGTTGGCTATTGAACTCAGGGCATTTTCCCCTGCTAACCAGTGGTAAAGTGTTTGTGCTCCTCCTTTTAACATGGTAACATTTATATACTTCTGTTTGGACCATTTAATTTACTCATACACCCCCAGTATATGGTACCAAGTGTACCTAGGGCCTGTAAAATAAATGCTACCAGGGTAATGCGCCACTCATTGTTCCATTCACTGCAGTAACACTATAAAGCATGTCTCAAGACCTACCATTGCAGCCTGCCAATTCGACCTGACAAAATAGCCCCTTTCAACATGCCTACACCTTCCTTTTTATCAAGTCGCCCCGAAGAAGGCATAATTGTCCATAAGACCGGAGGCATGGTGTTTACAAGTGGGACATGTAAAGGTTTAATGCTAAACATTTCCTTACAGTGAAAAAGCCGTAAAAGCTGTATTTTCACTGTAGCTGGCTGGCTGTTACATAGGAAAGCACTTGGATACAATATTAAGTTTAATAAATCATCAAAATACTTTATTCGGTAGTTCAACCATAAAAGTACCAAATTTACACAAAATACATAAAACATGACATAAATAGGTAAAAATAGAAACACAATGAAAGTCCATCTCTGGTTTCCAGTAACATGAATAATAAACACTCCATCGAGAGCAAGATTGCACCAATATAAAAATAAGTCTTGATGGCACTAAATGATGTAGCTAGATGGTCAATAATAGGCGACTAAGAGAAAATTCCTAAAAAGGACGCAGATAGTAGAAATAACTCAGTGCATGACTTTAGACCTAATACACCATGCCCAGAAAAGATATTTCGATACGGCGCAAACCACCATCTGAGATGATTCTGTACATACAATTCCCAAAGCGGCCACAACATGTCTACAGCCAAATTGCTTACATAGTGGGATGACCCAGGCTTTACTTGAACACACATACCCAGGGCAAAAAAGAAAAAGTGTGCTAGAGTTTTCTCAGACTGACAGCATGTCAGACATGCTGGGCTTGTACAGGTTTGAAGATTCCAATGGGCAAGTAAAGTGGCTAATGGCAGAGTGCCGTAGTAAAGTTTCAGAAATAATAGCCTAGATGCTGATGGAGTAATAAAATCTAAAAAGGGCTCAAAAGAGGAATAGGGTTTAAAATCCAAACATTTATCTGCAAGAGACCCCTCTAAAATGTTCCTAATTTCAGTGTCCTGCATGTAAACCCAAAATGTGTTTTTTAAGGTGGCCTTAGGTAGATGCTTCAAAGAAGGGGGCGAAGACCCAAAATTGCCAAAGCCAAGTTTAAATACAAGATTTTTGACTTTAGACAACCACTTGATTTTACAAGAATTGTCCAAAGAAGTTACATCTTGAAAAGCTCTGTAGTAGTCCTCAAGGGCCAAGTAGTATTTTAATTTGTGCCAGTATAATAGAGGCCTTAACTGGGCTTTATGGACCAGTAGAGCAATGGCCATATCACGCCATAAGGGAATTAAACAAGTGTTCTTAAGGAGGTTAGTTAAAGCTCTTAAAAAGGAATTTTCAGCCACTCCCAAAGGGGCCAGCATTGCATTGCCCAATACTTCCACCCCGTATAGGGCACTGCCCACAGCCTTAGCCCTGTAGACCTTTAAAGCAGGAGAAATACGCTGGAGATCAGAGGACCTGTAAACTCTCAGGATTGCAGCAGAATGTTGCGTTAAACTCAAACTGCTCTTCTGGACTTGAGACCGCCAGGACATAGCATTAGATAGCCTTATCTCCAAGTAGTAAAATTCCAGAATCTTGTCCAAAGCATTACCCCCCAGCATTTTCTAGCGCCTGAAGAATTTATGTTGACTAATCGCCATAAATGTTGTTTTTGCATGGTTTATCACTAGTCCTCATTCACAACAGAAAGCTTCAAACCTATTTACTAGGTGTTGGAAGCCACTAGGTGTCTTTAACACCAAAAGGGTATCGTCGGCGAATAAAAGAAGTAGTATTCTGTCGCCAGCCATCCCGGGGCATCATTTGGACCTTCTGCCAAATAGGCGACTACATCATTCAAGTATAATGAAAATAAAGTAGGAGCGAGTACATACCCCTGACAAACCCCTTTTTGGATATCTATTGTTAGACCTGGCACATTGGCGTGCGTCTCCCTTCCATTTTTTTGCTGTTGCCTCCTATGTTTTTGCTGTGTTTTTGCTGGTCTAGATGCTTTGGGCACTTTGCCACTGCTGTTCAGTGCCAAAGTGCAAGTGCTCCCTATTGTAAATTGTTGTAATGGATTAGTGACTCCATGATTGGCTTATTTGATTTACTTGTCAGACCCTAGTACAGTGCACCATGAGTGCCCAGGGCTTGTAAATCAAATGCTGCTGGTGGGCTTGCAGCACTGATTGTGCCACCCACAGAAGCAGCTTGTAAAATATGGCTCAGGCCTGCCATTGCAGAGCCTGTGTGCAGTCTGGGACTGCCATGTCGACTTGGCAAGTGCACTCACTTGCCAGTCCCTAAACCTTCCCTTTTCTACATGTTAGTCACCCCTAAGGTAGGCCCAAGGTATCCCTATGGGCAGGGTGCATTGTGTGTGAAAGGTGGGACATGCCCTGGTGTGTGTGGCATGTCCTGATAGTGAATTACAGCCAATTTAGTTTTTCACTATTGCAAGGCTATCTGTTCCCATAGGCCAGAATGGGCAGTTTGATTATAACATCTTATAAGCATAACTGACCCAAGGAACAAGATAGGAAAATAAAGTTTAGTATGGCTGAACTCAGAATGTTAAAGTGCATCTTTTCATGTAGGTGATTTTAACATTCTGTGTTTGAAAATACCACTTTTAGAAAGTAGGTATTTTCCTGCCTAACCATCCAGTATGCCTCTGCTAGGTTTGTGTATTCCATGTCTGGTTTGTGAGTGACAGGGGGCTGGAGAGGGCTTTGGCTCCAGCAGTCTGATGAGTCAGGGCTGGGCTGAATAGGACCTGGGTGAATAGAGAGTAGGTGGAGGAGATTTCCTTTCACATGCTTGAGCCTACATAGAATAGAGAGTAGGGGGAGGAGATTTCTTTTCAGCTACCTGGGCCAGGTCTGCTTTCAACAATGCTGTCTCCACCTCCTGCCAGGAAGCTGCACCAGGGAGGACAGAACTGGTTTGGGCTGGGTACAGACACTCTCTGCCTTCAGAGAACAAAGGATTTAGTACTATAAATATTGGGGCCCATACCCCAGAACTCTAGATCACTTCTGGGAATCAAGACGAACCTTTGCCAAGGAGAGAAACCAAGGAAGCTGAAGGAGGAGACTGCCCCTGCACTAGTGACTGTTTGGGGTTGGCCTGCAGTGGTTACTTATTGCCAAGGAAAGGAGAAAAGGAACTTTGTGTGTACTTTAATCATCTTGAGGAAGATCTCCAAGGGCTCGAAGCTGAGCTTGCCTCCTGTTCTGAAGTCTCAGGGACACAAAGACTTCACCCCCAGCTCCCCCTGAATTTCCTTGCTGGGAATTCTATTTGCAGAGAGGTGCCTGCTGTTGTTCTAGAGACTGTGTGTCGCTGGGAGCTGGAAGCGCGACGCAACGAGGAAGAAGCGTGTCGCTGCCGCAGCTGTTGCCGTTGCATCACCGAAGAAGCGTGCCGCCACCGCAGCTGTTCGCCGTCGCATCACCGAAGGAGCGTGTTGCATCACCGGAGAAGCGAGCCGCCGCAGAGGTTGCCGTCGCATCACCGGAGAAGCGCGTCGCAGGGCCTGTCGCGGCTCAAGAAACCATCGATTTCGCCGCACGGCCGCCGGGCGTGCACGCATCGCATCCAAGTTGTTGCATCGCATCAAAGACGCCACTTTGTCGCATCTCACCGGATCGTCGCATCGCATTGAGGCGCCATCTTGTCGCATCGCACCGGATCACAGTAAGAAACAGACGCTTCGCCTCCTCTCTGGTAAGGAACAGACGCATTGCCTCCCCTGCGCTGCAGTAAGGAACAGGTGCACCGCCTCCCCCGAAGCAAGGAACTGATGCATCGCCTTCCCTGCGACCCTTTTGTTTATGTTGCGTTACGCATCTAAGGTACTTTGGGAGTAAAGTGTCGCATTTACCATCTACATTGAACTAAGCTATTGCTACCATCTGAAAGTCATATTTTTGAATACTGTATTGTGGATTTTTGTCGTTTGGTCTTGTGTTAAGTCTAGATAAAGATTACTTATTTTTCTAAACTGGTGTGGTGTCCATTTGTAGTGTTTTCACTGTATTACTGTATTTGTTCACAAATGCTTTACACTCTGCCTCGGAGATAAGCCTGCCTGCTCGTGCCAAGCTACCAAGGGGGTGAGCAGGGGTTATTTTAGGAGTGTAGCCCCCTTACCCTGACTAGAAGCAAGGGCCCCTACTTGGTCAAAGGTACCTACCTCTGCCAACTAGAGACCCCCATTTCTAACATTGGTGGGCAGCGGTGAGGATTTGGACTTGCATTTGTGACTCATATATAGTGATTGGTGTACACTACTAGTGAGTGCAGACCATAATGCGACCACATACATTTTGGTAGAATTTTTTCCTTGGGACTTCTATTTTTGCTAGAAACTACCAATCCTTGTTACAATGAGCAAAGCAGCATCCAACGCATCTATGGATCTACAATTTGAAGAAGATAGGATTGATGCCTACACTGTGCCACAGCTTAAAATGCTCTGTAAAAGATTTAAAACCTCTGTGAAAGGCATTACCAAGAAGGAGGAGTTCCAAAAGGCGCTGAAGGCCTGGTTGGAAGCTAGAAATACTCCTGAGCATCCTGAAGAGCCTAGGGAGGAGGCAGAGAATACAGATGGGCAGCTAGATGTGCCATTGGGTCTGACCGGGGAGAAAGTACCTTCCAGGGCAGGCAGCAGTGTTTCTTCAAAGGGCCTGTCCCCAGAAGAGCTGGAGGACAGTGAGAAGGATAGAATGCATAGGATGGAGCTAGCCAAGCTCAAACTGGGTGGTCAGATGGAATTAGAAAGCAAGAAGTTAGCCTTGGAAGAAAAGAGAATGCATTTAGAGCATGAGAGAATGTTGAGGGAATTGGAACTGAAAGCCAAGAGCTTACTCCCTCTGGTGGCAGCACACATCCATGCTTGTAGAAGCAAGAGTATACATCCCCAAAGATGTAATTAAGGAGTTCCACAAGCATGAAGATATTGGGCAATGGTTTAAGGCCTATGAAGTGGCCATGTCCTCCCACCGGGTCCCTGAGGAGGATTGGGGAGCGGGGTTGTGGGGGCGGTTTCTCAGTGATGGACGGGACACCTTGTTAGACTTGCCCTCTGAGGACCAGAATTCCTATGCCCACATGAAGGAAGCCTTAATGACCAGGTATGGGTTGACCCCAGAGCTTTATAGACAAAGGTTTAGAAATTGTAAGAAACTGGAGTCAAGTACTTGGGGGGAATATGTGTCTATTTTTTGCAGAGCATTGGATGGTTGGGTGAAGGGTAGCAAAGTGAATGATTTTGAAGCGCTCTATGATTTGATTGCATGGGAGCACTTGTCTAGTAATTGTTTTCCAGAGCTATGCCAGCACCCAATTGATAGTAAGCGGACTATCCCTAGGAAGCTTGCGGAGGAGTCGGACCGCTGGGTTAGTACCCGGGTCCACAAGGGTCATGTGGGAGACTTCGCCAAAGGTGGGCAAGGTCCCCAGCAGAAGAGTGGGGGGGACAAGGGTAAACAGAGGGAGTTCCAGAAAGGGCCCCAACGTAATCCCCAAGGGAACCAAGGGAAGGGTTGCCAGCTTCCCCCTAAGAAGAAGTCCGGGTCCCCGACAATAAGCATGTTCAAAAGGGGCCCAGGACATGTTATACTTGTGGTCAGGTGGGCCACTGCTTCTAGGATCCTAAGTGTCCCATGAAAGCGAATGCAGCACCCACTGGTGCACCGCCCCGGCAGATGGCTAGTGTAGCCCTGGGGGAGGAGTTGGGTGCCCAAGGTGGGTGGGGTCCCGCAGAGATATCCCAGGTCTCTTTAAGAGACAGTGAGATGGTCCCTAGGACCCAGCTGCCTGATAACACTAAGAAATACAGGCAGTGGTTGACCATCAATGGTCGTAGGGTGGAGGCTCTGAGTGACACCGGAGCCAGTGTGACAGCTGTCAGTTGTCGGCTGGTGTCTGAAGAGCAGGTGATCCTCCATGCATTTTACCCTGTAGTTGCCGCTGACAACTCAGAGAGCCACTGTAAGGTGGCCCAGGTTCCCTTTGAGTGGGGGGGGAGGGGGTCTCAGGTACCTTTCAAGTAGCTGTGAGGCCAGCCATGCCTGTTGACTGTCTGCTAGGCAATGATTTGGAAAGCTCCCCTTGGGCTAAGGTGGAGCGAAGGGCTCATTTGGAGATGTTGGGTCTGCCTGAGTGGGCGTGTGTGACCACTCAGTCCATGGCAGCCAGTAAGGGTATTCAAGAGGACCTGGAGTCTGAAAGAGTGGCCCAGGTGCCTGCCTTAAAGAGAAGAGGCAGGGGGCATGGGAAACCAGCCCCCGAAGTTCCCACGGTCCAGGAGGAGGCAGACCTTGAGGGGGATGCCCTGGAACCTACAGGGGAACAAGTAGCTGAACTGGGGTACAGACAGACCACAGGTCCCTCAGATGGTTGATACAGATGAGGGGTGAGAACCCAAAGCTGTTGAGGTGGTCCATTTCCCTATAGGGGGTTGGACTTCACGGTGGAACACCGCCCTGGTACAGAACACGCCAACGCTGATGGTCTGTCCAGATTTTTCCGCCTTAGTGAAGAGAACTCCCAAGAGGATGGGTAGTTCTGCCCACATTTCAGCTGGAGGGGACACGTGTTAGACCTGGCACCATTGGCGTGGGTCTCCCTTCCATTTTTTTGCTGTTGCCTCCTATGTTTTTGCTGTGTTTTTGCTGGTCTAGATGCTTTGGGCACTTTGCCACTGCTGTTCAGTGCCAAAGGGCAAGTGCTCCCTATTGTAAATTGTTCTAATGGATTAGTGACTCCATGATTGGCTTATTTGATTTACTTGTCAGACCCTAGTACAGTGCACCATGAGTGCCCAGGGCCTGTAAATCAAATGCTGCTGGTGGGCTTGCAGCACTGATTGTGCCACCCACAGAAGCAGCTTGTAAAATATGGCTCAGGCCTGCCATTGCTAGAGTCTGTGTGCAGTCTGGGACTGCCATGTCGACTGGCAAGTGCACCCACTTGCCAGTCCCTAAACCTTCCCTTTTCTACATGTTAGCCACCCCTAAGGTGGGCCCAAGGTACCCCTATGGGCAGGGTGCATTGTATGTGAAAGGTAGGACATGCCCTGGTGTGTGTGGCATGTCCCAATAGTGAATTACAGCCAATTTCGTTTTTCACTATTGCAAGGCTATCTGTTCCCATAGGCCAGAATGGGCAGTTTGATTATAACATCTTATAAGCATAACTGACCCAAGGAACAAGATGGGAAAATAAAGTTTAGTATGCCTGAACTCAGAATGTTAAAGTGCATCTTTTAGTGTATGTGATTTTAACATTCTGCGTTTGAAAATACCACTTTTAGAAAGTAGGTATTTTATTGCCTAACCATCCAGTATGCCTCTGCTAGGTTTGTGTATTCCATGTCTGGTTTGTGAGTGACAGGGGGCTGGAGAGGGCTTTGGCTCCAGCAGCCTGATGAGTCAGGGCTAGGCTGAATAGGACCTGGGTTGAATAGAGAGCAGGGGGAGGAGATTTCCTTTCACATGCCTGAGCCTACATAGAATAGAGAGTAGGGGGAGGAGATTTCTTTTCAGCTACCTGGGCCAGGTCTGCTTTCAACAATGCTGTCTCCACCTCCTGCCAGGAAGATGCACCAGGGAGGACAGAACTGGTTTGGGCTGGGTACAGACACTCTCTGCCTTCAGAGAACAAAGGATTTAGTACTATAAATATTGGGGCCCAGACCCTAGAACTTTAGCTCACTTCTGGGAATCAAGACGAACCTTTGCCAAGGAGAGAAACCAAGGAAGCTGAAGGAGGAGACTGCCCCTGCACTACTGACTGTTTGGGGTTGGCCTGCAGTGGTTACTTATTGCCAAGGAAAGGAGAAAAGGAACTTTGTGTGTACTTTAATCATCTTGAGGAAGATCTCCAAGGGCTTGAAGCTGAGCTTGCCTCCTGTTCTGAAGTCTCAGGGACACAAAGACTTCACCCCCAGCTCCCCCTGAATTTCCTTGCTGGGAATTCTACCTGCAGAGAGGTGCCTGCTGTTGTTTTGGGCCCTCTAGAGACTGCGTGTCGCTGGGTGCTGGAAGCGCGACGGAACGAGGAAGAAGCGTGTCGCCGCTGCAGCTGTTGCCGTTGCATCGTCGAAGTGTGCCGCCGCCGCAGCTGTTCGCCGTCGCAGCACCGAAGAAGCGTGTCGCATCACCGGAGAAGCGTGCCGCCGCCACAGAGGTTGCTGTCGCATCACCGGAGAAGCGCGTCGCAGGGCCTGTGGTGGCTCAAGAAACCATTGATTTCGCCGCACGGCCGCCGGGCGTGCACGCATTGCATCCAAGTTGTCGCATCGCATCAAAGACGCCATTTTTTCACATCACACCGTATCGTCGCATCGCATCGAGGCGCCATCTTGTCGCATCGCACCGGATCACAGTAAGAAACAGACGCTTCGCCTCCTCTCAGGTAAGGAACAGACGCATCGCCTCCCCGGCGCTGCAGTAAGGAACAGGTGCGCCGCCTCTACCGAAGCAAGGAACTGACGCATCGCCTTCCCTGCGACCCTTTTGTTTATGTTGCGTTACGCATCTAAGGTACTTTGAGAGTAAAGTGTCGCATTTACCATCTACATTGAACTAAGCTATTGCTACCATCTGAAAGTCATATTTTTGAATACTGTATTGTGGGTTTTTGTCGTTTGGTCTTGTGTTAAGTCTAGATAAAGATTACTTATTTTTCTAAACTGGTGTGGTGTCCATTTGTAGTGGGTGGGATATAAGCCCCCTTAAAGATAAAGCTCACCAAGTGGTTGAAATACAAGGGCCATCCTTCGATGTCCGGCAGATACAGGTCACCAGGTACACCATCTGGCCCGGCAGCTTTGCCAGGAGCAATGGCTTTAAGTGCACTAGCAGATTCGCACACATCAACTATAAGTGTCCAAGAGGGATTCCGGGCCATCAAGAATAGATGGCAATTTCCCTCCTTATCTCATGTCTGGGGTCGACTAAAGAGATCCGAAAAATGAATATGCCAGGCATCAGTGGTCACAGAATATGCCAGTAGCCTAGATGGGCAGTGGTTACCATTGGCTACCAATTTCCAAAATGTCCTAACAATATTATGTATTGAGGCTTCATAGATGCTTTCCCAAGTATGGGTATCTCACTCCCTATGTGCTCTGATCACTGCCAATTCTTTTCTTTTGAGTCAAGCCAAAGTACTGTTGCCTTTGGCATAGGCTCTTCGGAGAGCATTCTTGCCCTCATGACAGGCCCTGTTTTAACAGGAGCGGGAAGGCATGGAAGAAGGTCTAGTGGCAATACGGTTGTACGTGAAGCACTCCCCAAAAGTTGTAAACAATTCATCATTGATATTAGTATTATTCCTATTCCAGAACTGATCCCTGGGTGAAACAAGATTTGCCTTTTCCATCTCGGAAACTGCAACATTAAGGGCCTGGTTAATCGCTTCTCTACATCGCGAATTGGCGACTACCTTATTCTACTTTACCTGTCATTAGAGGGGACCAGGTTAGAGCGTAGTGATACTGGGGTGTTAACCAATTTATTGAACAGATCCTTTAAAGTACATTGCACAGCATTGTGATCACTGTCAGATCTGCTAAATATTTCTAAATCAACCATGTGCCCCCAAAGCGATACGGACAGTAGAAAGTAGTCAATTCTACTTGTGCACCCCAACCGATTGAAGCTATGGGCAGCATTTGGGTCAGCTACTGAACGGCCATTACAGGCCCTCAGCCCATAAGATAAAGTGAAGGACAATAGCTGGTAAGCAGCACTAGTCCAGCGCTTTACAGGTTCAGTATTAAGAGTTGGAATTCCCTATTCCTCACCCTCCTCAAAGGCCAAAGAAAGAGTACCCACCTCTCAGGGTTCATAGGTGGTGTTAAAGTCACCTACAATTATAACTGAATCATGCAAGTCATAGAGGGATCGATGTGCACTCAAATCATGCAAAACCTGGGACCCTGCCCCTCCTACCACCATATTATAAACACAATATAGGTAGTAGGTTCATGTATCCTCCCTAGTGATAGATAGTCCCAAAATGTCATGGGAAATAAAGGGAAGCAAGGATATTTTACCATTAAGTGCCGTCTTCACCCAAATCAAGAGACTGCCTGAAGGGCGGACCTTCCCTGCACTACAAGCTGCTAAATGATAAGCTACATAGCCTGACCTGTGAACTGGTTCCAAGGGCCAAGTTTCCTGGAAGCAGCACAGGTCAAATTTATCGATAAAACTTCCCCAGGCCGGGTCAGTCAGCTTGGGCTCAATCCCTGCTACATTCCAAGACACAATGTTGATGAGAGGGATAGATCTAGAAGCGGCCTTCTCCGTGGTTGAGATGGAATGAGAAACAGTACTTAAAGATACTAGATCACAACCAGTTGAAGGGTCCCTTTCAGAACTATCAGAAATCACAGCCCCAAGGCGCAGTCAGTCTATCATAGAGGTACCCACAGCCTCATGCTGGTTAGGCAAAGTTATATTATTCCACGCTGTTGAGCCACAGGGGAGTGGGGGATTAAGTTAAAACCTAATCAATGTACAGCGCGGGCCTGTATTCATAATTCAGTGTTAACAAGACCTTCTGCCAGAAATTTGGATTTAATCTCCAATCTGATGTAATCAAAGCAACCCAAGGGTTCCGAAGGGTCATGGAAACGCCTGCCATGCAAGATGTCCGAACGGACAACCGAGTAACAAAGGCCAAGATGGCCTCCGGATGGGAGCATTGTAGACAAACTCCGGGTACTGGGATCACCCTCTGGTGAATATCCCTGTGATACCCAACCATCACCTGCTACATTGCTGGGTACTACAATGAACTCACCAGTCTTGGGCATTTCCGGAGTATCTGCACGTCGCTGGAGTATTTCGCAGAGCTTCTTGTGGACCTGGTTGCACTGCCACTGCCTGACAAAGATAGTTGGGACCCTTTTAGTCGTCCCTTTGGGTGCAGCGGTTAGCGAGGGACGCACCTTCAGCCGCGCTCTTCCCAGCCTGCCAGGTGTCGACAGATGGATCGGGCTCCCGCAGAACAGAGTGGCAGAGTTTCTGGCATCCTGCCCATTCGCCACTGTGGCTGAGCCTCAGCATTGTCGGATTGCTCTTTACAGACGATTGCGAGGGGCACTGTGGGTCTCTTGGCCACTGCTCACGGAGGTGAATTCATGCAGAACCCTTTCCAACGATTGGAGGGGGAGTTTGTTTCCTTCTATTGCTTTCACCCCCTTTGGAAATAGCCTGCCCAGATCTGTGCGCATTGGCAGGCACGTCGACCGTGACTCTCAAAGGGGATAGTTCCTGTGGTTTGAAAGGTCTGTGCCCCCAACGGTTGGTTGATTTTAACATTATATTATGTGTGCGCTCACACGGCTGATGTCGGTGCTTAAGGACTGTAACTCTGGCTGATTTGTCCTCTTGTTGGCCATTTTCAAATGTGGTGGCTTGGCTTAACACGAGCTATCCTCCATCTTAAGGCTCTCTAGTTCCAGCCCTACCTTGAAGACCTCCTCTCAAAGATTGCGCCCATCTCCCAGATTAACTGATACTGACATTGGACTATCAATGTAGTCCTGCATAGAAAGGAAAAGAGGACTCTGTGCATCTTCACACGGCAGTCAAAAGAAAGGTAGGACTTTTCACTGCCCAACCTGATACTGCATTGAAAGTAGATAGAATTATTCTTGGGGATCCACCGAAGGTGCGGCCATATTGTAATGTTGTTTTCTGCATTGCCTAACATAGACCAGACTGTTTGTCCAATCCTGTACAGTCTTCTTGAAGATGTGCATGACTATCAGGTCCTTCTCCAGTTTGTCCACTCCTTGGATTAAGTAGTGCTCTCTATTCGTAACAGGACGTCAATTACATCTTGACTCTGAACATAAATCTGACTAGCAGAGCGACATATACATTTACACACAATTATTTGTCCCATTTCAATCCTCCCTCTTCCCTACTCAGAAACCTTCGCCCTTCTCACCTTCGCTTCCACGCCTCCATGACTCCAAAGAACATCCTCCCCAACGACTACAGATTGTCACCGGCAGGTCATTACTCATTCAAGATTGTTTACCCTCCTAATCTATCCAAAAACGCGGCTAAGAACTTCAAACATAATCTTCTCAAACGTCACCCCAAAACACTCGTCACTGATGCCTACTTTTGCACCTCTAAAGGCGTTGTGGTTAACGACCTAATCTTCTATACTAACAGAAGAACCCAATGGAGAAGAGTCCTAGCTAACATGTTCCGCTCCAAACCGGTAATGAAAACACTACGCGGCTGCATATTAACCATAATTCCCTCACCAGACTTCAATGCTGTCCTCGCAGTTTCCATTTACAACAATGGGAATATCCTCATGCAAGCTTCCGACCAACATCTGGATCGATTTTACAAACTCTTTATGAAGATTAAAAATACTTTGGCTAATACTAGATCACTCACCCGACAAATCAGAGTCTCTGAACCATGCAGAAATCCCTCACTTCATCCACCTCCTCTACCTCCACCTCACTTACTTGGACTCAACATGACCAGTCCTCTAGCACTAACGATGAAACCAGTGTAGACGGGCCTAGGCATTGGACCACAATGAAAGTCTGCCCTACTTCCACGTAATGGACCTGCCCTCACCCGATACCCACATGTCACTGATACCCAATCTTTACCCCTGTAAAATATCCAGCATTAACAATGTAGGGATCCTGAGTTCTACTCGCTACCCTTCGTCCTCCCCACCATCGCCCCGTGGGGCACCCAAACCATCCACCATGTCCCCTAACCATGGGGTCTCTACTGCCCCTCAACACATGAATCCTATTGATGACTACCCTGTCAGTTATGGAGGTAACTTGCCTTCTCCTGCTACTCACATATCATCGTTACACTATGCTCACTCTCCTATAACAATAAATAACAGCATTCTAGATAACTTTAAGTTTACTAACCACCCCTCCTCTACATCACCCTCACTTCAAGGAGTACCCCACTCACCCACTGTGCTGCCCGACACCTAGCACACAACTGCCCAACAGCACAAAAGATTCATTGACGAAAATTGTAGAACACCACTTCAGTCCCATCTTCATCGTGCCACCTCCAGGACACCAACCATTAGCCTCCAACCTCCCAAAACCTCCACATCTACTTACACCTTGAACTAGGAGGAACCTACATTGCCTACCACTGTTCCCTAATCGAGGAGTTATCACTCTCTATCTACGCCCAGACCAACTAACCACTCCTTATCCCCCCCCCATTGAGGATGAACTGAAAGACATCAAGCATGACCTCAAACTAGTTAAAGAGGGTCTTCTGAACCTACTACACCTCTCTACAATGATGGAGAAATGTGGAACCTCTACATGTCCTCCAAGACTAACCAATTGAGCTACTCTACTATGGCCAAACACTGCCAAAGTAAAGGCTCATCCTTGGAAAACAAGGCAAATTTGACCTGGAAATCAAGGCCTCTTGTTAACCATCATGCCAGGCCACATAGGATCACTGACCATATGTCGGATGCTGACATTCACTCCCTTCAACTTTATTACAATGCCACCCATAAAATAAATCTTCTTACGTACCATCCAAGATCCAAACTATTCCATCCAACCCGTTTAGAGAATCCAGTGTCAATCTAAGAAATATGAACATTGATAATTTACTACCGGTCACCACATCTCTCCAAGAAGCTGTAGTTACCAAATCCCACATCAAGTCGATGCTTCTGAATTGCAGTTCAGCAGTAAGGCATGCCGTGGATATAGCCGACCTCATACTCTCGCAAGATCTGGACCTCCTGATCCTAACAGAAACTTGGCTGAATGACTCCTCCTCACCAATTTTGAACATTCTAGTTCCCCCTGAATATGACAATCAGATTGGACAGACCTCTTAAAGTCACAGGAGGCATAGCTTGCATCTTTTGCTCAATTTTCACCCTGATACAGATTCAAACTGTTCCGATGTCCACCTGTGAGCACCTGGACATCAAAATCTGGAACAATGACAAGTTAGTGTGTACACTTCACACAATCTATCACCCCCCAGGAGATAATCTTCTCTTCATAGAACAAGTAATGGAAACCATAGCCTCCAACTCTGACCTACACCAAAACCATATCTTTCTTGGGGACTTCAACCTACACTTGAACGACACAAATTATCCCTTACTGTGCACCTTCAAGGCTTTCCTCTCCGACCTAAACCACACATAGTTCTGCCATGAACCTACCCACATCAAGGGATCCACCCTCAACTTAATCATAGCTAAAGACATAGTTATTCAAATGGATGCCATAACTCCCTGTGACTGGTCGGATCATTACCTAATCTCATTTCTCATCTTGGAAAGGGTGCTGACCAGACAAGGACAACCTCGTAAGGCCAAACATTGATCATGAGACTCAAGGAACATCAATATTAATGAGCTAACCAGCATTAGTAATAACCTACTTCCCCCGTCCCCTAACTTGACAAATCTGGATGACCTTACCGAACACTACATTCACTCCATGAATGATGTACTTGACTCATTTGCTCCGAAGCAACTCAAAAGAATACCCAACAAATACTCCAAACCCTGGTTCAATTGCTCCCTTAATGAGGAAAGATGCAAACTGAGGTTGGCGGAGAGGTCATGGAGAAACTCTCCCTCCATAACAAACCTCAAGCAGCTGAGGACGATAAGAAGCACCTATAACAAACATATCCATAGTGCCAAAACTGCTCACTTCAGGTCTCAGCTTGACCATGCCAAAAACAGGCCGAAAAAACAGTTAGAAATTATCAAACAAGCAGCTAATCACTCAACTAATCAACACTCTACACTCAATGATTTAACCCCTACCAGTGAAGATATTTCTGCACACTTCATCGAAAAGACAAGAAAGATAGAACAAGAATTACAGCGCACCTCACCAAATATATTTTGCCTGACCCAGTCCATTGCCTCGCTGTTCCCCTTGGTGAGTTCCCATCTTTCTGGCTCCATGGTTCACTCGCCAAAAAGTCAGGCATTGTGGAATTCCCTTATTCTACCAGATGATGCTGAGCTACTCAAAAATATAAACTCATTAAAACCTTCAAATCATTTCAAGGATCCTCTGCCTGCTAAGCTTTTCAAAGAACTTATACCCTCCATACTCCCACTCTGGTCTGAGATTGTCCATGAATCTCTCCTTCAAGGCTTGATTCCTGATTACCTCAAGACTGACCAAGTCACCCCATACCTAGAAAACCAAATGCAGACTTGAATGATCCTAACAACTTCAGACGTATTTCCAATATCATGACTTTAGCCAAACTACTTGAGAAATGCTTGCACACACAACTGTGTAATCACATTGATCAGTTTCAACTCCTTGACCAATTCTAATCAGGCTTCCGAGCGGGTCACAGTACTGAATCTGCCCTGGCACACATTGTTGATGACTCTCGGACACTACTTGACCAGAATGAAAGCTGCTTATTTAGTGTCCTTGATCTTTCCTCGGCGTTCGACACGGTCAAACATGATTACCTGATTGATCTTCTCGAATAAAGCTTGGGGTTATCAGGCCCTGTTTTAAATTGGTTTGCCTCGTTCCTACACAATAGATCACAGAGAATCAAAGTCAACCATTCCCTTTCTAACCCCCTGGTCTCAATTTGGGTGCCTCAAGGATCTGCACTATCACCCACGCTCTTTAACTAGTTCATGGGAGTGCTCACCGAAATTCTGAACCACTCGAACATACATTATCACATGTTCACAGACAATACTCAAATGTACCTAAAAATGTCCTCACCTGACGATATCAAAACACTTAACACTGCACTTGTGAAAACACAACATGGTCTAACTCACAAATCACCTTATGCTAAATACCCTCAAGACGGAATTCCTCCCGATTGCCCCCCACAATCATCCGACCTCCATTCAAGATTGGCTCAAACAACTAACGGCCTTCAATTGCGCTCCACATTTTGTGGATTCCACCAGATCTTTAGGCATAACGCTGGACAAGCACCTGAGCATGCAAGACCACATCAGTGCAACAACTAGGGGAGCCAATCACCAACTCAACACTTTAAGGAAAATTAAACTGTTCCTGCCTCCCGACGACATGCAGCTAGCAGTCCAGTCCCTTGCTATCTCCCGCTTAGATTACAGAATTGTGCCCCTGACTGGGCTCCGAAAGCTAGACTGGCCCCTTTAAGGGCTACCCTGAACTCTGCTGCCAGACTCAACACAGGTTCTAGAAAACTTGATCACATCACGCCGGACCTAATTCAACTCAAGTGGCTCCCTTTCAAAGCAAGGATTTATTTCAATATAGCCTGCCTGACACACAAAGCGCTTCACTATAACACTCCAGTCAACCTGGCAAAAAAACTTGAACTATCTGGTTTGAACGGAGCCCTAAAAAGTTCTAATAATCTACTGCCGAAGCCTCAAAAATTCAACAAAAAAAGAACTTACAACCGGTCCTTCTCCGGTCTTGCTCTGAGAATATGGGACTCTCTTCCTCTCGGAATCAGAACTAACCCCTCGATCGCCACATTAAAAAAAGAAGTCACAGGGTTGCTCTTGAATAGCTACTTGCAATAATAGTCCTGAAGCCACCCAAATATACTGTACTTCTTGTTTACGACACTGTTTGTAATGTTACACAATACATTTTATACTGCTGTATAGCTCCCATGACCTGGGCTTTTCTTACCTTCTCCTGTTTATCTTGCTTGCTTTTGTGTACAGCGCTCTGATACCCTGACGGGTCATGTTTGCGCTATTTAAACCTTTCAAATAAATAAATAAATTACAGCCACAGACAGTTCATATCTGATATATACATTTATTTTTAAGAGACTTGTCGTCTTCAAGGGATTTTTTGGCTAGCATGGGGACCTTTATCATGTATATTGAGGCCGAGTGGCCATCCCGGTAGACCATCTCAGACCTAGAGCTATCACCAGCTTGACCTATCTTCATGTCAAGGCCATATTGGACTTGATCTATTGATGTTCTTGCCCGGGAGGACTCTGCATGAACTCCTGCTTGAGACCAAACATGCATGCCCAGTAGGAAAATACTTTTTTGGTGAGATACAAGATACAGGGTGCTTTGAGACACTTTGATTTTTTTTGCTATTTTTACTCTCAATTAATGTTGCATGAGAGGAAGGAAAAACATCCTGCATAGGTCTAAGAGATGGGGGTTTAACAAGAAGTCTTATTTCCCTTAATTCCGCTGAGAGCAAAGCAGATATTGCAGCTTTTAAACTTTGCACCAGAGAAGTCATCTGAGACACCCTAAGCCATAATCCAGGTTTGTATCAGATACAAGTTAACACCATTAGAAATCGGGAGACAGGAAGGTAATAAAACTTCTACCGGCTTTGGCATGGAACAAGCCGCCTCCATGGACTTGACATCTGTGGGCAAAGATGTAAGGAGAAGGAATATGTTAGAACATAATACAGTAGGTGATAAGGGTACATGTAGATCGTCGACAATAGGAAGGTTAAGCAAAGTATCGCTTTGATCATTCCCCAAGTCTGCTCCATTTGAACTCTTCGGAACAGACACAGAATTCAAACAGTCCTGTGTAACAGGAATTAATTTAGATTTACATTTCTTTAAAAAGATAGACAGAACTTTCGTAGGTCCAGTACAAGGTTTGGGGTCTGTAGGACCATTTCCTCCAAGGAGATTGTCCACTTCTTCAATTAAGGAATCTATACCCTTTAATGTTGTATTATCCAATGAGCCACTAGGTGCAGCAAATAAAACTGTCTTGTGATTTTTAGATCTTTTGCATTGGAGATGCTCCGATGCCTTACGCTTCCCCATTGGGATAGCACAAAAAAAATATAGCACCTTAACTGCCCAAACTAATAAAAGCTTCAACAGGGTTGGAAATGGGGCAATTAATTATAGTCTCGTAGCCTACAATCCAATCTCAGCACAAACAGAGGCCATCAGGACAACGAAACAGGCAAACCAGTCAAAATATGTCCACATAAGTATTAAATAAGATACACAGTCTTACCTCAGTAAAAGGGTGATCAAAATTAAAACTAGGGAGAAGCCCTGCCCTGTCCCCTCCTGGTACTGATGGGTGCAGGATGGCCCTGCCCTTGGCCCAGGCGTGGCCCACGCGTGTCCTGTGCAGCGGGGCTCTTATGGCGCTTTATAGTGCATCGGTAATGCAGGCAGCAATGGTTAGTGGACCTTCGAGTCCCAGCGGCAGCAGAGGCTCACCCTCGCGGTGCCCTCTATTGTGGCAGACTGCCCCCAAAGCAGCAGGGTGCTGATGGCGCTTTATAGAGTGTTGGTGTCCCAGCGGCAGCAGCAGCTGACCCTCGCGTTGTCCTCTGTTGTGGCAAACAGCCCCCAAAGCAGCAGGGCGCCGATGGTGCTTTATAGCACACCAGTGTCCTCCGTTGTGTTATCTTCGTCCAGGAAACAGCTACAAATTTAGGCCCTGATTACTAGTATGGTGGTCTTGAGACTGCTCTATCACTGCTTCAACCACCAGGATCTTGGATCCCGCTGCAGCGTTGGTCAGAAAAGCGGCGGGCTATGGAGGCGGTGCTGATGCCGGCACCAGCATGGCGATTACGAGCTGCCTTTCCGCTCACCTTTTCATGGCGGGGATCCCACCATGAAAATGTAATCGGAAAGGCAGGGAAGTGTCTCTAAACAGGGCCCCAGGGCGATTTTGCCCATTGTGGACTGTGCATGGGGGCACATGTTGTGCCCCCCTCTGTTTGCACTGTCGTGCGTGTACTGTGTGCCATGTGCGACATGGTATACAGTGCACCCGACATGCAGGTGGCACTGTACTGCGGCCGCATGTCCTTCAGGATCTCTTTATGAGCAGAAGCAAGCCGCTGCTGTTCCACCGCCGCCGACACACTCCCAGCCCGGCGGTAGCATCATAATACAGCTGTCGGGATGCCGCCAGATTGATGGAGTTCTCCTGACCGCCGATGCTGCAGCTGGAGGTCCAACTTTCCGAGGTCGTAATCGGCCCCTTAGTTTTTTGGACCTTTTTAAATATTTATTACAAGCCCAAATCCCTGTTGAAGCCAGATCTGTAATAAATATTTTAGCAAGATGACTTTTAGAAAGTAACCTTTGCCCTGCCTGAAGTGCCTGGATGCGAGGATGCCTTTTGCGCCAAGAAACAGCGCTAAATCCAGCAGAACACAAATAGTGAGTGCGAGCAGCTGCTTGCGCTCACTAAATGTGCTCTTGCGGTAGGACTTTTTCCCCAAATGACTCTTAATTACACGAGGATAAGTAATTGGGTAATTATCAGTAATTCCTCAAAGACTAGTGTGGAATTACCAAAATTACTTCGATTGTTCCAGTGTAATTGGAATTCCACCCAGGCCTAGTCAGAACATTAAATGTTTGATCAGGATGAACTTAGACCTGCGCACCATGACAGCCATTGTCAAATTGCACCTAGGCTCTGTCCTACCGTGACCATTCATTGGCAGTTTGAGCTTTTTGGCGCTATTTTTACTTAAAACTTTGAAAAGTCATATCTCTGGTTCCTCTTATAAGATTTTTGTCATTTTGGTGTTATTTGTTTATTAAATATTGCTCTATTTTTCGAATTCATTTTGGTATTTTTATTGTTTTGCATTCCGACTTCATTACTGTTTTAGTAATGCATAAATACTATACACCTTGCCTCTAAGTTAAGCCTGTCTGCTCTGTGCCATAGCTACCACAGGGTTGAGGTCAAGTTTACTGTATGACTTTAATGGTTCCCCCTGACGAGGACTGTGATTATTACTCGAGGTGGGTACTTACCCCACTGAACCAATAACCCAATTTATTACAAGAGCTATCTGGAAATAAGTGTGGGCCTTTTGGAGCTCTCTGATGTCAGAAAGAGTGTTAAGTAGCTAGCTGGAGGCCTCCGAAGGTTAGCTAAGGGACTGTGACGGCCAGCTGGTGGTGCATGCAAGCTGCTATCTGAGAACAAGACAGGGGTGTCTGAAGGCAGACCGGGTGGTTTCTAAGTTATATTGAAAGACTTCTGAGGTTGATCTAAAATAAAGCTGAAGGTCTCTGGTACTGTTCAAGGAAAAGTTTGAGTATCTGACTGCTAGCTTAAGGCTGGCTGAGGGTATCCATGAACCAATTGGGGATCCACCAGGCAAGGGGCTACCAATGATGCCAAACAGCACCAGGACATTTTATATAATTTACCCCCTACTTAGACAATGGTGCTACCACTTTTGGAGTAAAGAGTGAGGTCATCTGAACAGCTGCATTAGTCAGGTTGATTTGTGGCTGCTGGTGCAATTGCCATAGTGGAAAGAAACTGGCAACAGGGCTGGGACTCAGTTGCATAGGACTCCGCAACATGCAAATGATCACTGCTCATGTCACTGTACAATGTATACTGGTGCATTAGATATTCCCAAAAAGGTCTCAAGGATAGGACATATGTTTTTGTGGAACCCTCTCTGCATATTTTGCTTGCCTACCTAGCTAATGCCACAACGCCCATACCTTCAGCACCCTCCCCAATGCCTAACCTTACATACACACACAAATCCTCACCACCAATTCACCATTGTCACTAAATGCATTATGTCAACAATCACCCTTTCTATGCCTTGCACCTCCCTGAAGAGGCAAAACAAGGCTGAAAATGGTCAAATGTTGCTTCAGTTCACATCTAGAGGGGATCTGGCTTGGTAGTTAGGGTTGCACTGTTACTATTAGAGCAGGACCAAGAATGATGTGCATATGGCTGTCCCTGTCTGGAACGACGCAGTGACCAAAAAAACAATGGGATGGAACATGGTTGAAGTAAATACTTGTGGCTGAGATTAAATCAATCTTTCAACCAATTATATTTTTCTTTTTCAAAGCAAGACACCTAAAGTGTGACTGTATGCTGTCACATGAGCACGTTACAGCTTGCCTGCTGCTTTTGCGCACGTTACTACACGTCTTTATTTTGCAATATTTCAATGACTGCTTTCACATGAGAACTCATCGCTGTGTTCACATTCTGCATGTTCCTGGGATTTTGACTGAACATTATGTGCAAGGTCGAACAGCAATGCCCCTTGTTATTTTGTTCTGGCCAGACCTTAGCCCTTAGACAAAACATACCGATGCAGCTGTTGTGGACAACGTACTTTGGTTTTTAGTGGGGTACATGAATTAGGTGAGACACACTTGGAGAGGGACCTTTCCAGGGAGAAGAGCGAGACAGCACCTGTGATGTAGATCCACCATCTGTAGGCTAAGGTATGGGGTCTGCTGACAAAGCCCAGTGATCTTCTAATATATAATAATACTACTTCTTAGTAAGGGGAGGGAGGGTAGGCTCCACTGTCTTTTTATGATGACATCTCCCTTCATGATTTATGGACTAGCTGCTATGCTGACTATATTTGTACTATGCATTTTCCTGCTTGTTGTGGCTCGTATACTGCATGTTAGGGCACGTTAGTTAAAATGAATATTTTAAACTATTTCGTGTCTCTGTCAGATCTTATTGTGGACGAGTACAAGAGTGCGAGCATAAGGGTGTGTCTTGTTACCACGATTCCCGAGAGATCTAGGAGAGTTGTGTTCTGGGGAGTCTAATCATTTGCTTCTCTGTGAGTGAGTAGGAGAGCAAGTGAGACACTGTAGCTAGTCGGTCCTGGGCTTGTGGGCACTAAAGTGGTAGGAAGACTCAGTCCCTATACACCGAGGTCCCATAATCTTGCTCATAGTTCTGTGTTTGTGCAGAATCCCTGCAACCTTGCCTAATCACAGGTCATGTGCTCACTGCTGCATAGGACTCAAGGTTCACCTCACTGATGAGACGCAACAAGGCTGAAGCCAGTCTGGAGTTGCTTGTGTTCCCAGAAGCCATACTCACTGTGCCATAGGATTCAAGGTGCACTCATTGATGAGGTGCAACAAGGCTGAAACTGGTCTGGGGATATTTGCGCTTCTCTCTGGCCTGGATGTTCAGACTGCATTCTTCCTACTGGAACAGGACGAAGCCTGATATTAGATATGGCTGGTCTTTCTCTGGAGGTATACAGTGAGCAAAAAATGATGGACTGAAATGCAGACCTGAGTACGTACTAGAGACTGACATTATTTCAATCTTTCCGGAAATTCTGGACCTGCCCTATGCAACAATACTAAAACAATACAATCATTTCAAAATGTTATATAAAATTTGCTTGATTTTCCTTCATGTACTTATGAGAAATTTTGGGAACATTTTGCAAAATTATTCGTAATTACGTGGAATGCAAATCTATCATTAAGTGGTATATTTTAGCTTAAAATGCGTCTTCGTGGGAATTTTAGTAGCAATTGAGTTAACAACTAAACGTCTATCAGACTACTGCATTTAGTCCAGACAGGGGCCACTGTATCAGATTCAATCACTCTCATAATTTAAAGATAGACACCCGTCTAGACGGCCCCAAACTGCTTTGGCCGCTGGCCTTGCAATAATTTCTGACAAGCCTGTTTGAGAGTCTACTGCACAAAGCGTGGGAGGACTGCCGCCACCATGGCCTCCTGTCTTCATTCCCAGAGTAGTCAGTTTGCGGTGTTGGGAGGCATGTGTCATTAAGAGGATGGATCTTATGAAGTGAACTCGGGAAATTGCGTAGCTGTCATCAGATTCTCTTTTCAGAATAGGCTAGCTCAATGTAATGTTCCAAATGAGGCAGACTTTTCATTTCATTTGCTAAATACCCCGCTCAGAGGTTTGACGATAATGTCAATCTGTGGGGGTCATTTTGAGGGAGAGGCGCACCCTTAGCAAACTGTAGAGTCTGCCGCTTTGAATTACTCCTGTTTGAACAAATAAATACATGCTCTAAAAGAGTGCTCTCTATTTTATAGGAAAACTGAACAGTGGAACTGATGTCAATACACAGTGTCTGGTTAGAGTAAAAAAAGTCACTCCTTTTATCTAAAAACAATGCAAAATGCAAGAAATAGGAAAGGTTTCCTTTTAAAGGCAACAGAAGCGGTTCAGTTGCTGGGCATATCCAAGATCTGGAAACAGAAATGTGAGTCAGATGATCGGAATTCAAATTATCAAAGGCGATTCATGTATTTCTATTACCATTTATTTCTTCCCTTTTGTACTCACATTTACTTTTAAAAAATCAAGCAAGAGAAAAGCAAAAAGCCAATGAATATTGTCATTAGGATGAATGGCTCCATTTAATTGAACAACAATTCACAATGACACGGTATAAGGTTTAGATTGGTGTTTCTCGGTGTATGCCACGGCTGCTACTCATCTTGAGGTAGAGGGGAGAATGGGACCTGGATAGTTCAGTTCTGAGGGTCTGGGGTGGCAACTGTTGCAACCAATTATATCTGTCTGCATGTGCCCTGGGAAAGGACCATTACTGGGGCCCACACCAGCCCTGGGACAGAAAATGCACCGGGTCTGTGCCAACCTATGGGGGACGGGGTGGGGTGGATGCTGCGGCTTTGACCCTTGGGCTGAGTTACTGGTCTGTACAGTCCTGGTACTACAGAATGATGGAGATTTTAGGCAAGAAACTCTAAAGAAGGTATGGTGACCTCTAAAGGGGATTTAAACAGTGCTCAGATCCGTCTCTTCCCACCCTGGTGGTCTTCCTTAAGTCCTGACACAGGGTGGGGTAGTACGAGCAACCTGCGCTGAGATCAACCAGTTAACAACAATGTCTCAACCGGATTCAATGAGGCAGGCAGATACAAGTGTATGTACACGACATTACAAAGCAGAAGCAAAAAGGGAGACTCCCAGTATTCTTTCAAAAGTGCTCATGGCATCATATATTTAAATTCACAGTTTATACAAAACAGTTATAGCAGCACTGTGGGCATAAATTGTGAAGGCAACCCAAGAGAACTTTGTGCACGTTGTGCTCGTGAAACAATGAGTGGCGGCGCAAGTGACAAGTGGAAAAACACAGCGAAAGACGCGAGGTGACAAGATGATGAAAAAATATATGTACAAGAATCAATGGTTCAGTAGATTTAGTTCTTATCAGTGATTAAAAGTATATAACTTTTTATGAACCAAGGTTGAGTATGCGCCGTGAGTTGCGCTGTACGGTTGGTCGACGGCGTTTCGATCCTATTTAGTCAGGATCATCTTCAGGACCGGGTTGCCAAATTTATTTGGGGTGCTGTATAAAAAAGGAAAGGGAGAGTTGAGGGAGGGAACGGGGAGGGGGAAGTAGCGCAGGTGCAAGGAAGAGGATGAAGTGGGAGGAGCGCAGCCTACCTGTACAGTGACAAGGAGAGGCTAGCCAGTAAGTCCACTGGTAAGTCAAAGGATCAGTATGGATGATGGCAGCGTGGAAATGTATAGCCGGGGCGTGTGGAGGCTGTGTGCAATCCTAGGAAAAAGGGAGGAAGGTCAGGAAAAGTGCGGGGAGAAAAAAACGGATATGGGGGGTAATGAAGAGTCAGAAATGGCTCACACGGAAAGGAGGAAGGTTCGCCGGTGTGCGGAGGAATCACATGTCCGGGTCAGCGTCGAGTGGCGTCTGCTAAGTAGAATCAAAGATCCTGGAGGAGAAGAGGGGGAGGGGGTTAGGGGAAGAAGTCTGGGTGAAGGGGTGGCGTGGTATGACAGGAAACGCGCTGGAGAAGGGTAAACTCATGTTGGGTCCGCCGTTGTGGCGAAGAGGAAGGAAGGTAGCAGGGTCGGAGCCCCGATCCCCTGCGCGGGTCACGGTGAGGGTACCCGAGTAGGGGGGAAGCACGAGTTAGAGCTGGCGGAGGCCTCGAGAGAAGGCAGGAAGTACGGGGTCTTGCTCTAAGCCACTAAGTGCTTACCTGGGTAACGAAGGCTGTCGTTGGCAGGGTCGGGTCCCCGATCTACTGCACGGGTCCCAGGGAGGGTACCGAGGGGAGGCATGTGTTAGAGCTGTGAGGCTCGGGGTGTGGTGGCGGCGTGATGGTTGTCAAGATCGAGGAGAGCCAAAAGCAATGTGAATGTGAGCTTACCTAGGAGGCGGGGTAATCGGTCCACGGAATGAATCCAGAGGCCGTAGTGACGTTATGAATTGGTCCTGGCCGCCACGGTCGTGTGCAGTCTAGCCCGGCAAGTCGAGTGGTAATGGGAGCCGGTAGCGGTGGATATGCCGTACTCCCGGGGCGGGGACTGTGTATGTCACGTGACTCAAAGCCTGTCAGGAGACGCGGCGGCGGGTGGAGCGTAGTTAGGGACGCGCAAAAGTGGGCGGATACGTGCAGGAAGGAGAGGAAGGGTAAAGAAAAGGGAGGAAAGACTGGACGGCAGTCCGGTTCACCAGGGAGAACTAAATAAGGAAAAACGGTGCAGGCATGATACAAGAGCAAGGCCACTTCGGAACATTCGTAAATGGAGAACAGTTAAATAACACATAATGTAGGACTAAGCGAGAAACGTATAGTTATGAATGCAATTGGTGACGATCTGGAAAGTCATAAGTCGCTTCAAACCACGACAGTTAATTTACACGTTATTACGGTACTGAGTGAACATAAAGCATGGGTCTGAATGCAAAAGGTGGCGATGGGATAAATCATAAGGGGGATTCAGATGGTAGGTAGTTCGTGCTGGCATCTAATATGGGGGGCGGGGGGAGATGGGGACAGAAATATGCTTGTAGGAAATGGTGGGAGGTACAAGGAGGACCAACCAGGAGGGTTGGGGTTCAGAGATGTTTTGTTATTGTACTGTGCCATGTATCAAAGGGTTGGGGGCCATCACTAGTGGACGCTGATGGCACGGCGGGTGCAGAAGTCCGTACAGGAAGGGAGGATTTTATATTTGTACTGTACTGTTCCATTCGTCAATTGTGTTGAGCACCTTGTCTACTGAATTACAGCGCGTGATCCATTTACATTCGCTTCTGTTCAGTAGGGTTTGTAGGTTTCCACCCCTGATGGGTAGTGAAGGATGGTCGATCACTTGCCAAGTGATTTCTAGTTCATTGTGAGTTTTTTCAATGTAGTGTGACACCAAAGGAGCAGTAAGTACTTTGCAGTGGATTCTGCTTTTGTGCTGTATTATCCTCTGTTTGACCATTTGGGTTGTTTGTCCGATGTATATCAGGTCCCAAGGGCACCAGATCGCGTAAATCACATTTTGAGATCTGCAGTTGGTGAGGGTTTTGAGAGGGTAGGTTCTGTTGTTGACCCTGAATTCTTTCGTGTTAAATGTGAGATCACAAACGACACAGGATTGGCATCTGTAATGTCCGATCAGGGGTGGTATACCCCATGCGGCAGTGATGGAACTCTGTTGTGTGGGTTTAGTCTGCCAGGTAATGGCATGAACAAGATGATTGGCCAGGTTATCTCCTCGTTGATAGGAGAAGAGAGGAGGTTCTTGGAACATCTTTTGGGTTCTCAAAATGGACCAGTTTCGTGTAATGATTTTTTTGACTTGGTTGCTGCTTGGACTGAATTTGGTCACAAAGGGGATTCGGGTATTCGTTTTCTTGGGTTGGGGTGTGAGAAGGTCCTCTCGGTGGCAGTACCATGCCCTCTTGTGGGCCCGTTTGACGAGGCGGGCTGGGTAGCCTCTGGAGATAAGTTTGTCACGGAGGATGTCTGATTCCCTGAAATAGTCTTTCCGCCATTTGCAATTTCTGCGAATGCGCAAAAATTGGCCATAAGGTAAGCCATCTCTAAGGCCACATGGGTGGTAACTGGAGTAGTGTAATAACGTGTTACGTTCTGTAGGTTTCCGGAATAGGACGGTTCCAATTTTTCCGTCTTCGGCGTCGATGGTAACGTCTAGGAAAGGTAAGTCATTGCGTCTACAATCCGTGGTGAATTTGAGATGAGGTTGAGAATGGTTCAGCCACTCAACAAAGGCATTCAAAGAGTCAGACTGGCCCTTCCATAGTAGTAGAATGTCATCTATGTAGCGTCGCCAGAGACCAATCTGTGTGTGAAATGGATTGACGGGGGTGAGTATGTGTGTCATTTCTAGATTGTACACAAAAAGAATAGCAAAATTAGGGGCAAAACAAGCGCCCATAGATACGCCTTTGATTTGTAAATAAAAGGTGTCCTGGTAAAGAAAGTAGTTATTTTCTAGGGCGATATGTAAGAGATCCATGATAAAGGTGGTGGGGATCATGGTGGGTCGTGGTCTTTTCTCGAGTATCTTCTCGATGACTGAGAGACCCTCCTCATGGGGGATGTTGGTGTAAAGGGACTCTATGTCGAGTCCTACCATGAGTTCCGTGTCGGTGTCAAAAGGCCTATCCTCGATGGTTTTGATGAGATCCATGCTGTCCCGAATGAATGTTTCTGTGAGTGGGACAAACTCTTTGATGACAGCGTCGATGTATTTGCCCAATAGTTCAAGGATGGAACCACATTCGGATACTATGGGGCGTCCAGGGGGGTTATTGCTATCCTTGTGGATCTTTGGGAGAACATAAATCACTGGCACTCGAGGATGTGGGTTGTTTAAAAATGCACATTCCTTCTGTGTGATGATGCCCTCGGACCTTGCTTGGTTGGTGACTTGCTCGATCTTGGTTTTCAACTCGGGTAGTGGGTCTTTCGTGAGTTTGCGATAATGTAGCGGGTTGGATAGTTGTCTCTTTATTTCAAAGTCATACTTGTCAACATCCATTACTACAATTCCTCCTCCCTTATCTGCAGGTTTGATGACATCGGTTCTATCCTCGAGACTGAGGAGAGCTTGTTTCTCCACAAAGGGGAGGTTGTAGGGGACATATTCAAATTGCTTCTGTAGGTCCAAAACCTCACGTAAGACCAGTTGTTCAAATGAGAGTTTCTCAGGTGGCATGGCTGATGAGGGTGGGTTGAAGGTGGAAGGAAGGTGGAATCGGGGTCTGGTAGCATAGTTTGAATCAGGTTTGTCCATGAAGAATTGATGTAGTCTAATCCGTCGAAAGAACTGGAGCAGATGTGTCTGCAATTCGAAGAAGTTGCTTCGTTCTGTTGGTACGAAGCTGAGGCCTCTGCTTAGAAGCTGGGTTTCTTCGCTGGATAGAGTATGGCTGGACAGGTTGAATATTTGGATGAGCTGTTGATCTTTATTGCTCTGGGTCATGGTGACATTCAGTGTAGGAGAGGCGTCGGTCCTTGGACAATTCGCTATTGTTGCGGACCCCATTGGTAGAATCTGTTCCGGGTTTGTCTTTCTCCGGAGTATTGATATTGGCGGTTGTTCCTGGTCCGAGTTTGGTTCTGGCCGCGTCCGCGGCCTTGTTCTAAAAAACCAGGGTGCAGTAGGGGAGCTGGTCTACTGGTGTTTCTGGAAGTACTTGATCCTTCGCCGGGGTTAGAGTCCTCTATGGATGTGTTGGAGGAGTCGGAGAAAGTGATTTGTTTGTTGTTGCGGTATCTACCCCAGTTGCGGGTTCTTGGGGGGGTTGTACGGGGTGTTATAGAATTCGTCTCGGAGGTAAGGATAGGTATTGTCAATGTTATAATATTTAATATCTTTCTGGATTTTGGTGATTTTTTTGTTCAACTCAAAGGTATTGAAAGTGGCAATGGTGGTGTTGATTTTATCCAAGAGATTTTTGGCATCCAGTATCGAGCTGTCCTCCAGGATGAGTTTCTCGATCTCGGCGATCTCTTCCAATTCTTTCTGGCTGTGTTTGATCGCGGTGTCGATTCCTAGTACCATCCAGTGTCGAGAGCAAGTGGTCGCTAGATGACTGAAGCCTGTCCGGAATTTGGGGTCTTGGGTGAAAATGGCAGGTGTGTTTCGAATCTGTAGGCCTAGAGGAATGATATCTTATTTAAGGTATTCTGTAAGCATGCGTGCGTGGAGGTTAGTTCTGATCTGTTTCTTTTTGAGCTTCTCAAGTTTGTCTAAGAGAACCCTGGAGGTGTTGGTAGCTAGGGTCGTGGAGGTGGAGGGGCCGGGGTTAGAGAGCAAGGAGGGACCGCTAAGTATACTTTGAATGTAGTCGTCAGTGTAGGAGGGAGTCTCCCTAGACATATTAGGAAAAGGGGATTCTTAACCAAATGAACCAAATAGATTGGTTTGGAAAGTTTTGGTCGCACGAGGACCTTCTCTCGCAGCTCAGCAGCTGCTCACAATATAGATCTCAACCTGGTCTATGGGTCATACTCCTGTTGTCCTTTACGAGATCAACCAGTTATCACCTCTTAGCAAGCCTTTCAGTTTTATATTAAATCCTATGGAAAGGTGTAGAGTGCCTGGTAGGGAAGAGTGGCGATACTCTTTTTTTGACTTTGCCTCTGCTGAGCACTGGTAGAACCTAGCCCAGTTACTGTACCCCAAGTCTCCTAGATCCTGGCATACTTTGCTTGCTATTAATTTACCAGGGCACTTCCTTTTTACTAGTGGATATTATCTCCCATCCACAACTGGTTCTCCGAGGCATTCAGAGCATTTCACCTATAGAATTCTGGGGCATATTAGCAAGACCCACGTTAAAATTATCGCCGTTTTAGCGGCAGGAAACTGCCGCTAAAACGGCGATAATGGGCTTGCAAATATGCGTTATGGAATTCCAATAGAAGCCCAGGTTAGATGTCCTGCACATCTAACCTGGGCTTCTATTGGAATTCTATAACGCATATTATCAAGCCCATTATCGCCGTTTTAGCGGCAGTTTCCTGCCGCTAAAACGGCGATAATTTTAACGTGGGTCTTGCTAATATGCCCCCCATTCTATTCAGATGTTTTTATACAGTTTTCATATAGCGCGTATCTATCCAATCAGGCCTCCCAGTGCTTATTGCAACATCAACATCCGGTACCTAAATGAACTTAGACTAGAAGTCGAGTTTCAGAAATCTGAGGGTGGAGGGAAGGGAGTTCCAGAGCTTGGGAACAAGATATGCAAAAGAACAGCTACCGCTTATTGCTCTGTTCACCTTGGGTACCATCAGAAGCCCTTGCTTACTGGACTGGAGGGGCCAACATAGCACACAGAGAGTAAGTAGCTTCTGGATGATGAGTAGGACTTTCCCATGGATGGCCTGCTGAGCAATACAAAGCGCCTTGAACTGAAGTATTTTTTCAACTGGTAGCCAATGCAGGGCTGTTAAGGCTGGACTGGCTGATTCATGCTTGGGTATTTTGTGGAGGATTCTAGCTGCTGCATTCTAGACCACTTGAAGTCTTTATAGAATATCAAATCAACTTCAAGGACAGTCTCTAGCTTCTTAGCTTTACAGCCCTCTAGACCCATGGTCAGAGACACAGTCCCACATCAGTGTTGTATGTGTGTTGTGGCAGTACTTTCTCTCCTCCCCTCATGTTATCCAGGTATGGCTTCACTCATAAAGAAAAGGGAAAAAAGGCTAAAGGGCCACAGGATCTATAAATATCAAACAAGGTAAAATGTATAAAAGACAAAAAAATGGCAGTCAGTTTAACAGCGAAAACCATCTTCTACCTCAGAAGCCGATAGCATCTGCCAAGAAAAGAATTCTAGAAATCTTCTATATAGTCAAATCCAAAAGACACATGAACTATATAACTCATCAGATGGGGTGAGAAAATTGAGCTTTTTTCATGTGGCCATCTCTATGAACACATTCCAAATGAGAAACCCTTTCAGAGAGGAAGAGATTCAGGGGGGACTGGGAGCTAGTTCTAGAGGTCCAGAAGCCCATGCTCCTAGTGACAAATACAAAAATCAATCATAGGGCTAGTGTTCCTTGGTGAAACTGGAGAGTAAGGGAGGCACAGATCCCCAAAAATGTAGAGGGTGCCTCTGCTGGTGTATTGGGAGTGGACAGTGAATAAGACTGTTTATGTTGCCCTCACACATCCCCTAGAGGATGTCATGCTTCATCATCGGGCGTTGCTCCTCATTGGGCCGGCGCTGCAATGCCCAACGGGTCCACCGAAGGATCGCTTTGGCGGTGATCTTTTCGGAAGCTGCCGTATAGATGAGTGCAAGTGAGGGGGGTTATTTTTGACATGGGGTGTGCTGTGTAAGATGAAAACTGTTAAGGGAGTTTCCTAACACAACACTTTATTGACAGGAATACCCTTCCAGGGATAAAAAGCCTATTGTAGGTTGTGGCTACCTCTGGGTTTCTAAGGAAACCAGGTAGTCAACAAGTGTGAAAAAAGGTAAGAGAACTACAATTACTGTCTCAAGAGTGGGACCTAATGGTCGTCACCCCTCAAAAAAATGATGTCAACATGTTTTGCGCTTCTGTTGGTCATAAGGACCCGGGGCGCTTCATCCGGACAAAAAAACATACAAATATATAGTGGATAAACTACCCCACACTCACTGAGTGGTGCCAGTTCGTGCTACCTACTGTGTGTGTGTCATGTTGTTCCAAGTTCGACCTGTAGGGAGAGAGAAAGCACAGTGGTCGTAATATTAAAGCACTTCTAAAGTGGCTGTAGTTGCAACAGTGAAATCCCATGGTATGAAGGTTCTCCCATAGTACCCCAGTCGTGCATAGAATTGACTATGGTGGAGAGTAAAAACAAAATTATATACAAGTGAATTAAAACATGCTTAGCAAAAAAACTGATTAGCAAAAGAGCAGATTAGCAAAAAAACTCAGAATGATGGTCATTGTATGGAACCCATGAGGTTCTAATAGGCGTAGTGCATTCCATAGAAGACCCTGCTGCTGTGGTCTGGAGCTTTCAACCTATATTTTTCTTGCTGGAAGGACCTAAGGGAGATCTAAAACATATATCGATGCTGATTCAAGTGTTACCATCTGTATAGCTTAGTAGAGTCTAGCTGAATGGTATATATATCAAATGTAAACTACAGACACGAGCCCCGTAAAATGTCTCAAGATGGTGTACGTTGCTCGTATATAGCGTAAAATCCTGGTTGTTTAGATACCCATGGTCAGTGTCACCTCGTATCTTATCCCGTGTGTGGATAATCGTTGGTGTGATATGACGGTGTTGTTGTTGCATGGGCATACACTGTAATCGTACAGTGCAGCGTTTAAGTATGGGCACAAGTGGGCACATATACATTGACATACAAACACAAAACTAATGCCCACTCAATAAATGCATGATAATAACTGCATAGGCTGTGATGAATGATATAGCTATGTCAAGTTATCACCATGATTGTGCGACCATACACACCGTGCTTGCCAAATAATATCCGATCTCATAACTCGTAGTGCAAAAAAAGGGGGATGGTCCAGAGGGGAGTCCACGGTATCGAGCTTACCTATAATTCGGTGGATTCCAGCATCATCGGGTGACGCGTAAGCGCCGCGTGATACGCGTGCTGCCTGAAAGTATTTATACAAATTATAACCCGTCAGTGATTGTAACCAACAGAGGAGCATGTTAGTCGGTGTAGGGGCCAGCTTGGTCTGTACTCACGGTTTTGTTGTGCGGCCCAATCGACAGCACCTATCCTCCTCAGAGTCCCCGGAAGAATCTGAAACGCGGGAGATGCGGTTGACTTAAGACTCGTTCCGGCCTTGGCCAAGCTAGAGCGCTAACCTGTCTAGCTGACGGTACTGCGCATGACTAGTGGCCATCTTAGAGTGGAGTGAGTGTGTCCCGTGAAAAAAAGAGAAAGATAGAACAAAAAAAGAGAGAGAGAAAGCATCGTAATCAAAAAGATTTGTGCAAAATTTTTACCGGGTCCCTTAGCAAATTGGCTAAGCTCATCCTAACATGGATAATGCAAATGTTCTAATCATAGGCTCAAATCATCCTTATCCCTGGTAAAAATTAACAGAAAAAGGAACTAAGCATGGTGTGAGGCAAGGGTCAATGAGTTAGTGCAGCTAGTGCAACAGCAGGCGCATAGAGTGCGTCATCCGGGTTTCCCCTATATATAGATAAAAGCTGTAGTGACCTATAAATCCTGTAAAGGCGACTTGTGCGGCAGGGTCAGCCCCAGGTGGTTTGGGGGTGATCCAATATGTGTACCAAACTGAGTAATGAGGTGGCTGATGTTAGACCTCAGAGTGTCATGAGGGAGCAGGTGACATTGAGTGAGGGTGTCTATATCTCAGCCCAGGGGATCTCTTCATTGAGCCCATTTCTGTCAGTCTGGAGGTGGAACACCCACCGTTGTTCACGTCAGAAGATAGTGCTCGTGCTCCAAGACGGATCCGACTCCAACACAGTCCACCTGAGGTCGGCGGTTGAGTGATTAGCCTCTTTAAAGTGGTTGCTCATTTTAGTAGCATTCCTGCCGCATCTGATGGTACTCCTATGTTCCCCCATTCTTATCTTGACTGGTCTTGTGGTCATTCCAACATAGTACAAAGTGCATGGGCAGGTAATTTGATACAATTTTTTGTGTTACAATTTGTATGTTGTCTTTGTTACCATCTAAAACTGCCCAGCTGTAGGACATTCGAGTGGCTAGTGGAGTTCCATGCAGTACAGCTCCCACACGGATGGTGTCCTTTGACTGGTGGGAGGTTCCAGAGGGTGCCTTGAGTGTTGTGTTTTTTTAGTCCGTGGTCTAGTATGTACCAGTTGGTCCCTCAAGTTTGGTGTTCTCTTGAATGCGAAGCGTGGGCGCTCCAATGTCATGTTCCCCGCATTTAGGATCCTCCAGTGTTTTAAAATGATAGATTTCACTTTGTTGGAGAGCGGAGTGAAGGAGGTGACGCATGTCATAATGTTTTCTTTGGTGCACACATTGTCTTCCAAGAGAGCTTCTCTGTTATTATTGCGGGCCCTCTTTTCTGCTAGTCTCACTATCCTCGGTGGATATTGTCTTTCCAGAATATTGTGCCTGAGTTCCTTAGCCTGTTCTTGGTAATCTGTAAGGTTGCCACAGTTGGAGGCGAAGGAACTGTCCATAAGGGAGATTCTCCCGTAGAACCTTAGGATGGTGGCTCGTGAAGGATAGGAGGCTGATACAATCCGTGCTTTTTCTGTAGGTTTTGGTTAACAGTTGGCCTTTTTTAAGGCTGATCTGGAGGTCCAAGAAAGGGATTTCCGAGTTGGAAACATGACTCATGAACTTGAGGTAGGGGTTGAGTGTGTTAATCCATTCTGTGAAGAATGTACAGCTCTCCGAATCTCCCTTCCAGAGGACCAAGACGCCATCTATATAACGCTTCCACAGCAGGATGTTTATCGTGAAGGGGTTGGTGGTGCAGAAAATGTGTCTTGCTTCAAAGTCTGCCATGTACAAGCAGGCCAAACTGGGAGCAAACATGCTGCCCTTGATGCCCCCCGTATCTGGTGGTAGAGCTGTGTCTTGTATGGGAAAAAGTTGTTCTTGAGTGCAAGGGTAGCACACTCCATGATGAATTCTGCCAGAGTAGCGGTAGGGAGGTTGTTTGTTCTGAGGAGGCTCTCCACTACCTCCAAAGTGGCATCCTGGGGGAAACATGAAACGTCACAAGAAATGTGATTTCTCCTGGATTCTCGTTTTTTTCAATGAGGCTCAGTATATCTTTTGTGTCCTTCAAGTACGATGGTGTAGTCTGGACTATGGGTCGAAGGAAGAAGTTGCAGAATTGGCTTAGAGGTTCTAGGATGGAACCTATTCCTGACACGATGGGCCTTCCCGGTGGTGGACGTGTCTCTTTGTGAATTTTAGGAAGTTCATAAAAGTACGGGGTCATGCACCCTCTACATTTTTGGGGATCTGTGCCTCCCTTACTCTCCAGTTTCACCAAGGAACACTAGCCCTCTTATTGATTTTTGCATCTCTATGAACAGCCATAAATTTGATACCTGTATATGTAAAGGGCATGCAGAAGATGGCCATCTCCAATTCAATGAGTAGT
The DNA here is from genome assembly GCA_963921515.1 of Calotriton arnoldi. Taxonomy (NCBI): domain Eukaryota; kingdom Metazoa; phylum Chordata; class Amphibia; order Caudata; family Salamandridae; genus Calotriton; species Calotriton arnoldi. Next base: position 1,264,374 of record CAWUFW010004297.1, read on the forward strand.
TTCCTAAATATATATATATATATATATATATATATATTTATATTTATTAGGCGCACAAATCATCCCCAAGGGGATCTCTCTGCACTGAAGTTGTCAGATACAAGTCACAGTTCCATATCGTGATTAAAGATCGAACAACCATGTTTTCAGGAGTTTCTTGAAGGAGATTAGGTCTGAGCAAGACTGAAGGGGCAAAGGTAGCTGACTCCAGTGTTTGGGAGCTAAAAAGGAAAAGGAGCAGCCACCATATCTGGCTGTATGGATGCGTTTTGGGGGTAGCAGTAGTAGCTCACTGGATCTGAGCCGGCGTACCGGGATATATGGCTGCAGTTTTTTTTTAAAGAAAACATGGTCCCTTCCCATGCAGTGATTTGAAGACCAAACACATACGTTTGAAGAGCGCACACTTTTTTATGGGTAGCCAATGAAGGGAATGAGGTTCAGATGGAGATCGCAGAGGAAGATTACAGACGAGGCGCGCTGCTGTGTTCTGTACCACCTGCAGACTGGAAAAAAAGGCCTTCATTCATTGCGACCATAAGGGAATTCCTATAGTCCAGATGGTTCACTATCAACGCCTGGACTAGGGTTTTCCTGGCATACAGAGGAGCCCAGTGAAAAGCTTTCCTAAGCATGCGTATCAGGCCGAAACAGGTTCCAGATGTAGTTTTAACATGCTCGTTCATGGAGAGATTTTTGTCCAGAATGACACCCACATTTTTTACCAGTTTTTTGGGCGTCAGGGACGATCCAAGTTCGGATGGCCACCAGTCAGTTGACCAGACTGAAATAGTCTTCCCAAAAAGTAAGACTTCCGTCTTACAAGTGTTGAGCTGAAGGAAATTAGCGGTCATCCAGGATGCAATTTTTAGCATACAATTTTTTTATTTGATTTTGGCACATTCCGGATTAGAATCCATGGTGATGACAAGTTGCGTGCCATCAACATATGAAATTGTTTCGAAACCACACGACCTGATAAGCCTGGCCAGGGGAGCCACAATGATTTGGAAAGAGATGGGGACCCCTACATGCAACAAATGCACTTGCTAGCTGTAGGGAAAACAACATGAAGGGGGAAGAAAAGTAGCTAGATACAAGTGTACAATATTAAAAAAAAACAATAATCTAACAGGACAACATGTAATCAGTCATAGAACATTGTGCATAAATATTATCCAAAATCTTTTTATTTTCATGGTATTTTATCGTTTTTTTTAATATCAAAAATATTTCAATTTCATTAAAATCTTCAATGCGTCAACCAATGTATCACATATGAAACATGATCATATATTTGAAAAGGTCATACAATACAGTACAGTTTTATATATCGTACAACACTGTATCACGTATTTGGAACACGGTCCAGATGGTTTTTGGACAGAAAGGAGGGTCGGCGGTAGATGGGAACTACGCGCGTTTCGGCATGTTGCCTTCGTCAGGAAACCGTCTCAACTTTCTCTGTATTGAACATATAATGAAATGATCTCAATATTTACAAGCACGTGTCAATTTTTCTGTCCTGAAAGAATTGTGTTTATTAAATAGAGAACGTTTAAACATAAATCATTATAGATACTAATGCTCAGTGTGTCTTGGGGGATCAATTCAAGCTAGAAGCCTGCTTAATGAGTGCAATTTAAAAACCATATTCTAAAATTAGAATATGCAGACAGAAGAAAAATTGTGCCATAACATACTTTGTGATGAAACACCTCCCAGTGCTTTATCTCTTTGCATTTAAATCTTAATGCTTTGAGAAATTTGTTGCTCTTAGAAACCTGTTCATAAAGGGAGCATGCTAAAAGGAAGTGCATTGTGCAACATGCAACAGCTAGATAAGTGCACAGAGAGTGGCAAGAAAAGAGGAATTTTTGAAGAATGTCATAGTCACCTATTTCTGTATATATTCGTTGATTTGTAAAAGATACTGCTTTTTGGATTTCCTGAATGTATAGTCAGGGAAAATGGTTGGGGCCTGAAACATAATAAAGTATGCACCCCAGAGATTAATCAATGGTGTCATTGTACTGAAAAATTCTAGCATGATGATAAATCACACTTCTTTACCTTGTAGGATGGGCGCGAAGATTTAAGGTAGATTAAATGGATCCACACGTCTTGTTCAGGCCTTCAAGATTTTATGTTCCATGATAAATGTGTGTCACGGGATTCCTATATATATACCTAATGGTGCATGCAAAAAATACATGAAAATGATTTTAATCCCTCATTTGATATATTAGGAGGGGTAGGCATATTGAGTTATAAGCCATATAGAGGCTACCATTATGATTAGAAAGTACCTGTGAAGGGTCCCAATCTCGTAAAAAGAGGGATCCTTCTTGTTATAATATTGTGCTTTTCTCCTCAGAAGACATGAAAATTCTCACCGGTTATATGTCCTTAAAATTGCTGCCGCTTCAGAGCTACAAAAATATGTGTGAGGGGAACAAAACGGACATGAAATATGATACATGTGGGACGTTGTATGGTGTCCATCCTCTATATGCAATTTTGAATAATCTAATTAGTTACAACATGCGATAGTAATACTTACTACTATTCATCATGTGGTGGCTCACTTAAGTTGTAGCATGGGATAGAGTTCCCTCAGTTGTGGGATTTAACAGCTGTTTATCTAAAAAGGAATGTGGAATACCAGTCGGTAATGCAGGCATCACACCATTTTTTTTAATATATATATATATATATATATAAAAACTTTCCTAAAGCATTTGTGGCAAAAGCTGTACTTCATGCACCAGATTTGATAAAGGGGGGGGGGGTTTATAATAGCAGTATCACTACACGACAGCATACTGTTCTCTGGTGAACGAACCATATGGCGTAGCAGTCTACTGCATTCCCTGTGCCCACAATAATGCTAATGCGATAAGGGAGCTGGCAGTTGCCTTCAAACTACTGTGGGTCCTTTTACCAAGAGTTAACTCAGCATTAAATGGCCCACATAAATGTTACTATACGCCAATAATGCTCTCTGTGGGCAACAGAATATGCGATCGCATTATGATGTATCGAAAAAATGAGAATGCAATAATAGACAATGAAATGTGGGAACTGACTAAATTCTGAATTATTACGGACTGAACTCAATATTATAAGGGCACGGCTAAATGGAGAACACTGGAAGCCCTCTTACTTTTAAACAAGTGTACTCGAGTTAATACCTATTGGAAGGTCAGAAACGGGTGAATTAAATGAAACACGAGAGAACAGAGGTAGATTATAGCCTAATAGAATGCAGTTGAAATTCTCCGGGTGTTTAGTTGCACAAATCTGTAGCTGAAAAAATGTCACAAGGCTTTAATATACGATTGGCTAAGCTCGATACCTTAAAGTTACGAAAATCACTGGCCATATAGAATATCCCAAGATTTTAATATATTGCGCGCTGAGCTCGATATCGTCAAGAGATGGCTAAATGGGGAACGCTACAGCCCCCTTACCTTTGAACAAAAATACTCGGATTAATAACTGTTTGGATGTCAACCAATGGATGAATTAACTGAAACACGAATGAACAGTGCTAGACTATAGTCTAATGTAATGCGGTTGGACCCCGCAGAGTGCGCTCTTACCGTAAAAATAACCGGTATGTCCTCAGCGATAGCGGTAGCCTCTCTGAAGGAGTACTTGGACTGTGGACGAGCGTCCATTTAAATAGCGTTTTCCCAGAGTTCTTAGTAACGCGTGGGTCACAAGTTTTGACGTGAAAGCACGTCGCACGGAAAAGAACATGAAAAGGGATTCGTAAAGGGCTATACGTGATCGGCCATGTTTTACGTGTAACTCTGCGCAGGATCTAAAAGCCATCAAGTGTCTAGATCACATGCCACCGTCATAACCTCGCCATATTTGTAATATATCTTGAGGCGTGGACTCTATTGTACACTGGGATATACTTGTATATAACCGGATGGAGATCAAAAAATCTCTGTATAAGATCTCATAATTAGAGTACATGGATATGGTGGTGACAAACAATGATTATTATAATTAGCAATTATCCACATACTGAATAGTATGTGAAAAGAATTTTTTTCCCAAAGGTTCATCTATGTCTGTCATTATGTAAAATTGGATGAAATATTCAATCACACGGATAATAAACGAGCTCATATGATACCTGGGCAAAGATGGAATAAGGTGGCCTGATTTTGATTTTAATTCCAATTCTAACTAGTATGCAGTCAAAAAATGTAATATATTGTCTAGCCAAAAGACACACAATTGATGGACGGAATGGAGAACAAATCAAACCATTCACCCCCAGTCAAGAGTTCTGGGTTAAATCCATCATTCTTTTCCTCACCATGCCACCCCAGTTTAGACCTGGCCATATGCAAATCAGTCTTGACCTTGTGCCTCATGGGAACAGTCCAGACCGAACTGCCAAGCCAGGTCCTCCCTGGACCGGAAACAAGCATCCTAGGACCGGTTTCGGGGTTTCACCCCTCTTCAGCCAGGATAGCTTGATTCCAGTGGCACAGTGAGCCCAGGACCCACGTCTGGGCATACCTGGCGCACTTAGGGCGAGAAAGCAAAAGACACACAATTGATGGATGAAATGGAGAACAAATCAAACCATTCACCCCTAGTCAAGAGATCTGGGTTAAATCCATCATTCTTTTGCTCACCATGCCACCCCAGTTTAGACCTGGCCATATGCAAATCAGTCTTGACCCTGTGCCTCATGGGAACAGTCCAGACCGAACTGCCAAGCCAGGTCCTCCCTGGACCGGAAACAAGCCTCCTAGGACCGGTTTCGGGGTTTCACCCCTCTTCAGCCAGGATAGCTTGATTCCAGTGGCACAGTGAGCCCAGGACCCACGTCTGGGCATACCTGGCGCACTTAGGGCGAGAAAGCAAAAGACACATGTTAGAAATGGGGGTCTCTAGTTGGCAAGGGCTTGCACCTTTGTCCAAGTAGGGACCCTTCTTCCTAGTCAGGATAAGGGAGTTACACTCCTAAAATAACCCCTGCTCACCCCCTTGATAGCTTGGCACGAGCAGTCAGGTTTATTCTAGAGACAGTGTGTAAAGCATTTGCACAAAACCAACAGTAATACAATGTAAGCCCTACAAACGGACACCACACCAGTTTAGAAAAATATCCAATATTTTTATTTACTTAAAACAAGACCAAATACGATAAAAATCCACTATACAGTACTTAAAAAATAGTTACTTCTCAAAATGTCTTTAAGTTGCAAAATACGTTGAAAAACACAGTTCGTACGCGTCGGTAGCTCGGTCCGAGCCTACCGCGATGCTGAAAACAACAGAGTCTCGCAGTTCCCGCTGACCGCGTCGGTACGGGCCAGCAACAGCGGGACAGATTCGTTCACAGTACCTTTCTTAGTGCGGCTCACACAGGCATGCGAGTCGGTCTTGGCATCCGTCGCGATGCAAAATGGAAGCGGTGCAAGGTGCGGTGTCCCTCGATGCGGTGCGAGCAGCGGCTCGGTGACAATCGTGCAGACGGCGTCGGTAAGACCAAGGCTGGCGGTGCAGGGCGAGTCGGTGCTCGATGCGGTGCTGGCAGGTTGCGGTGCGGGTGACAGAGCCGGTTGTGGCGTTCGTCGCGGTCACGGTGCAAGGTGGAAGCGGTGCAAGGTGCGGTGTCCCTCGATGCGGTGCGAGCAGCGGCTCGTTGACGATCATGCAGACGGCGTCGGTGATACCAAGGCTTGCGGTGCAGGGCGAGTCGGTGCTCGATGTGGTGCTGGCAAGTTGCGATGCGAGTGACAGAGCCGGTTGGCGGGAATTGGCGCTGGCCGAGCTGGACAGCTGTGCGTGACGAGTCGGTCACGGGTGTCGAGCCAGCAGCGACCGTGTCGGTGAGCCCAGGCCAGCAAGGTGAAGTGAGGCGATGCAGGTCGCGGTGTCTCTTGATGCGGTGCATGCAGCGGCTCGGTGACGGAGTCGGTGAGGCCAAGGCTTACGGTGCAGGGCGAGTCGGTGCGGCTTGCGGTGCCTTCGGGACACAAGACCAGCGGCAGAGTCGGTTGACAGAGTCGGTCGCGGTTCCCTCTTCTCTGTGGCAACTGAAACAGCAGTTCCAGGAGCGGTACCCAGAGGTTGGTGAAGTCTTTGCAGTCCCTGAGACTTCTTAACAGGAGGCCAGCTCGGTTCAGGCCCTTGGAGATACTCAGCACAAGTAGAGAAAGTTCAGTCCAGTCCTTTCACTGCCCAAGGCAGAAGCAGCAGCTGCAGGCCAACCCAACAAAGCAACAACACAGCAAAGGGGCAGTACTCCTCCTGGCAGCTCTTCCAGCTCTTCGTCTTGGCAGGTTCCTTGATTCCAGCGAGATCTAAAGTTCTGGGGTTTGGGTCCCCCTTTATCCTCAATTTCTCTTTGTTCTCTGAAGGCAGAGAGGCCTTTGCCTAGTCCAAACCAGTTCTGGTCAGTCCTGGAGCACTTTGTTGACAAGTCTCCTTCTTTCCTTTGCAGTGTAGGCCAGGGACATCAGACACACCACAGGAGGTGCAGCCAGCATTGTGGAGGGAAGGCACAGCCCTATTCAGGTCCCAGGCGCAACTCCTCCCACCCATCTACATGTAGATCTTGCTATTCAGCCCTGTGCTGACCCACCCTGTCTCCTGGAATCCCCCAGCCCCTGTCACTCACACTCCAGACAAGGAATACACAACCTAGCAGAGGCAGGCTTGGATGGTTAGACAAGAAAATACCTACTTTCTAAAAGTGGTATTTTCAAACACAGAATGTTAAAACCAACTTCACCAAAAGATGCATTTTATCATTCTGAGTTCAGGCATACTAAACTCGAATTTCTACCATGTTCCCTGGGTCAGTTAGGATCATAGGATGTAATAATCAAAACTGCCCATTCTGGCCTATGGGGAACAGGTAGCCTTGCCATAGTGAAAAACGAAGTAGGCTGTAATTCACTATCAGGACATGCCACACACACCAGGCCATGTCCTACCTTTCACATACAATGCACCCTGCCCACAGGGGTACCTTGGGCCTACCTTAGGGGTGACTAACATGTAGAAAAGGGAAGGTTTAGGGACTTGCAAGTGTGTGCACTTGCCAAGTCGACATGGCAGCCCCAGGCTGCGCACAGGCTCTGCAATGGCAGGCCGGAGTTACACTTTACGGGCTGTTTGCGTGGGCGGCACAATCCAGTGCTGCAGCCCACCAACAGCATTTGATCTATAGGCCCTGGCACTCGCAGTGCACTTTACTAGGGACTGACACATAGATCAAATAGGCCTATCATGGAAATACCAATCCATACACATTTTATACAGGAGCACTTGCACTTTCCCAGTGGACAGCAGTGAGGAAAGTGCGCAGAATCATTACACCAGCAAAAACAGAGTCAAAAACGGGAGGTTAGAAAGCAAAAAGTCAGGGAAAACACGCCAAAAGATGCCAAGTCTAACAACACTCAATTGATGGACGGAATGGAGGACAAATCAAACCATTCACCCCCAGTCAAGAGATCTGGGTTAAATCCATCATTCTTTTGCTCACCATTCCACCCCAGTTTAGACCTGGCCATATGCAAATCAGTCTAGACCCTGTGCCTCATGGGAACAGTCCAGACCGAACTGCCAAGCCAGGTCCTCCCTGGACCGGAAACAAGCATCCTAGGACCGGTTTCGGGGTTTCACCCCTCTTCAGCCAGGATAGCTTGATTCCAGTGGCACAGTGAGCCCAGGACCCACGTCTGGGCATACCTGGCGCACTTAGGGCAAGAAAGCAAAAGACACACAATTGATGGACGGAATGGAGAACAAATCAAAGCATTCACCCCCAGTCAAGCGATCGGGGTTAAATCCATCATTCTTTTGCTCACCATGCCACCCCAGTTTAGACCTGGCCATATGCAAATCAGTCTTGACCCTGTGCCTCATGGGAACAGTCCAGACCGAACTGCCAAGCCAGGTCCTCCCTGGACCGGAAACAAGCATCCTAGGACCGGTTTCGGGGTTTCACCCCTCTTCAGCCAGGATAGCTGGATTCCAGTGGCACAGTGAGCCCAGGACCCACGTCTGGGCATACCTGGCGCACTTAGGGCGAGAAAGCAAAAGACACACAATTGATGGACGGAATGGAGAACAAATCAAACCATTCACCCCCAGTCAAGAGATCTGGGTTAAATCCATCATTCTTTTGCTCACCATGCCACCCCAGTTTAGACCTGGCCATATGCAAATCAGTCTTGACCCTGTGCCTCATGGGAACAGTCCAGACCGAACTGCCAAGCCAGGTCCTCCCTGGACCGGAAACAAGCATCCTAGGACCGGTTTCGGGGTTTCACCGCTCTTCAGCCAGGATAGCTTGATTCCAGTGGCACAGTGAGCCCCGGACCCACGTCTGGGCATACCTGGCGCACTTAGGGCGAGAAAGCAAAAGACACACAATTGATGGACGGAATGGAGAACAAACCAAACCATTCACCCCCAGTCAAGAGATCTGGGTTGTCTAGCCACCTGATTACCTGGTATGTATCAAAAGATGTTAGTGTCCAAAAAAAGGGAGGAAGGATCAAAAAACCAACAATAATGGGATATTTAACAAGGTACTGTAATCATAATGTATACTATATATACACAGGATAAAATAATTATAAGAGTACTGAGTTCCATATATTCAATGGAACAAAGAAAGATCTATTTACTGGTTGAATTTGATTGCCTGTTCCCAAGGTATTTGTATTGAACATTGTATTATATGTTCAATACAGAGAAAGTTGAGACGGTTTCCTGACGAAGGCAACCTGCCGAAACGTGCGTAGTTCCCGTCTACTGCCGACCCTCCTTTCTGTCCAAGAACCATCTGGACCGTGTTCCAAATACATGATAAAGTGTTGTACTATATAAAAAACTGTACTGTATTGTATGACCTTTTCAAATATATGATCATGTTTCATATGTGATACTTTGTTTGACGCATTGAAGATTTTAATGAAATTGAAATATTTTTATATTTAAAAAAACGATAAAATACCATGAAAATAAAAAGATTTTGGATAATATTTATGCACAATGTTCTATGTCTGATTACATGTTGTCCTGTTAGATTATTGGTTTTTTGAATATTGTACACTTGTATCTAGCTACTTTTCTTCCCCCTTCATGTTGTTTTCCCTACAGCTAGCAAGTGCATTTGTTGCATGTAGGGGTCCCCATCTCTTTCCAAATCATTAATCTCACAGCCTGTCAGTGAGGGGATGTTCCATTGGAGCTTAAAAAGCCTTAGCATTATTGTTCAGTTTGCACTGCGTTCGAAGGGATCTAGAATCACAATTTATTTTATTATATTGTTTGCATTTAGGTGGGCACTCTGGGGCATATTAGCAAGACCCACGTTAAAATTATCGCCGTTTAGCGGCAGAAACTGCCGCTAAAGCGGCGATGATGAGGCTTGCTAATATGCGTTATGGAATTCAATAGAAGCCCAGGTTAGATGTCCTGCACATCTAACCTGGGCTTCTATTGAATTCTATAACGCATATTAGCAAGCTCATTATCGCCATTTTAGCGGCAGTTTCCTGCCGCTAAAACGGCGATAATTTTAACGTGGGTCTTGCTAATATGCCCCCCAATTTTTTAGGCACTTAGTTGTTTTGTTTATGTAATTAGTAATCACATTACCTGTAAAGTTGTAATTAGTTCCTACTTTTCTTTCTCCACCTACTCTGTATATTCTTTTATCTGCTTGCTTTATCCATCCACACAAAAATGGCCAATCTCCAAACATTTGGATTTACTGTTGATGACTTTGTATCTACGGTTGGTAATGTAGGAAGTTTCGGTAATCAACTTACAAGTAAACCAGATAAAAATGAAGACCTAGATAGACTAATGGCACTGAAGATAAAAACTAAAAGAATCGAACTGCATGGAAAATTTATGCTAGAATACCTTCGCGCTGGTATAATACCACAAGGGTTACGAGTAAAAAATATCCCTGGTCTATTTGTCCAAATAAAGCAATTCCTAAAAAAATGGTCAATGATCGCCAAATCGATGTTCGAGAGACCTAATGATGCTGATTGTAGAAACAGCCCGTGAAATGCTACAGCATTTAATGACTGAAATTCTAGAGCTAGAAAATAAAATCAAAAACACATCAGCTATCGAGGATGCTAAGAAAAAATTAGACTACATAGAAGCAGATATGCACTCATATACAGAATATCTAAACAAAAGAAAGACAGACAAATTGAAAAAGATATAAGATTCTCAAGTAGGGAAAACACCTACCCATACCTGTCGGAGAATTATTATACACAGACAGAGGGTCAACAACAAGACCAACCAGCACATAGGCGATATAGCAGAAAAGTAACAACTTTTTCAGACACGTCAGATTCTGACAGTGAAAATGCAGGACACCAATTCGCTACCAGAAATGGACGCTATACTTCTAGAATGTATCAGGCACAGCCTTTTTTAGGCAGGCGTAACCAGAGAAGGGGGAATTGGCGACCACAAAATCAACCCCGTTACCGGGGCAATCAACAAGCCAATCAGAACCAGTATCTGGTAACGCGCAATGCGCAATACTGGAGAGAATATCAGAAATACCAGTATTTAATCTGAGTACTTCGAACATGACTGAAGCCACATACTCTTTATTATCTAAAGGGTTAACTTTTGTCCCACATTCGGGCATTAATAAATTTGAACGCTTTTCTGATTTAATGGCGTTCTTCAGGAAAGTCAGGCTCAAGACTTTTCTTGCCCAACAAACACCCATGATTACTGACTTTAACAAGTCAGGACTGTCACTAAAATCTACCTTTACCCCGACCTCTGAATAAATACCACCGAAGGTAATACTTTTTGAACAGGTGGTGCTTCAAAAATTGACTGCAGCAACTAAATTTGTACCGAGAACACCTTATAATTTAAACATGGAAGAACATCAGGCCCTCCTTAATCTAAAGACAACTTCAGATATCACTGTAAAAAGTTGCGATAAAGGAGGCGGGATTGTTGTCATTGACACTCCTGTCTACATATCTAAAATGGAAGACATGTTACATGACACCAATTTTTACACCAAAATAAATACTAACCCAACCAGTAAGATCAAGACAAAAATTCAAAGACTGATGGACAAAGCATTAGATGAGGGCCATATATGTGAGAAAGAACATGATTACATGAATGTCCAGATTCCTAAAATGGCCAGCATGTACGGAGTACCAAAAATTCACAAAAGTGAAACCAATCCTCTGTACAGACCCATAGTTATAACAATAGGATCCATAACTGAACCACTATCGAAGTACTTAGATGCTATTCTGCGTCCATACATACACAAAACTCCGTCATATGTCCAGGATACTAGACACATTATAAATTTGGTTGAAGGCCTGCCTTTCAACCCAGAACAACAATACCTTGTCACCCTGGACATTGAAAGCCTATATAGTAATATACCTATTTTGGGAGCCCTACAAGCTGTGCAATGGTTCATGGAAAAAATGAACATAGATTGCAATCAGACTTTCATTATCAACTGTCTGAAAATAGTTCTGGAGGAAAACGTATTCAAATTCAATGGCCAGATGTACAAGCAAGTGAAGGGCGTTAGTATGGGCGCATCTTGTGCCCCTACTGTCGCGAACATCTACATGGCCAAATTTGAGAATACGTTCATTTATAACGAAATAGCTCCATTTTTCGAGACAGTGCTAAAGTGGTCACCAGTGGAAGGCAATTTTAAATGGGGCACATGCAAAATTTGCCCACAGGCTATAGAATCTAGTTCTATCCAATTTAACGGACATACCATTACTACAAAAGGAATGACAAATTGTAAAACAAGAGATCTCATATACCTTCTAATTGGTCCATGTGGTATGGGCTATGTGGGCGAAACAGCACGCACCATGAATGTTCGCCTTAACGAACACAAATCAGCGATTCGTAACCACAAAATAACAGCACCTATGGTGCAACATTACATCGAAATGAACCACACAGTGGATGAAGTCAAATGGTTCATTCTAGAGAAAATACAATACAGACAAGGTCAGGTTGCAGAAGCAATTCGGAAACGACGTGAAGTATATTGGATCTTCACACTTAATACTTTTAAAAAGGACTTAACCAAGAAATACCTTGGGAACAGGCAATCAAATTCAACCAGTAAATACATCTTTCTTTGTTCCATTGAATATATGAAACTCAGTACTCTTAAAATTCTTTTATCCTGTTTATATATAGTATACATTATGATTACAGTACCTTGTTAAATATCACATTATTGTTGGTTTTTTGATCCTTCCCCCCTTTTTTTGGACACTAACATCTTTTGATACATACCAGGTAATTAGGTGGCTAGACAATATATGGCATTTTTTGACTGCATACTAGTTAGAATTGGAATTAAAATCAAAATCATGGCCACCTTATTCCATCTTTGCCCAGGTATGATATGAGCTCGTTTATTAACCGTGTGATTGAATATTGCATCCAATTTTACATAATGACAGACATAGATGAACCTTTGGGAAAAAAATTCTTTCCACATACTATTCAGTATGTGGAAAATTGCTAATTATAATAATCATTGTTTGTTACCACCATATCCATGTACTCTAATTATGAGATCTTATACAGAGATTTTTTGATCTCCATCCGGTTATATACAAGTATATCCCAGTGTACAATAGAGTCCACGCCTCAAGATATATTACAAATATGGCGAGGTTATGACGGTGGCATGTGATCTAGACACTTGATGGCTTTTAGATCCTGCGCAGAGTTACCACGTAAAACATGGCCGATCACGTATAGCCCTTCTACGAATCCCTTTTCATGTTCTTTTCCGTGCGACGTGCTTTCACGTCAAAACTTGTGACCCACGCGTTACTAAGAACTCTGGGAAAACGCTATTTAAATGGACGCTCGTCCACAGTCCAAGTACTCCTTCAGAGAGGCTACCACTATCGCTGAGGACATGCCGGTTATTTTTACGGTAAGAGCGCACTCTGCGGGGTCCAACCGCATTACATTAGGCTATAGTCTAGCACTGTTCATCCGTGTTTCAGTTAATTCATCCGTTGGTTGACATCCAAACAGTTATTAATCCGAGTATTTTTGTTCAAAGGTAAGGGGGCTGTAGCGTTCCCCATTTAGCCGTCTCTTGACGATATCGAGCTCAGCGCGCAATATATTAAAATCTTGGGATATTCTATATGGCCAGTGATTTTCGTAACTTTAAGGTATCGAGCTTAGCCAATCATATATTAAAGCCTTGTGACATTTTTTCAGCTACAGATTTGTGCAACTAAACACCCGGAGAATCTCAACTGCATTGTATTAGGCTATATTCTACCTCTGTTCTCTCGTGTTTCATTTAATTCACCCGTTTCTGACATTCTAATAGGTATTAACTAGAGTACACTTGTTTAAAAGAGGGCTTCCAGTGTTCTCCATTTAGCCATGCCCTTATAATATTGAGTTCAGTCTGTAATAATTCAAAATTTAGTCAGTTCCCACATTTCATTGTCTATTATTGCATTCTCATTTTTTCGATACATCATAATGCGATCACATATTCTGTTGCCCACAGAGAGCATTATTGGCGCATAGTAACATTTATGTTGGCCATTTAATGCGGAGTTAACTCTTGGTAATAGGACCCACAGTAGTTTGAAGGCAACTGCCAGCTCCCTTATCGCATTAGCATTATTGTGGGCAAAGGGAATGCAGTAGACTGCTACGCCATATGGTTCGTTCACCATAGAACAGTATGCTGTCGTGTAGTGATACTGCTATTATAAAAACCCCCTTTATCAAATCTGGTGCATGAATTACAGCTTTTGCCACAAATGCTTTAGGAAAGTTTTTATATATATAAAAAAAATGGTGTGATGCCTGCATTACCGACTGGTATTCCACATTCCTTTTTAGATAAACAGCAATTAAATTCCACAACTGAGGGAACTCTATCCCTTGCTACAACTTAAGTGAGCCACCACATAATGAATAGTAGTAAGTATTACTATTGCATGTTGTAACTAATTAGATTATTCAAAATTGCATATAGAGGATGGACACCATACAACGTCCCACATGTATCATATTTCATGTCCGTTTTGTTCCCCTCACACATATTTTTGTAGCTCTGAAGCGGCAGCAATTTTAAGGACATATAACCAGTGAGAATTTTCATGTCCTCTGAGGAGAAAAGCACCATATTATAAGAAGAAGGATCCCTCTTTTTACGAGATTGGGACCCTTCACAGGTACTTTCTAATCATAATGGTAGTCTCTATATGGCTTATAACTCAATATGCCTACCCCTCCTAATATATCAAATGAGGGATTAAAATAATTTTCATGCATTTTTTGCATGCACCATTAGGTATATATACAGGAATCCTGTGACACACATTTATCATGGAACATAAAACCTTGAAGGCTTAAACAAGACATGTGGATCCATTTAATCTACCTTAAATCTTCGCGCCCATCCTACAAGGTAAAGAAGTGTGATTTATCATCATGCTAGAATTTTTCAGTACAATGACACCATTGATTAATCTCTGGGGTACATACTTTATTATGTTTCAGGCCCCAACCATTTTCCCTGACTATACATTCAGGAAGTCCAAAAAGCAGTATCTTTTACAAATCAACGAATGTATACAGAAATAGGTGACTGTGACATTCTTCAAAATTCCTCTTTTCTTGCCACTCTCTGTGGCCTAATCTAGCTGTTGCATGTTGCACAATGCACTTCCTTTTAGCATGCTCCCTTTATGAACAGGTTTCTAATAGAAACAAATTTCTCAAAGCATTAAGATTTAAATGCAAAGAGATAAAGCACTGGGAGGTGTTTCATCACAAAGTATGTTATGGCACAATTTTTCTTCTGTCTGCATATTCTAATTTTAGAATATGGTTTTTAAATTGCACTCATTAAGCATGCTTTTAGCTTGAATTGATCCCCCAAGACACACTGAACATTAGTATCTATAATGATTTATGTTTAAACGTTCTCCATTTAATTAACACAATTCTTTCAGGACAGAAAAATTGACACATGTGCTTGTAAATATTGAGATCATTTCATTATATGTTCAATACAGAGAAAGTTGAGACGGTTTCCTGACGAAGGCAACCTGCCGAAACGCGCGTAGTTCCCATCTACCGCCGACCCTTCTTTCTGTCCAAGAACCATCTGGACCGTGTTCCGAATACATGATAAAGTGTTGTACTATATATAAAACTGTACTGTATTGTATGACCTTTTCAAATATATGATCATGTTTCATATGTGATACATTGTTTGGCGCATTGAAGATTTTAATGAAATTGAAATATTTTTTATATTAAAAAAAACGATAAAATACCATGAAAATAAAAAGATTTTGGAAAATGTTATGCACAATGTTCTATGACTGATTACATGTTGTCCTGTTAGATTATTTGTTTTTTTAATATTGTACACTTGTATCTAGCTACTTTTCTTCCCCCTTCAGGGGAGCCACAATGCCAGAAGACAGCAAAAGGACTATGAGGGAACTATTTGAGGTTATTACAATATAGATCAGTGCTAGAAACTCATTATACACAAGGACACTGAGTGGGCATCCAATGAAAAGAGAGCTGTGCCTATCAAAATGAGGAAAGTTGGGGATTATCCGCAAGTAGCTGCTCATTAGTTCATCTCTCATAGCAATGACCAAGTAAATAGTCCAAAAAAGGCCAGTCCCAGGAAGAGAAAACTAACAAGGAAAGAGAAGGTGAAGTCACAAAACTACATGGATATATTCACTAATCCAGTACTGACTTGTTGAACAGAGGGCGGAAGAAGCTTTATAAACAGAATTAAAAACGTTTTAAGAAAGCAAATTGCCACCCAAGCTCCCTCCCTTCTCCCAACACCCACCTTACCATGGAAGACAATGCAGTTGCCATTTCAGAAGACACAGTCCATTGTGTATACAAACCAACAGGCAGAGGTAGAAAGAATACACCCCAAATAAGGGTCTTTGGCCTCCAACATTCCTGCTTTGATTTCAGACAAAGCCAAAAGAGGATGAAAAGTATGGGATCTAGAGAGGTTTCTTGGTTAGGTCAAAAGTTAGTTGAAATCCCAACCCTCCAATTAAATGGTGCAACATTTTGGATTTCTTCCTTGAGAACTGACACATGCATAAGAAAAAGCATATCCCTTGAAAATACTACACATACAACAGAGTCAAACTCTCTGCTTCTAAGACACACTCACCAATTAATAAGATCATCCAGTAAATCCCAGTGAAAAATGATCTTAGAACACACTTCTTAAAAGGCAATGAGACCAGTGATCAGGAACAGGTGCAACAGGGAAAAGTAAAGTTATAAAATCAGAAGTTATGGTTTGTCAAAACAAATTACTTTCTAGCTAACAATATGTTTTTCAAGGGGCGTGGCTAACCAGCCACTATGGCGGACGCGAGTTCGTGAAGCTCCGACTGATATCCCCCAGTTATCCGGCATATTTCCACTTTAGAAGCGCCATCACTGCCGGAAAAGAGCGAGCCCGATGCGGTGAGGGGTCACTGCCGCTGATGGGACTAGCGGAAGGCAGAAACAGGAGCTGTGGGCACCATCGATGCTGGGCGCAGCGCTGCGGCCTACCTGCGTGAAGGTAGAGGTCAGGCCCGGCTGCGCCTGAGGGGAAAAGTGCGCCCGATGAGGCCCACGAGGCGAGCCTACGGAGGCGGCGGTGGTTCTCTGGCCTGGCTGGCCCCTTGCTGCTGGGGCCCGCGATCGCCCTCCGCCGAGAGGCGCTGCGCGAAGACGGAGGTAAGGCCCGGCTGCGCCTGAGAGAGGGATCGCGCCCGGTGGGGCCCGCGGGACGAGCCCGCTGCGGAGGGGGTGGTTCCCCGGCCGAGCCGGCCCCCTGCTGCCGGAACCAGTGATTGCCAAGTGAAGAGACGCCGCGGCGAGAGGATCGCCCGAAGCGGAGGAGGGGCGGACGACTGCGGCTGCCGCCGGACGGTCCCGGGGCCCAGCATGCCAGGAGAAGTACCGGGGGAGCGAAGCAGGCATCAATCCTTGGGTGGCCACGGCAGCTGAGCCGTCTGAGGAGCTGCAGACAGCGGGAGCAGCAGCGGTGTGTGTGAGGCCGCCTGGATCGGAGCTGCGGCGCCCTGCGGCTCGACGAGATAACGTAAAGGTGCGGGGCCCTGGGCGGGAGACTGCAGCGTCTCCGGGTGGTCTGCATCGCGCAAAGGCACACTACACCGAGGACCAGCGGTGATAGGAGGCGGCAGGCAACAGCGCGTGGAGCCCGGCACAACCCCCTGTGGCCCTGACCCACTGGAGCGAGTCCCCCAGTTGGAAACCCTAGGCCGGATTGACAAACCTCAGCCCCGAAGCAAAGACGGTGTGGAGGAGGCCTTGGGCACTCGCGGCACGGGGAGGCGGACGGGCCGGAGCCCTGGGCCATGGTGGTGAAGCATAGAGTGGCCTGTAACCGGTGTGGAACGAGCACGCAGTGGACAAGCGCTGCTATAGTGACCCACTGAAGTGGTGGCATCGCCGTGGGGGCAGTGAGTGAAGACACTGGGACATCGAATTACTGAGGAGTGCCCACTGAGCGCGCGGTGGCTGGCTTGCTGTGAGGAGGGCCCTCAGACCAATAAGCCACCACGAGTCGGCCCCTAGATGTGGACCCGCGATCAGGGGCAGGGGATAGGGACGTGATCCCCCCGCCGCTGGTGCCGGGAACGACCCGGGGACCCCACAACACTGCAGGACAGCTACAGGCCTGGCCCCCGAGACGTGGTGAGAGTGCTTAGGAAGAGACAGTGCTGGAGCAAAGCATCTACACGGTGGATGTGGCCTGTGGCTGTGGGGAGGTGGACACCACGCAACTGAGAAGTGGCGGTCACAAGAGAAGAGATACTACACCGCCTGGTGAAGTTGTAGGTCATTGCCCCGCGAGAAGCAAAGAGGAGACGCATTGCTAGGGGCCTGCGCAGCGGTGGCGCTAGCGCGGAGGAGATCTCACCCCGCTGCCTCGTAGACAAATGCTGACTGCGCAGCAGCTAATGATTGGCCGAATGCGGGCGAAAATACAACAGGGACCACTGCGTGCGGGGGGGTCGGACCTTGTCCGCATATTAGAGGAGGGGGAGATGGAGCTGGCATCCACGGCGGTGGCCACCAAGCTCGATTCGGTGCTAGCCGCGGTGGAGAAACTTGGGACTGCGCTAGATAACACCAGGACCTCCCTGGAAGCCCGAATTGATAAGGTAACGTCGGACTTCACACTTTTACATGCCGACCATCGGAAACTGGCCGAGAAGGTGACCGCTCACGATCAGACACTCAAAGAACTCCAGCCCGTCACCCAAAGTCATGCGGCGGCGCTGCAAGACATGATAGACCGTATGCATGCCCTGGAGGACAGAGCCGAAGACGCAGAGGGGCGCTCCCGCCGCAACAATGTTCGCGTGGTGGGACTACCGGAGGGAGAAGAAGGGAGAAATCCGGAACAGTACACCGAGCACTGGCTAAGGGAACTGATGCCCCCGGGAACACTGTCGCCCCAGTTCGTGATGGAGAGGGCGCACCGCGTACCGGCACAGAAACCACAGCTTTGGGATAAATATACGCCCCGAACGTAGATCAGATACCCTTCCTGACAAGACTGTCACTGGCCCTGACCCCCTATGTAGGGCTTCCTTGGTTCCTAGGTGGGGATTTCAATTCGGTACTCAATGTGCAATTAGATAGATCCTTCCCCCCCCTCCACAAGACGCCTGCTACATCAAACGCGCGAGCGCTAGAGGACTGGCTTTCACACTGGGCACTGTCGGACATATGGCGCGTCTTAAATCCTAGGGCGTGTATTTACTCTCATTACTCAGCAGTACACGGTCTGCATGTAAGGTTGGATAGGGTGGTAGGATCCCAATCCCTACTACCATTAGTCATGCAGTCTGAATACATGGGGCGGACGCATTCGGATCACAATCCATTGTGGATACAACTGGGCTGGGCGGCAGGCCGCCCACCCATACCCATATGGCGACTCCAGGTGGCCGCACTAGAAGACCCGGAGTTTCGTGCGTCACTGGGGACGGCTATTCTCATATATCTTGAACTCAATGAAGATACGGCCAGTAACGCCCTAGTGGAATGGGATGCCCTTAAGGTAGCAGTTCGGGGACACTGTCTGGGGGCCACATGGAATATACGCAGACAACTATCACATTCCCTCGCCCGCATAGAATCTCAACTGTTACAACACAAGGGTGGGAGGGAGGGGATAGGTGGGTGCTCGACCCAGCTGACCGAACTACGCGCTCAGCACGCGGAACTCCTAGAGCGGCTACGGTGTCATAACTACGTGGCACACACAGCACGCACCCACGCCTCAGCCGACCGGGCAGGCCGCTTACTGGCCTGGCTGCTAGCACAAGAAGATAAGCGGGCCCAGATTGGCGCCAGACGGCACACTAGTGCACACACAGAGCGAAATACACAGGGCAATGACGGACCATTATACACAACTGTACCGATCCCGAGGACGCTGCTCTGACAGTGACCTAGCGAGATTCCTAGACCCGGTCCAATTACCCACGGCCTCAGCCACCCAACAGGCCACACTCAACGGCCCTCTTACATTGGAGGAGATTGGGGATGCAATCGGCGCTATGGCATCAGGGACAACGCCAGGCCTGGACGGGCTGCCGGCCGAATATTATAAGGCCTACAGAGAGTCCTTGGTGCAGCCCCTCCACAAGCTATACACAACAGCACTGGAGGAACACACACTACCCCCCTCGATGAGAGAACCCTACCTGGTGTCCTTGCTGAAACCTGGCAGGGATCCCACGTCCCTTGGTTCATACAGACCCTTGGCGTTATTGAACGTGGACTGCAAACTACTTGGCAAAGTTCTGGCGGACCGATTGGCACTAGTGGTCCCTGGGTTAATACACACAGACCAGAACGGATTTGTCCCCAAACGGTGCACGTCATTGAACCTGCGATGATTTTTCAGGGTGGCCTGGCCTAGGGCGGGGTGCCTCATGTTAGACTTAGAGAAGGCATTCGACTGCCTGGAATGGGGCTTCTTGGCGGGGGTGCTATTGAAATACGAACTAGGCCCTGACTTTCTCCAGATGGTTGACCTACTCTACAGAGCCCCCACAGTCCGCGTACGGCTGGGACCGCATATCTCTGACGCCATACCGGTGTGCAGGGGCACCAGACAGGGGTGCCCCCTGTCACCCTTGTTATTTGCGCTGGCCATAGAGCCGCTAGCGGCCAGACTGCGAGATATGGCAGGAGGGGGCATACCGCTGGGAGACTCAGTACACCATGTGTCCTTGTACGCGGACGACCTGCTGGTTTACGTGCGGGACGTAGATAAAATACCACCTCAGCTGGCAACCATCCTTCAGGATTTCGCTATCCTCTCGGGGCTCCGGGTCAACGTGGGTAAATCTTGTCTTTATGCGTTCCAGGAGGGACTTCAGGATCCAGGGTATACGCTCAATGATACACGGGTACAGTGGCAAGAATGTACTTTTCGTTACCTGGGGATCCAGATATATCGCCAACCCAAAGATCTGATGGATGGCAATCTGGGGAGGGCGGTGACGGCGATTCGGTCGCAAATGGGCTTCTGGGGCACGCTCCCATTGACAGTCACGGGCAGAGTGGCACTGACCAAGATGGTGATTCTCCCTAGGCTCCTGTATTACTTTGTAAATTTACCTCTCTATGTTCCGGCCGCCTTCTTCACCACGTTTACTAAATTGCTCAGGGATTTTATATGGGGGCTGCACGGCACAGGGTGGCGCTGGCGAAACTGTACCTACCAACTGACCAGGGGGCTAGCGGTACCTTGCTTTGAGCATTATTATCTGGCAGCCCAGATACAATGGATAGCCAGATGGCTCGCGGACAGAGACAGGGACGATACCGCGACCACACTGCCACCGTACTCGTTAGAACAAATAACCAGCTTCTTCCACCCAGCTGCCAGGAATGCGTGGCCGACACCGTTGCTGCTGGCAGTGGCGTACCGGTGCTACCGTAGATGTCTATACCTCACAAGAGACGTCATCCCTTATGCACCCGCGATACCATTGGAGGGCTCCCCTAGCGGACCGGGGGTACTATCAGCAGTGTCTCTTACGGACTGGCGGGCAGCGGAGGTACAAACCCTGGGGGATTTATACAGGGACAGTGCGCTTATGTCATATGAATCCTTGGTGGCTGAAGAGGGATTGCCACCAGGGCAATTTTTAATGTATCTCTCGCTGTTGGCAACGCTAACAGCCAGATGGGGGGACATACACACGGAGCCGACCCAACACCTCACCATTCAGTATCTCCATGTTATGGGGAGGGGCAGACAACTGGTTCGCTGGTTCGCATCGTCACTCCAAACACATGTAACGGTCAAACTGGATCTGCTCCGCCAAAAATGGGAACTGGACTTGGGGCGACAACTAGCGGATAAGGAGTGGGAAAAGATTCTCAGAAGCCCGGTGTGCATACCCAGGAATATGCGATTTCGACAAATACAACTATTTATTATACATAGAGCGTATCTCACACCTGAACTAATAAATAGGTACTTTCACCGTACGGACGCAGTGTGCCCAAGATGTGATGAACCTGGAGCCGGGCTGATACATATGCTATGGAGCTGTCCCAGCATACTCACCTATTGGCGCGAAGTCAGTGAGCTCCTGCAGCAGTGCACGGGCCGCGACATGCCCTTTGAATGGACGGTAGGCCTACTCCATCACTTCAGACGAACCCCAGCTACAAAGGTTACCTCTCGGTTCCTGGACTTGGGATTAGTGGTAGCTAAGCGGCTCCTGACCAAGCGATGGAAAGCAAGAGACCCACCACACACACAGGCATGGCGGTACTCACTATTAGCGTGGGCTAAGGCAGAAGGAATCGCCCTCCGGCGAGAGGAAATACTGGGGCTACGAAAGGAGCCCATAGCAGCCAGCTGGGAGGGACTATATCGCAGTCTGCAAGATGGAGAGGAAGACCCTACGGGGAGTCCGTCCACGTAGGAAGGGAGTGAATGACAGCCAGCGGCCAACACCCTGTCAGTAACCTGCCGTATTGTTCCTTACACAACCGTGATATGCAGACTGACTGCGGTGAGTGCTGGTGAGGAGAGGCGCAGACAGTATAATAGTTGCTGTTGTGACATCCCGGGAGGGAAGCATTTGGGGGGAACATTGCAAATGTGTCGGTCAATGCTGATGTTGTTGTTGTTATTATTATTCTCACGTTGTCTCAACTTTGCTATCTGTTTAACCCCTTCCATGCTTATGACGAGCTGGACTCGTCATGGCACACAGTGCTCGTGTGCTCATGACGAGTCCAGCTTGTCATAAGACCACCCACGGGGAAGCGCTGGCGCTCCCCGTGGGAATCCGATCGTCGGGGTTTTTTTAGGAGAGAGGGAAGGACTTCCCCTGCCTCCCCCGCCCCCCGCCCCCATCAATGACGTCAGCGCGCGAGCGCGCTGACATCATTGAGGGTTTCCCTTTCTTCCCGACGCGCTGGAAGCCATTTGCTTCCAGCGCGTCGGAAATAAGGTGAGTTTTGGCTCGGGGAGGGGGGTTTGATTCAAAAGAGACATCGAGGAAAGGAAAGGGTTTTCCTTTCCCCGATGCCTCTTTTGTGCATTCCTGCTGCACGATCATGTGATCGTGCAGCAGGAATGCCCACTAGAGCGGGATTGTGAGCGTGGAGATGTGCCTTCTCTCCATTGCCACCCTGTAAAGTTAGCTGTAATCCTTGATGGAGGTCTCTGCACCCTTGATTTTCTTGAGCGCAATCCTTCTCCTCGTCTGCCGCTGCGATCCTGCAATTCTTCTGGTCCTTTACGCAGCTGTAGTGTAGGAAAGGCATTATACATTTACCCAACGAGGTAGCACTTACTGATTAGCCAGTAGAAAGTACTCCAGTTGAGTAGAGGTATTGCACAAAACGGTGGCATCTTCGTGAGCGTGGAGATGTACCTTCTCTCCATTGCCACCCTGTAAAGTTAGCTGTAATCCTTGATGGAGGTCTCTGCACCCTTGATTTTCTCGAGCGCAATCCTCGTGTAGTTCCTGTGACCAGGAGGTTCCTTCTCCTCGTCTGCCGCTGCGATCCTGCTCTGACCCTTTATAAACAAGAGGCATGTGAACGGGCCTAGAAGCCCCGCCACACATACACTAGCGGTATGCAACGTATGCCCGCCCTTTCCCTACTATGATGGACAGCTTACTCAAAGGATCCCGGCGCTTTCGGCGCGGTGGCAAAGTTACAGACACACAGGTCACTGGAGACAATCCTTGATGGAGGTCTCTGCACCCTTGATTTTCTTGAGCGCAATCCTTCTCCTCGTCTGCCGCTGCGATCCTGCAATTCTTCTGGTCCTTTACGCAGCTGTAGTGTAGGAAAGGCATTATACATTTACCCAACGAGGTAGCACTTACTGATTAGCCAGTAGAAAGTACTCCAGTTGAGTAGAGGTATTGCACAAAACGGTGGCATCTTCGTGAGCGTGGAGATGTACCTTCTCTCCATTGCCACCCTGTAAAGTTAGCTGTAATCCTTGATGGAGGTCTCTGCACCCTTGATTTTCTCGAGCGCAATCCTCGTGTAGTTCCTGTGACCAGGAGGTTCCTTCTCCTCGTCTGCCGCTGCGATCCTGCTCTGACCCTTTATAAACAAGAGGCATGTGAACGGGCCTAGAAGCCCCGCTCGTTTGGCCCCGCCACACATACACTAGCGGTATGCAACGTATGCCCGCCCTTTCCCTACTATGACGGACAGCTTACTCAAAGGATCCCGGCGCTTTCGGCGAGGTGGCAAAGTTACAGACACACAGGTCACTGGAGACAATCCTTGATGGAGGTCTCTGCACCCTTGATTTTCTCGAGCGCAATCCTCGTGTAGTTCCTGTGACCAGGAGGTTCCTTCTCCTCGTCTGCCGCTGCGATCCTGCTCTGACCCTTTATAAACAAGAGGCATGTGAACGGGCCTAGAAGCCCCGCTCGTTTGGCCCCGCCACACATACACTAGCGGTATGCAACGTATGCCCGCCCTTTCCCTACTATGATGGACAGCTTACTCAAAGGATCCCGGCGCTTTCGGCGCGGTGGCAAAGTTACAGACACACAGGTCACTGGAGACAATCCTTGATGGAGGTCTCTGCACCCTTGATTTTCTCGAGCGCAATCCTCGTGTAGTTCCTGTGACCAGGAGGTTCCTTCTCCTCGTCTGCCGCTGCGATCCTGCTCTGACCCTTTATAAACAAGAGGCATGTGAACGGGCCTAGAAGCCCCGCTCGTTTGGCCCCGCCACACATACACTAGCGGTATGCAACGTATGCCCGCCCTTTCCCTACTATGATGGACAGCTTACTCAAAGGATCCCGGCGCTTTCGGCGCGGTGGCAAAGTTACAGACACACAGGTCACTGGAGACAATTCTTCTGGTCCTTTACGCAGCTGTAGTGTAGGAAAGGCACTATACATTTACCCAACGAGGTAGCACTTACTGATTAGCCAGTAGAAAGCACTCCAGTTGAGTAGAGGTATTGCACAAAACGGTGGCATCTTCGTGGATAAATATGCAGGGCAGATGTGCCTTCTCTCCATTTACACCCTGAAAAGTTAGCTGTAATCCTTGATGGAGGTCTTTGCATCCTTGAATTTCTCGAGCGCAATGCTCGTGTAGTTCCTGTGACCAGGAGGTTCCTTCTCCTCGTCTGCCGCTGAGATCCTGCTCTGACCCTTTATAAACAAGAGGCATGTGAACGGGCCTAGAAGCCCCGCCACACATACACTAGCGGTATGCAACGTATGCCCGCCCTTTCCCCACTATGATGGAGAGCTTACTCAAAGGACCCCGGCACTTTCGGCGCGGTGGCAAAGTTACAGACACACAGGTCACTGGAGACAATTCTTCTGGTCCTTTACGCAGCTGTAGTGTAGGAAAGGCACTATACATTTACCCAACGAGGTAGCACTTACTGATTAGCCAGTAGAAAGCACTCCAGTTGAGTAGAGGTATTGCACAAAACGGTGGCATCTTCGTGGATAAATATGCAGGGCAGATGTGCCTTCTCTCCATTTACACCCTGAAAAGTTAGCTGTAATCCTTGATGGAGGTCTTTGCATCCTTGAATTTCTCGAGCGCAATGCTCGTGTAGTTCCTGTGACCAGGAGGTTCCTTCTCCTCGTCTGCCGCTGAGATCCTGCTCTGACCCTTTATCCCCTTCGGTGCTTATGACGAGCTGGACTCGTCATGGCACACAGTGCTCGTGACGAGTCCAGCTCGTCATAAGACCACCCACGGGGAAGCGCTGGCGCTCCCCGTGAGAATCTGATCGTTAGGTTTTTTGGGGGAGGCAGGGGAAGGGCTTCCCTGCCTCCCCTCGCCCCATCAATGACGTCAGCGCGCTGACATCATTGAGGGTTTCCCTTTCTTCCCGACGCGCTGGAAGCCATTTGCTTCCAGCGCGTCGGCGAAATCAGGTGAGGTTTGGCTCGGGGAGGGGGGTTTGTATCAAAGAGGCATCGAGGAAAGGAAATGGTTTTCCTTTCCCCGATGCCTCTTTTGTGCATTCCTGCTGCACGATCATGTGATTGTGCAGCAGGAATGCCCACTAGGCACCAGGGTTTTTTTAATTTTTGTGTTGGGGAGTGGCCAAAAGGGCAAGGGTTGCTCCCCTTTACGGGTGTGAATATTTTATTTATACTGTTAGGCCCAACTACCCCTTAGCTTGGCTGGTGGATTGTGTGTGGACTGGTGCATTATTTGCATATGTGATTGTAATGTTTTTTTCCTCCTTTTTATTCTAGTGTAAAGCTTTTGATTCCTGTTTGCGGTTTCGGCAGTTGTGGTTCTGCAGTTTTGCGTAATTGCATTTATTTGGTAAGAAAAATATTTTTGTTGTGTGTACTCCAAATGAGTATTATTGTCATGCATGAATGAATTTTTTGTAAGTGGTGCCATAATGGCAGCATATTTGTTAGTGTTCAGAGCATGAAATTCTTTGCGATGTTTTGCATTGTCTTATGTGTAATTTTTTCTTCTTCTTTTTTAGTGGGATATTGTTGATCCTTACTGTGTCTGTGCAGAGTAGGTGGTGGTGAGTCTAGCTGCTTCTGTCACGTGAGTGGTATAGTGTTGGAGTATATAGGTCTTTGTGATAAAGCTACATTTTGTTTATTTCTTTTTTTTTTTACAAAGGGTTTGTTGTTGTTGACTTGTTTGACAAGTAACCTTTATTAGTAAGCATTATGGCTAGCCGTAGAATTACTGCTCAGCAGGTGGTTGGTTTGCTTCTTGAATCTTCCTCTGAGCAGGATTATGAGACTGACAGTGCGTCTGAGGGAGAGGAGGGAGGGGAAGATTCAGGCAGTGAGTTTTCTCTCCACATGGAATCATCGGATGATGAAGGTACTCTCAGTGCAGATGAAGTGCCTGATTTAGAGGAGGATACTAATGTGCCGATGGTGCAAGAGGCATCTGGATTGCAGCCTGGGGCTGCTAGGCTTCCTACTGGAAGTGCTGGACTCTGGGTTGATCCAAACATGGTGCAGCCGGTGTTGCCTGCCTTTAGTGGTTATGCAGGGTGTAGAGTGGATTGTGAACATTATTTGCCTATACAGTATTTTCAGTTGTTTATGGATGATGTATTTTTGGGTGAGATTGTTGAGCAGACTAATTTGTATGCTGAACAGTTTTTGAGGGACAACAGTGCCAGACTTAGGCCCCATTCTAGAGCTACCCGGTGGAGTCCCACAAATCTGGAAGAGATGAAGAAGTTTTTGGGTTTGACTTTTTGATGGGTTTGATAAGGAAGCCGTCCATGAGTTCATATTGGTCTACCAGTCCCTTGATGGCAACGGCCATATTTCCTGCAGTTATGACTCGTGATCGGTATTTACTTTTGCTTCGGATGCTGCATTTTGTTGATAATGGTTTGGCGTTGCCACGAGATCACCCTGAATGTGACCGTCTTTTTAAGATTCGGCCTGTTCTTGATCACTTTGTAGATCGATTTTCAGAGATCTATACTCCAGGGAAAGAAATATCTATTGATGAGTCTTTGGTGCTGTTCAAGGGCCGTTTGGTTTTTAGGCAGTACATTCCTAGCAAGAGGGCACGCTATGGAATTAAGCTGTATATGTTGTCTGAGAGTAGGACAGGATATGTTTTTAATTTGCGTGTGTACACTGGTAGGGATTCCACTATTGACCCCCTGGTTGTCCGTCCACTTTAGTAGGAGTTTCAGAGAAAATTGTGTGGGAACTTGCTAGAGGACTGTTTAACAGAGGCCACCATTTGTACATTGATAACTTCTACACTGCTGTGCAATTGTTTAAGGAATTGTTCAAAGTGGACACTTTTGCTTGTGGCACAATCCGCTCTAACCGTAAAGGTTATCCAAAAGAGCTTGTTTGCAAAAAACTTCAGAGGGGACAGTGCAGTGCCTTGCGTAGTGAGGAACTGCTAGCTGTGAAATTTGTGGACAGGAGGGATGTGTACATGCTGACTACCATCCATGATGAGAGTACTTCACCTGTGGCTGTTTGGGGTCAGATTGCTGAAGTGCGCAAACCTGTGTGCATTTTAGACTACAATAAGCACATGGGTGGTGTTGATAGAGTAGATCAGAGGTTGGAACCTTACACTGCTATTCGTAAGTCTTACATTTGGTATAAGAAGTTGGCCATCCATCTCTTCAATTTAGCAACTTTCAATGCTTTTGTTGTGTTCAAGGAGTGTTCTCCTGCGTCAAAGTTGACTTTTGTTCAGTTTCAGGAGTCTGTCATAGGCAGCCTTGTTGTTGTGGAACAGGCAAGTGTTCCTAGAGTTGGAGTGGTGGAGGATGTGGCTCGATTGAAAGATCGCCACTTTCCTGATCACATTCCTCCTACATCCTCAAAAGACTTTCCCACTAGGAGATGTAGAGTCTGTTGGCGAAGAGGTACGCGGAAGGAGACTCGTATTTACTGCCCTGAGTGTCCTTCTAACCCTGGGCTGTGTGTGCCTGCTTGTTATAGAGCGTACCACAAGCAAAAGAATTATTGGGAGCAACCATGAGTGGTAAAGTGAACTGAATTGTCTGTAATGTTTAAGAATTGTTGTTCTGTTTCAAGGTTGGCATTAGTGCAATGTTTCTGATTTTGTGTTAGTAGATTTGTATCTATTTGCAATTTGTTTGTGTTTTCTTTTTTGTATAAAAAAATCCTAAATGTGATGGTGGTGTGTGTAGGCTGGTGCTTGGCTGGCGGTGTGCGTGGAGTGGCGCTCGGCTGGCAGTGTGTGAGTAGTGACTTGCTGCTGGTCACTACACACACTGCTAGCCGAGCGACACTCCACGCAATCCATCAGGTTGTGTTGTTGCTGTGTTAGGAATGTGGGCGTGTGAAAGTGATGGGCCCTTGAATGGCGCTGTCTGCTGGTGTGAGTGTTGTAATGTGATGGGCCCGCGGCTGGTGGTGTGAATGGTTTTGTATTTGTCACACGTATGAAAGGTGTATGAATGGCCTGTAAAGAGGTTAGTGCCTTGTCGTGGCTTTACACCTCACGAGCTGTGAGTCAATGGTTCAGTTTCTCGTCCTTTCAATTATTAACAGTGCACTTCATTTTTGTGAAATCACTTGTTAATACAATTGTATATACTGAACCATCACTCACCCTCGTGCCAAATCCAACCAGTATGTGTGTGTGTGCTTGAGGATTAGATGGTTGTGCAGTAATATTTTTTTGTCTTTCTCAAGCAGGGTGTACCTTGTCCCTTTTTGTGAATGTTGTAATGTGTTTGTTTCGTGCCTGGGGGTGTGAATGGTCTTGTGTGTATCACGTATGAAAGGTGTGTGAATGGCCTGTAAAGCGGTTGGGGCCTTGACGTGGCTTTACAGCTCACGAGCTGCGAGTCACTGGTTCCGTTTTTGTCCTTTCAATTATTGACAGTGCATTTCATTTTTGTGAAATCTCTTGTTAATAAAATTGTATATACTGAACCATCACTTGCCCTCGTGCCAAATCCAACCAGTATGTGTGTGTGTGCTTGAGGAATAGATGGCTGTGCAGTAATCTTTGTCTTTTTAGTCTGTCTGCCAAGGTGTACATTCCGTCTAAGAATAACCTACCAACTGTAGATATTGTCGTAAACGAAACACCCATGGGAGTACATGGTGATATCTCTCTTGTGGATCCCAACAAGTTATGGTACCCACAATGTCCTGCAAACCTCAAAATGTCTGTCACATTTTCCTTGCAATATTGTGCCAACATTTTCACGCTGCAGAAATAAACAACACATTATCTCATTATGACTTGGTTTTGCAAGGGGTCACCTGGGTTTTTGGCCCGGGGCTCGGCGGCCACATAGGGAAACCTACCAAACCCACACATTTCTGAAGAGTAGACACCCGGGGGCTTCCAGGGAGGTATGGCTTGCGTGGATCCCCCAACGTTTCCTTACCCAGAATCCCCTGCAAACCTCACTTTTAGCTGAAAAAATCACTTTTTTCACACATTTGTGTGTGGGAAAGTGTGGCATCACTGGCCTCACACAAATTTCCTACCACCCAGCGTTCCCCCAGGTCTCCCGCTAAAAATGGTGCCTCACTTGTGTGGGAGGCCCAAGTACCCGCGACAGGCAAGGGCCCACAACATATTGAGGCGACCTCAAAATGGCCTTTCACAAAACCACCTGGTTTTGCAAGGGGGTCACCTGGGTTTTGGCCCCGTGCTCGGCGGTCATCTAGGAAACCTACCAAACCCACACATTTCTGAAAAGTAGACACCCGGGGGCTTCCAGGGAGGTATGGCTTGCGTGGATCCCCCAACGTTTCCTTACCCAGAATCCCCTGCAAACCTCACTTTTAGCTGAAAAAATCACTTTTTCACACATTTGTGTGTGGGAAAGTGTGGCATCACTGGCCTCACACAAATTTCCTACCACCCAGCGTTCCCCCAGGTCTCCCGCTAAAAATGGTGCCTCACTTGTGTGGGAGGCCCAAGTACCCGCGACAGGCAAGGGCCCACAACGTATTGAGGCGACCTCAAAATGGCCTTCACAAAACCACCTGGTTTTGCAAGGAGTCACCTGGGTTTTGGCCCCGTGCTCGGCGGCCATCTAGGAAACCTACCAAACCCACACATTTCTGAAAAGTAGACACCCGGGGCTTCCAGGGAGGTATGGCTTGAGTGGATCCCCCAACGTTTCCTTACCAGAATCCCTGCAAACCTCACTTTTAGCTGAAAAAATCACTTTTTCACACATTTGTGTGTGGGAAAGTGTGGCATCACTGGCCTCACACAAATTTCCTACCACCAGCGTTCCCCCAGGTCTCCCGATAAAAATGGTGCCTCACTTGTGTGGGAGGCCCAAGTACCCGCGACAGGCAAGGGCCCACAACGTATTGAGGCGACCTCAAAATGGCCTTTCACAAAACCACCTGGTTTGCAAGGGAGTCACCTGGGTTTTGGCCCGTGCTCGGCGGCCATCTAGGGAAACCTACCAAACCCACACATTTCTGAAAAGTAGACACCCGGGGCTTCCAGGGAGGTATGGCTTGCGTGGATCCCCAACGTTTCCTTACCCAGAATCCCCTGCAAACCTCACTTTTAGCTGAAAAAATCACTTTTTCACACATTTGTGTGTGGGAAAGTGTGGCATCACTGGCCTCACACAAATTTCCTACCACCCAGCGTTCCCCCAGGTCTCCCGCTAAAAATGGTGCCTCACTTGTGTGGGAGGCCCAACTACCAGCGACAGGCAGGGCGCACAACGTATTGAGGCGACCTCAAAATGGCCTTTCACAAAACCACCTGGTTTTGCAGGGAGTCACCTGGGTTTTGGCCCCGTGCTCGGCGGCCATCTAGGAAACCTACCAAACCACACATTTCTGAAAAGTAGACACCCGGGGGCTTCCAGGGAGGTATGGCTTGCGTGGATCCCCCAACGTTTCCTTACCCAGAATCCCTGCAAACCTCACTTTTAGCTGAAAAAATCACTTTTTCACACATTTGTGTGTGGGAAAGTGTGGCATCACTGGCCTCACACAAATTTCCTACCACCCAGCGTTCCCCCAGGTCTCCCGATAAAAATGGTGCCTCACTTGTGTGGGAGGCCCAAGTACCGCGACAGGCAAGGACACAAAACGTTTTGAGGCAACATCAACATTGCCTATCAAAATGTTTTGGGCCCTTGCCTGTCGCGGGTACTTGGGCCTCCACACAAGTGAGGCACCATTTTTATCGGGAGACCTGGGGAACGCTGGGTGGTAGGAAATTTGTGTGAGGCCAGTGATGCCACACTTTCCACACACAAATGTGTGAAAAAGTGATTTTTTCAGCTAAAAGTGAGGTTTGCAGGGGATTCTGGGTAAGGAAACGTTGGGGGATCCACGCAAGCCATACCTCCTGAAGCCCCCGAGTGTCTACTTTTCAGAAATGTGTGGGTTTGGTAGGATTTCCTAGATGGCCGCCGAGCACGGGCCAAAACCCAGGTGACCCCTTGCAAAACCAGGTGGTTTTGTGAAGGCCATTTTGAGGTCGCCTCAATACGTTGTGGGCCCTGCCTGTCGCAGGTACTTGGGCCTCCCACACAAGTGAGGCACCATTTTATCGGGAGACCTGGAGGAACGCTGGGTGGTAGGAAATTTGTGTGAGGCCAGTGATGCCACACTTTCCCACACACAAATGTGTGAAAAAGTGATTTTTCAGCTAAAAGTGAGGTTTGCAGGGATTCTGGGTAAGGAAACGTTGGGGGATCCACGCAAGCCATACCTCCTGGAAGCCCCCGGGTGTCTACTTTTCAGAAATGTGTGGGTTTGGTAGGTTTCCTAGATGGCCGCCGAGCACGGGGCCAAGACCCAGGTGACTCCTTGCAAAACCAGGTGGTTTTGTGAAAGGCCATTTTGAGGTCGCCTCAATATGTTGTGGGCCCTTGCCTGTCGCGGTACTTGGGCCTCCCACACAAGTGAGGCACCATTTTTATCGGGAGACCTGGGGGAACGCTGGGTGGTAGGAAATTTGTGTGAGGCCAGTGATGCCACACTTTCCACACACAAATGTGTGAAAAAAGTGATTTTTTCAGCTAAAAGTGAGGTTTGCAGGGATTCTGGGTAAGGAAACGTTGGGGGATCCACGCAAGCCATACCTCCCTGAAGCCCCCGGGTGTCTACTTTTCAGAAATGTGTGGGTTTGGTA
The DNA here is from genome assembly GCA_963921515.1 of Calotriton arnoldi. Lineage (NCBI taxonomy): Eukaryota > Metazoa > Chordata > Amphibia > Caudata > Salamandridae > Calotriton > Calotriton arnoldi. Next base: position 1,296,614 of record CAWUFW010004297.1, read on the forward strand.
GGTTTCCTAGATGGCCGCCGAGCACGGGCCAAAACCCAGGTGACTTCCTGCAAAACCAGGTGGTTTTGTGAAAGGCCATTTTGAGGTCGCCTCAATACGTTGTGGGCCCTTGCCTGTCGCGGGTACTTGGGCCTCCCACACAAGTGAGGCACCATTTTTATCGGGAGACCTGGGGGAACGCTGGGTGGTAGGAAATTTGTGTGAGGCCAGTGATGCCACACTTTCCACACACAAATGTGTGAAAAAGTGATTTTTTCCAGCTAAAAGTGAGGTTTGCAGGGATTCTGGGTAAGGAAACGTTGGGGGATCCACGCAAGCCATACCTCCCTGGAAGCCCCGGGTGTCTACTTTTCAGAAATGTGTGTGTTTGGTAGGTTTCCCTAGGTGCCGGCAGAGCTAGGGTTCAAAAACTACAGCTAGGCACTTTGCCAAAAGGGTCATTTTTCACTGCGAAATTGAGGTGGGACCGCATTGCGTTTTGCGCCGTTTCCTGTCGCAGGCACTAGGCCGACCCACACAAGTGAGGTACCATTTTTCTCGTAAGACTTTGGGGAACGCAGGGTGGGTGGAAATTTGTGGATCCACGCAGATTCCAGAACTTTCCACCACAGAAATGTGGGGAAAATGTGTTTTTTGGACAATTTTTTATGTTTGCAAGGGATTCTGGGTAACAGAACCTGGTGGGAGGCAGTCAAGTCACCCCATCCTGGATTCCCCTGGGTGTCTAGTTTTCAAAAATGTATAGGTTTGCTAGGTTTCCCTAGGTGCCGGCAGCGGTAGGGTTCAAAACTACAGCTAGGCACTTTGCCAAAAAGGGTCATTTTTCACTGCGAAATTGAGGTGTGACCACGTTGCGTTTTGCGCCGTTTCCTGTCGCAGGCACTAGGCCGACCCACACAAGTGAGGTACCATTTTTCTCGTAAGACTTTGGGGAACGCGGGGTGGGTGGAAATTTGTGGATCCACGCAGATTCCAGAACTTTCCACCACAGAAATGTGGGGAAAATGTGTTTTTTGGACAATTTTTTATGTTTGCAAGGGATTCTGGGTAACAGAACCTGGTGGGAGGCAGTCAAGTCACCCCATCCTGGATTCCCCTGGGTGTCTAGTTTTCAAAAATGTATAGGTTTGCTAGGTTTCCCTAGGTGCCGGCAGAGGTAGGGTTCAAAAACTACAGCTAGGCACTTTGCCAAAAAAGGGTCATTTTTCACTGCGAAATTGAGGTGTGACCACGTTGCGTTTTGCACCGTTTCCTGTCGCAGGCACTAGGCCGACCCACACAAGTGAGGTACCATTTTTCTCGTAAGACTTTGGGGAACGCGGGGTGGGTGGAAATTTGTGGATCCACGCAGATTCCAGAACTTTCCACCACAGAAATGTGGAGAAAATGTGTTTTTTGGACAATTTTTTATGTTTTCAAGGGATTCTGGGTAACAGAACCTGGTGGGAGCCAGTCAAGTCACCCCATCCTGCATTCCCCTGGGTATCTAGTTTTCAAAAATGTATAGGTTTGCTAGGTTTCCCTAGGTGCCGGCAGAGGTAGGGTTCAAAAACTACAGCTAGGCACTTTGCCAAAAAGGGTCATTTTTCACTGCGAAATTGAGGTGTGACCACGTTGCGTTTTGCGCCGTTTCCTGTCGCAGGCACTAGGCCGACCCACACAAGTGAGGTACCATTTTTCTCGTAAGACTTTGGGGAACGCGGGGTGGGTGGAAATTTGTGGATCCACGCAGATTCCAGAACTTTCCACCACAGAAATGTGGGGAAAATGTGTTTTTTGGGACAATTTTTTATGTTTGCAAGGGATTCTGGGTAACAGAACCTGGTGGGAGGCAGTCAAGTCACCCCATCCTGGATTCCCCTGGGTGTCTAGTTTTCAAAAATGTATAGGTTTGCTAGGTTTCCCTAGGTGCCGGCAGAGGTAGGGTTCAAAAACTACAGCTAGGCACTTTGCAAAAAAAGGGTCATTTTTCACTGCGAAATTGAGGTGTGACCACGTTGCGTTTTGCGCCGTTTCCTGTCGCAGGCACTAGGCCGACCCACACAAGTGAGGTACCATTTTTCTCATAAGACTTTGGGGAACGCGGGGTGGGTGGAAATTTGTGGATCCACGCAGATTCCAGAACTTTCCACCACAGAAATGTGGGGAAAATGTGTTTTTTTGGACAATTTGTTATGTTTGCAAGGGATTCTGGGTAACAGAACCTGGTGGGAGGCAGTCAAGTCACCCCATCCTGGATTCCCCTGGGTGTCTAGTTTTCAAAAATGTATAGGCTTGCTAGGTTTCCCTAGGTGCCGGCAGAGGTAGGGTTCAAAAACTACAGCTAGGCACTTTGCCAAAAAGGGTCATTTTTCACTGCGAAATTGAGGTGGGACCGCATTGCGTTTTGCGCCGTTTCCTGTCGCAGGCACTAGGCCGACCCACACAAGTGAGGTACCATTTTTCTCGTAAGACTTTGGGGAACGCGGGGTGGGTGGAAATTTGTGGATCCACGCAGATTCCAGAACTTTCCACCACAGAAATGTGGGGAAAATGTGTTTTTTTGGACAATTTTTTATGTTTGCAAGGGATTCTGGGTAACAGAACCTGGTGGGAGGCAGTCAAGTCACCCCATCCTGGATTCCTCTGGGTGTCTAGTTTTCAAAAATGTATAGGTTTGCTAGGTTTCCCTAGGTGCCGGCAGAGGTAGGGTTCAAAAACTACAGCTAGGCACTTTGCCAAAAAGGGTCATTTTTCACTGCGAAATTGAGGTGTGACCACGTTTCGTTTTGCGCCGTTTCCTGTCGCAGGCACTAGGCCGACCCACACAAGTGAGGTACCATTTTTCTCGTAAGACTTTGGGGAACGCGGGGTGGGTGGAAATTTGTGGATCCACGCAGATTCCAGAACTTTCCACCACAGAAATGTGGGGAAAATGTGTTTTTTGGACAATTTTTTATGTTTGCAAGGGATTCTGGGTAACAGAACCTGGTGGGAGGCAGTCAAGTCACCCCATCCTGGATTCCCCTGGGTGTCTAGTTTTCAAAAATGTATAGGTTTGCTAGGTTTCCCTAGGTGCCGGCAGAGGTAGGGTTCAAAAACTACAGCTAGGCACTTTGCCAAAAAAGGGTCATTTTTCACTGCGAAATTGAGATGTGACCACGTTGCGTTTTGCGCCGTTTCCTGTCACAGGCACTAGGCCGACCCACACAAGTGAGGTACCATTTTTCTCGTAAGACTTTGGGGAACGCGGGGTGGGTGGAAATTTGTGGATCCACGCAGATTCCAGAACTTTCCACCACAGAAATGTGGGGAAAATGTGTTTTTTTGGACAATTTTTTATGTTTGCAAGGGATTCTGGGTAACAGAACCTGGTGGGAGGCAGTCAAGTCACCCCATCCTGGATTCCCCTGGGTGTCTAGTTTTCAAAAATGTATAGGTTTGCTAGGTTTCCCTAGGTGCCGGCAGAGGTAGGGTTCAAAAACTACAGCTAGGCACTTTGCCAAAAAAGGGTCATTTTTCACTGCGAAATTGAGGTGTGACCACGTTGCGTTTTGCGCCGTTTCCTGTCGCAGGCACTAGGCCGACCCACACAAGTGAGGTACCATTTTTCTCGTAAGACTTTGGGGAACGCGGGGTGGGTGGAAATTTGTGGATCCACGCAGATTCCAGAACTTTCCACCACAGAAATGTGGGGAAAATGTGTTTTTTTGGACAATTTTTTATGTTTGCAAGGGATTCTGGGTAACAGAACCTGGTGGGAGGCAGTCAAGTCACCCCATCCTGGATTCCCCTGGGTGTCTAGTTTTCAAAAATGTATAGGTTTGCTAGGTTTCCCTAGGTGCCGGCAGCGGTAGGGTTCAAAAACTACAGCTAGGCACTTTGCCAAAAAAGGGTCATTTTTCACTGCGAAATTGAGGTGTGACCACGTTGCGCTTTGCGCCGTTTCCTGTCGCAGGCACTAGGCCGACCCACACAAGTGAGGTACCATTTTTCTCGTAAGACTTTGGGGAACGCGGGGTGGGTGGAAATTTGTGGATCCACGCAGATTCCAGAACTTTCCACCACAGAAATGTGGGGAAAATGTGTTTTTTGGACAATTTTTTATGTTTGCAAGGGATTCTGGGTAACAGAACCTGGTGGGAGGCAGTCAAGTCACCCCATCCTGGATTCCCCTGGGTGTCTAGTTTTCAAAAATGTATAGGTTTGCTAGGTTTCCCTAGGTGCCGGCAGAGGTAGGGTTCAAAAACTACAGCTAGGCACTTTGCCAAAAAAGGGTCATTTTTCACTGCGAAATTGAGGTGTGACCACGTTGCGTTTTGCACCGTTTCCTGTCGCAGGCACTAGGCCGACCCACACAAGTGAGGTACCATTTTTCTCGTAAGACTTTGGGGAACGCGGGGTGGGTGGAAATTTGTGGATCCACGCAGATTCCAGAACTTTCCACCACAGAAATGTGGAGAAAATGTGTTTTTTGGACAATTTTTTATGTTTTCAAGGGATTCTGGGTAACAGAACCTGGTGGGAGCCAGTCAAGTCACCCCATCCTGCATTCCCCTGGGTATCTAGTTTTCAAAAATGTATAGGTTTGCTAGGTTTCCCTAGGTGCCGGCAGAGGTAGGGTTCAAAAACTACAGCTAGGCACTTTGCCAAAAAAGGGTCATTTTTCACTGCGAAATTGAGGTGTGACCACGTTGCGTTTTGCGCCGTTTCCTGTCGCAGGCACTAGGCCGACCCACACAAGTGAGGTACCATTTTTCTCGTAAGACTTTGGGGGAACGCGGGGTGGGTGGAAATTTGTGGATCCACGCAGATTCCAGAACTTTCCACCACAGAAATGTGGGGAAAATGTGTTTTTGGGACAATTTTTTATGTTTGCAAGGGATTCTGGGTAACAGAACCTGGTGGGAGGCAGTCAAGTCACCCCATCCTGGATTCCCCTGGGTGTCTAGTTTTCAAAAATGTATAGGTTTGCTAGGTTTCCCTAGGTGCCGGCAGAGGTAGGGTTCAAAAACTACAGCTAGGCACTTTGCCAAAAAAGGGTCATTTTTCACTGCGAAATTGAGGTGTGACCACGTTGCGTTTTGCGCCGTTTCCTGTCGCAGGCACTAGGCCGACCCACACAAGTGAGGTACCATTTTTCTCATAAGACTTTGGGGAACGCGGGGTGGGTGGAAATTTGTGGATCCACGCAGATTCCAGAACTTTCCACCACAGAAATATGGGGAAAATGTGTTTTTTGGACAATTTGTTATGTTTGCAAGGGATTCTGGGTAACAGAACCTGGTGGGAGGCAGTCAAGTCACCCCATCCTGGATTCCCCTGGGTGTCTAGTTTTCAAAAATGTATAGGCTTGCTAGGTTTCCCTAGGTGCCGGCAGAGGTAGGGTTCAAAAACTACAGCTAGGCACTTTGCCAAAAAAGGGTCATTTTTCACTGCGAAATTGAGGTGGGACCGCATTGCGTTTTGCGCCGTTTCCTGTCGCAGGCACTAGGCCGACCCACACAAGTGAGGTACCATTTTTCTCGTAAGACTTTGGGGAACGCGGGGTGGGTGGAAATTTGTGGATCCACGCAGATTCCAGAACTTTCCACCACAGAAATGTGGGGAAAATGTGTTTTTTGGACAATTTTTTATGTTTGCAAGGGATTCTGGGTAACAGAACCTGGTGGGAGGCAGTCAAGTCACCCCATCCTGGATTCCTCTGGGTGTCTAGTTTTCAAAAATGTATAGGTTTGCTAGGTTTCCCTAGGTGCCGGCAGAGGTAGGGTTCAAAAACTACAGCTAGGCACTTTGCCAAAAAAGGGTCATTTTTCACTGCGAAATTGAGGTGTGACCACGTTTCGTTTTGCGCCGTTTCCTGTCGCAGGCACTAGGCCGACCCACACAAGTGAGGTACCATTTTTCTCGTAAGACTTTGGGGAACGCGGGGTGGGTGGAAATTTGTGGATCCACGCAGATTCCAGAACTTTCCACCACAGAAATGTGGGGAAAATGTGTTTTTTTGGACAATTTTTTATGTTTGCAAGGGATTCTGGGTAACAGAACCTGGTGGGAGGCAGTCAAGTCACCCCATCCTGGATTCCCCTGGGTGTCTAGTTTTCAAAAATGTATAGGTTTGCTAGGTTTCCCTAGGTGCCGGCAGAGGTAGGGTTCAAAAACTACAGCTAGGCACTTTGCCAAAAAGGGTCATTTTTCACTGCGAAATTGAGATGTGACCACGTTGCGTTTTGCGCCGTTTCCTGTCACAGGCACTAGGCCGACCCACACAAGTGAGGTACCATTTTTCTCGTAAGACTTTGGGGAACGCGGGGTGGGTGGAAATTTGTGGATCCACGCAGATTCCAGAACTTTCCACCACAGAAATGTGGGGAAAATGTGTTTTTTTGGACAATTTTTTATGTTTGCAAGGGATTCTGGGTAACAGAACCTGGTGGGAGGCAGTCAAGTCACCCCATCCTGGATTCCCCTGGGTGTCTAGTTTTCAAAAATGTATAGGCTTGCTAGGTTTCCCTAGGTGCCGGCAGAGGTAGGGTTCAAAAACTACAGCTAGGCACTTTGCCAAAAAGGGTCATTTTTCACTGCGAAATTGAGGTGGGACTGCATTGCGTTTTGCGCCGTTTCCTGTCGCAGGCACTAGGCCGACCCACACAAGTGAGGTACCATTTTTCTCGTAAGACTTTGGGGAACGCGGGGTGGGTGGAAATTTGTGGATCCACGCAGATTCCAGAACTTTCCACCACAGAAATGTGGGGAAAATGTGTTTTTTTGGACAATTTTTTATGTTTGCAAGGGATTCTGGGTAACAGAACCTGGTGGGAGGCAGTCAAGTCACCCCATCCTGGATTCCCCTGGGTGTCTAGTTTTCAAAAATGTATAGGTTTGCTAGGTTTCCTAGGTGCCGGCAGAGGTAGGGTTCAAAAACTACAGCTAGGCACTTTGCCAAAAAAGGGTCATTTTTCACTGCGAAATTGAGGTGTGACCACGTTGCGTTTTGCGCCGTTTCCTGTCGCAGGCACTAGGCCGACCCACACAAGTGAGGTACCATTTTTCTCGTAAGACTTTGGGGAACGCGGGGTGGGTGGAAATTTGTGGATCCACGCAGATTCCAGAACTTTCCACCACAGAAATGTGGGGAAAATGTGTTTTTTGGACAATTTGTTATGTTTGCAAGGGATTCTGGGTAACAGAACCTGGTGGGAGGCAGTCAAGTCACCCCATCCTGGATTCCCCTGGGTGTCTAGTTTTCAAAAATGTATAGGTTTGCTAGGTTTCCCTAGGTGCCGGCAGAGCTAGGGTTCAAAAACTACAGCTAGGCACTTTGCCAAAAAGGGTCATTTTTCACTGCGAAATTGAGGTGTGACCACGTTGCGTTTTGCGCCGTTTCCTGTCGCAGGCACTAGGCCGACCCACACAAGTGAGGTACCATTTTTCTCGTTAGACTTTGGGGAACGCGGGGTGGGTGGAAATTTGTGGATCCACGCAGATTCCAGACCTTTCCACCACAGAAATGTGGGGAAAATGTGATTTTTTTGACAATTTTTTATGTTTGCAAGGGATTCTGGGTAACAGAACCTGGTGGGAGGCAGTCAAGTCACCCCATCCTGGATTCCCCTGGGTGTCTAGTTTTCAAAAATGTATAGGTTTGCTAGGTTTCCCTAGGTGCCGGCAGAGCTAGGGTTCAAAAACTACACCTAGGCACTTTGCAAAAAAAGGGTAATTTTTCATTGTGAAAATGTGGTACGTCCACGTTGCATTTTGAGCCATTTCCTGTTGTGGGCACAAGGGCTACCCACACAAGTGAGGTACCATTTTTATCGGGAGACTTAGGGTAACACAGAATTGTAGAGCAACTGTTATTACCTATTGACTTTCGATGCATTTCTGCCTTCCAAATGAAAGACAATGTGTAAAAAATAAGTCATTTTGAAAAATGACCTATAATTCTCATGCTAGTATGGGTACTCCCAATTTCGGAAATGTGCAAATATCTACTGTTTCTAAAATCTACATTTTGTTCCCATTTCAGAAATACATAGGTGTCTTTCATAACAATTTTTCCATGTATACATTTTCCCAAAATAATTGCTATATACCCGGTACTTAAAAAAAAATCATTGCAAGATGTTGCTCAATTATTGGCTCTGGGTTCGTCGGGTTCTTGGTGAACCTACAAGTCCTATATATCCCCACAACCAGAAAGGTCCAGCGGATATAACGGTATATTGCCTTCAAATAGCTGTCATAATTAGAAGAAGTTACAGGTGAAAACGTTGACACAAATGGCTGTTTTTTTCAACTAATTTTCAATTTTTCCTTTATTTAACTGTTAGTTTCTATAAGGAAAACTTTAAGGATCTACACAAATGACCCCTTGCTGAATTCAGAATTTTGTCTACTTTTCATAAATGTATGGCTTTCCAGGATCCATTATTGGTTTCATACCCATTTCTACCATTAACTGGAAGGAGGTTGAAAGCACAAAAAATAGCAAAAATAGGCTATGTCCCAGAAAAATGCCAAAACTGTGTAAAAAAGTTGGTTTTCTGACAAAAGTCTGCTTGTCCCTGAAAGCTGGGAAGATGGTGATTTCATCCCCACAACCCCTTTTTGATGCCATTTGCAGGGAAAAATCAAGATGCTTTCATCTGTAGCCCTTTTTTGCCTTTTTCCAAAAAAAAAACAAAATTTAGCTGTATTTTGACTAATTTCTGGGTCCCCTCCAGGGGAACCCACAAACCCTGGGTACCTTTACAATCCCCATGATGTTAGAAAAAAGGACGCAAATTTGGCATGGATACCTTATGTGGTCAAAAAGTTACAGGGGACTAAGCGCGCACTACCCCAAATAGCCAAAAAAAGGCTTAGCACAGGAGGGGAAAAGGCCTAGCAGCGAAGGGGTTAACTGGCCGCATGGTATGAACTGAAAGGACTTTCAACAATGACATGTCGACAAAACGCCTGAACTGATCCAATAACATCTGCCTGGACACATTGGGCCGCACACGTTGGTCCGATTCCTTACTATCTAATAGGCACTGCAGATATTAATATCATGTAATGTTTTACTCCACGCCTATACTAGAGACCTGCACACTGAGGTACAGCAGAGGGATATATGTACAATTGAATACCGACTGTATGTTGCCTTTCATGCCTATGTTCATTTTAACAAATACAATAAAAACAGATTTAAACAAAAAAACAATATGTTTTTCAATACAGCCCACCATTGAGGGGCCTATTACGAGGGCGGGCGGACTTGAGTCCGCCTGCCATCGTAGCGGGATCGGGACCGCCCGCCTGTACTGCGGCGGTCCCGCACCCCTAATTACGATGCCACCGCGGCGGTCGCATCCAGCAATTTAACATTGTGACGGGTGCTGCTGGCTGCAGCACCCGCTGCAATGTTAAATGGCCATGTTGTGCATTTCCCTGCACAACGTGGCAGGCACCGCGCGGTGCCTGCCACCTTGTGCATGGAAATGTAGGGGGGGTACCATGGGTACCCCCTCAGTGCCAGTGCCGGCTTTAGGGCAGTGCGACCGGTGCCGCCGCACCGGGTGCCAAGTTCCGGGGGCGCCATTTGCATGGATCGGAGTGCTGTTACTAATTTTCAATTTCACAGGGTCTTGGAAACAAAAGAAGACAAATAACGCTGCTCACGCGCTGGCAGTGCGCATTGACAGGGCTTCCTCTTCTTTCATTCTTCATGTCTCAACAAAAAAGCGCACTTTTATTGCTAAACAATGACTGCTAAAGTTCCAAAAGACAATTTCATTTTAGTTGCAAGCTGCTGTATATCCTGTTGCTGCACAAAGACAGGGCCCGCAGAGCAGGGGGAATAGTTGCATTCAATCTTGCAATTTTACCCGTTGTTCTTTCACTTTACATGCGATTTCTCGATGTGTTCAAACAGATCCCTTGATGCGTTTTTATTACTTTTAGATCCTTTTTTAGTGTTCAAACCGGATCTTCTTTCATGTTACTAAGAGAGCCACCCCATCTCCCGTCATTTCGGCCCCCTCCCTGATCTATAACCTACTTCTCTGGACTTGATAACGGAGGAAGGAGTGCTGTAGCACCATTACATCATGCATCACAAACAACTTGCATCGTGACCACCCGTGCTCTGATACCCAGTAACTCAGACCACCCTCTGCTTGCACCTGAAGCATCCACCATCCCTCCCTGGCATTGTAACAGCCCGCCCCACCCACATCACTTGCATCCTTGCGGCACTCCTGGCTGCAGAAGAGTTCCCTTCCTCCTATAAAATACAACGCGAACGGTATAGTTTCTTGGCGCTTTTAATCATAGCAGTAGTGATTGCCCAAACTATTGCTGAATTAACTCTTCCTGGATTGAGGCCTTTTACCGGATCCTTTTGTGAGTTGTGTTTTACCATGTCTAATACCCTTAGTGGACCTGGACTCTGTCACCAAAGAGCATTAACCCTCTGAGTTATCTTGAGGGAATTTGACCAGTGCCCTATCACACATGTAGCAAACATTTCGCTAAAAGCAGTTCTGTGTTTTGCACATGTGAAAAGTTTTCATGAACTTGCACTTTGAGCATTTCACTTGAATAAAAAGAGCTATTTAATTATTTTTACCAGGCTAAGTGTATAGAGACCATGGCAACCACATCAGGCCCTCTAGTCTACTCTTTTGGTTTTGCTGTATCATTTGGTCTGGCTTCCTTAATTTTCTGCTTTAGGGGGTTTTAAAATTCTACCCCTTGAGTGTGGAATTAGAGAGGTTTTACACCCTCATGGTCTGGGAACTTGGAGAGCATTGTGAGATAGCTAAGCTGCCAGCTGCTATTATTATTACCATTATTTATATAATAATTAATGGGTTTTTTAGCTGACACTGTAAAACTGCAACTCATAGATTTAAAAATAGGGTCACTTATTAACCAGCAGTCTTTGTTTTACTAACATTAGAAGGATGAAAGTTTGAGCTACTAGGTTATATTATGGATCGCGCCCACACTACAGCCTGTCATCCAACGCCACTAGGGGCTGCAATGGCCACCACCTGCGACCCAACCCAGGCCATCACGGAATTAACTGCACAAACTTTTTGTGGTGCATCCCAGCCATGAGTGAGCTCCTGTAAGTTGAGGAAGAACCCTTTTGTATGCAATGTGTTTGCTGGCTTTACTTAATTGGATCACAAAGGTGGTGCATTTAAAAATATCTTACAGTGTTAAATCATCCGCTAAAGAGATCTTTGTGTGCCCAGTGATTTTCAGAGCATAATAATATTGGCATGATAAGTCTAGTGGTAAATGTACTTGGTGAAGAGGACTGTGTTTTGTCTAGTGACAGTTTTCACTCATCATAAAGTAGTATTGTCAGTTAAGGTGCCTCTCGCAAAGCACAATGTGTAACATGCCTATCACAGATTTGTATTTATTTGTAGATAGGTCAGTGGGTTTTGTCATAGAGAAACTTTTGGTTACTATCAGTTCATAAGTTACAATCCTTGGAATATAACACAATGAGGTATGAACCACTGCATGCAAACTCAAGGTGTGAGTTTAGAAAGTTATTTTTTTCCTCAATCTAAGGTACTAAATACTGTTCCTTTGGGTAGTGTTACATTCTTATTAGTATACACAACCCCAACCACTTTGTTACGTTCTGAAACCCGAGTTTGTCTTTTTCCAGACTCAGCATTCATAGCATACAAAGCCTACCAGTACGGACTACATGCGACTACAACACCTCGTATCTCTTATTGTCTTATGCAACATTTCCTATACATTGATTTACACATGTATCAATCATTGTCTCAGCATAATACATGTGTGTGTTACGTAATGATGTGCTCTGACACCCCATTTGGGACGAGTAGCACCATAAAAGAAATTAAAGAATAAATGTAAGAAGGGGCTGTGAAGATATGATGGCACCCTTGGAGCGTGGTGATGTGGGAATCCGTGCACAAGTAGGTCATAGGGGGGCCACGGGGGGGGGCGCCAACAAACATTTTCGCACCAGGCGCCACCAATACTAAAGCCGGCCCTGCTCAGTGCACAACTGGCCCCCCCACCAAAGAGTGGGCCCATAACGGGCCCCCCCGAAGCCAGCCTCCGCCAGCCTTTCCATGGCAGTTCCACCGCCATGGAAAGGCTGGCTGAGGCCAGCATTGTGATCGGGCGGGCGGTGCCTGCTAGGCACCGCCACCATATCCCCGGTCTGAACCGCTCCGCCAGGCAATCGCAACGATTTCCTGTGGCGGAAGCGTGGCGGGCGCTCTTTTCGCCCGCCACGCTTGCGGAACGATTTCCCCTGCCATCCTAATGTGTCGGGGGGAAATGGGAGCCAGATGGCGGAGGGACCGCCACCGCCATCGTAATGAGCCCCTAAGTGAGGGCCTGACTGCAAGACAAAAGTCTTCATAAGCTCGTCAGAATTCAAGACATAAGTGTAGTTCAAGGTAATAGGATAAAACAATGATCCCTGGAGTTTGGCTGTCATCAGACCGCATGAAAATGGATATTTCCCACTCTACCTTGGGGCGACAAAAGAACTGAAGAAAAACAACGTAAACTCGAAGAATGATCTTAGACATGTATGCGCGCAGCACAGCTAAATGTACTTACAGGACAGTAGGAGTTCGGGCTAAGAATTTATGACATCCGAACTTCAATACACTGAGCATCCATAATCCAGTCATGAGCTTGGCTGATAAAATGATTCTCTGCAGACAAAAGCAAGCCAGGAACCATACTGTAGATAAAGCAGCTCACTATAGAATACATACACAACCTTTCTTTGGGAGCTGTAGTCGGGAGCGATTCTTCACCATTCAATCGCACTCAAAGCATATCTCTGCTCTGTAAACAGATTTCACGTTTTACACTTTCTCGTTTGTTGTTCTCTGCTTTCTTGCATTTCCTTTCCTTCCTTACCCCTTTTACATTATTGAAAGGGTTGCATGTTTTCGTAGATATATATTCTGGTATTCTGAACAGGTGGTTACAAGGTGTTATAAAACCTGAACCTGGTAAAGTACTGCAGGTGGGAATCGTGGATTGCTACAGCAGTCTGGGGTCCGACTATGTCACGCGCCCCCTCCCAAGCAACGTGGTCTTCTGAATGCAAATGAAGAGGGAACTGTCCTACCCATCAAAGGTCTGAAATTGAAACAAAATACTCATAAGACATTTCTAAATTATGGGCATTTCAATGTCTAACACAATGGGCATCGTCCACCTCAGAAAGAAAGTAAAAAGTGGAGGAATCCATTTTTTGTGCGCTCTTCCTGAATCTCGTTTATTTTTATGGACATAGACACTTGCCATTTTCGATGTCTGGGGAGAGGGAAGCTGTGCAACACCTCACAGCAAATGGTGCCAACCCATAAACAAGGTAACTAAATGGCAAACACCGATTGGCACATTTGACTGCTACGTAAATGCACAAACGCTCCCTAAGTAGCATAACCAGTATTAAAGGTAGGTGGCTCGTGGACTGCATACGGGCCTTCCTACACCCACCCAGAGAAAGTCACTGGAGTAGGGTGAATGCTGGTGCTTTGTGGAATGATGGCGGGCTGACCACTGGGATCTTTTTATTTTTGATGATGGTTTTATAATACACTTTTTTTCTACACCCCACATAACGGAGCAGACTTTTTTCTGATAATTGGCTCTAAAGTCTTAGGTTTATAGACTCTGGATTACACATATTGAAATTGTATTCTCATGATGTGAGAACCTTCGCACAGGAGGCTTCCAACACGTGGGGAGCAGACTTTTTTTCTGATAATTAGCTCTAAAGGCTTATGTTAATAGATTCTGTTACACATATTGAAATTATATTATCATGATGTGATAACTTTCACAAAGAAGACTTCAAAAACATGGTAGTAGAACTACTCAGCAGCTCTGAGCAACTGCAGGGCAAGCAGCAGCATTAACCTGTCAGACTAAAGCCATTCTGACTGATGTTACCCAACCTCTAGCATTAAGTAGGTCAACAGTAAAGTGTGGATTGAAGTCTGAAAGGACAAGCTGCATAATGCTCAGAAATAAGTAGTATTGGCTACACGTTCTCTTTACTGCAAAGGCCACAATAGCTTTGTAATTGTTAACACCGCCTTTATTTAAAAAGCTGTAATTATGAAATTTGGCTTACAAAGGAAATATAAATTCCAGTTTCATATCTTTTTGCTAAGGTAAAGTCATTCTAATTTGTTGGTGAATTTCGATTTTAATACAAACATTCCAAAATTGATCTCTGGAAAAATTGTTTATTTTTTTGCTTTTGGGCTGTAATTTTCCAAAGCTGTTTTGCATGGCACATATTTCCATTATTGTCTGTAATTAGTCCTCTCCCACAGCCCAGAGCTCTGCCCAGATAGGTGTACTGATTAAGGGACAGTTCATCTGCCTGGAGGACATTAGCACCCCTGAGAGCTCTCCATCAGGACAGCACAATCCCTGGAAACACCAGTTAGTACCTAGCAATTTATTTTTAGACCAATTGGGGGTGAGGCGGTGTGGGAGTCAGGACTAGTGACCTAATTAAAGACATGTAGAGCCTTTTGGAATTTTCATTCAGGCATCAAAGAAAAGAGAATAGTGTGACTGGGGACTTTGAAACAGGCCTTCCATAGCCCCATGGGCTACTATCACAGCGAGATGTACAATGGGCAGACTTCTAGTTTGAGCAAGTTTGAAATTGGTGAGCTGAGGGTGCTACCTAATGCTACAAGGCAAGCCTGTGACTGGTGTTTAGGAGCTCAGACAGCTGAGGTCACCTTTCTCCGTCTTGAAAACCACTAAAGATTAGCATTTTCTGGGACAGTTCTGGTATGTGGTGGGGCCCTAGTGACAGTTCCTGGAACTTTGGGAGTTTTACGAGTGACCAGAAGAAAGATGTTTAACTTTCTGTAAAGTTAGAACATACAAAGTTTTTGAACCCCAGAGGAGAAGGGCAAGATATCAAGGTTACCAGATAGCAGTGCATCTTCTGTGGGCACAATTTCTTGGTTTCTCCTATTCAGAACTTTCTCACACTGAAGTTTGAGGATACCATCTGGTGATTAGCCGTGCTATACAAAGTCACATAACGTAACACGATGAAGTCCCAACACACAGCACGAGAGTGAGAAATAGGCACATGTCACCCTCACGTCAAAAAGGCTTAAGTTGCCACAGATTGCCAGTTTTTCCACTCAAGCTTTGAAGTTCTGGCTCCTAAAGTATTAAGCTAGAACCTGAATTTTAGATAATCAGCCTTGCAGAGCTCATGCCAGCCACAAATTCCTGCCTTGCCCAGCTTGAGGATTTTGACTTCTATTTCAGAGACTGAGTTAAAAAATAAGCAAGAACTTATCTTAGGTGATACTGCTTTTGGGGAAAATTACAGCCATATCTTAATTAAAATGTTGTTGAGATATTTTAACTTGCCTCTCGCAGGAGGTTCTACAAAACATCTAGGAAGTAAGGGCACCATAGTTATTCCAAATAACCCTGAAATTTGGCTTGAAAGAATTAAAGGAGGGAAAGTTCCCTTCTTATATTCTAGCTACAAATGACGTTCCAAAGATGAATCAGAAGGTCACACTTGGAATACATATGCTTGACACCAGTTATTGTGCAATACCTGACTGTGCGGGCAGGAGATTAAATGAATTATTATCCTTTATCTACTGTTGATTCCTACTGTAATGTTGACCACCAGTTAGTCAATGAAAATCCCCCTACCCAATGTTTTGGTAAACTGTAAATAGGCAATATAGAACTAGGGTCCAGTGGAAAGGTGATCATGCAGAAACTAAATATTATGTAATAATTAGTAAATCATTATCACTTTTGACCAATTACTAAATAGTTTTGCGGTGCCGTCTGACGAATGTATTCATCTGCCTGTGATTTTCTTAGAACTGGATGGCTTGCAGCTATGCTGTAGCCTCTGGAAAACACAAGTATCCACAGACAATGTTGGTTTGATAGGGTGTAGGAAAAACAACGTAAGCAGAAATAAAATAATGAAGGCTCATATCCTGTCGACCACTTGTATCCATCAACATAGCCAAATACAAGGCACTAAAAAAAGTCTAAGATTTTGTAATGCAGAACATGAAAACTAATAGCAAAGGAGGATAAGGAGCTTCTAAAGGTTTCTTGGAGTACCTCATAATGACAGATAGTTGGTGTTTTGTGGGCAGATTAGCAGCCAAATCTGTGCAGTGTGTGCCCCTGGTGCTTGAGGGCATAGACCACATCCATGGCATTACCAGTCTTCTTCTTGGTTTGCTTGGTGTAGGTGACAGCATCCCGGATCACACTCTCCAGGAAGACCTTAAACAAACTGCATCCCCAGCCTCCTCATAGATGAAGCTGGGAATACACTTGACTCCTCCACTGCATGCTAGGCAGCAAATGGCAGATTTGGTGAAGCCATGGATGCTGTCCCGAAGCAGCTTACTGTGCCTCTAGGTGCCTCCTTTGCCGAGACCCTTTCCTCCTTTGCCGAATTCAGACATGGTCTTGTCTTGCTCAGATCAGGAGTAAGAGTGTACCCACTATTCTGGATTATACTTGAGCAGCTAACTCTCAGTAAATGCAGATAAGTCAGGTTTAAATATTAAGATCTCAATACAAACAACAGACCATGCCACATTTACAGTGAATTAAATACCAAAGTCCTGCATCCCAATTTAGTCTGTTTGTGTTTTCTTCATTATGATACTCAACTCTGGACAGGTTTATTGACATACCAATGTAATCATATCTTGAAGACGTACAGTGGAAGATTCCCAGAGGAAAGCATTGACCACCTCCATGTATAAGAAAGAAGGCAAGATGAACCCACAAAACCATATAATCCACTACCCTTATTATATGGGAAAAGGAAACGATTTGGTAAGTTCCTAGGCAGTAGGTTTTCTTGGAATATTCTAATTCCTTTACCGAATCTCAAGATGGTTTTAGGAACAGAATAGGAACAATAGAACACAGATTAAGGTGGACTCTGTCATAAGCTGCTTTGAGGTCTTGTAAGAATAGGAACTAGTATTCCTTGTTTAACAGAACAGAGGTAATTATTAACAATGTTCACAGGGTTATTTTTAGGCTAACTATGAGTACCCTCTATTTTTTTTTTTTTAACAAAAATGTATTGTTTTCAATTTCAACCAGGTGTCTGTCACCAAATATGACAAATACAAATAAATATGCAATGTCTACAAATTGTAATGCTCTGACCATGCATACAACCTCTAGTCCTCCGGGACTTAGAATCTTAAACCTTTCCACTAGGTAATAGCAAAACTACCAGATTGAGGATGTTGTCTCATCAACCCTAGCATCATCGTGTGCATCTTAGGTACTTGGTTGTCAAATTTCAGTTCCCCCTATTAGGAACAATAGAACCACCCCACAACCTCCCCACCCAGAGCGTGCCATGGCTGGGTCTGCTATGAGTTACGAAGCAGTAATCAGCCTTTTCCCCATGGTGGAATCAAGAGGGCGTTGGACGACGCCCTACTATGATAATATTGCTCAAGCCCTGAAATCCTCTATGAGTGCACATATGAAGGAGGCCCACATGTTCACAGTCTAGGTACTCACTCCAAGGTCTAGAGTGTTGTCTGTGTAATCAGGGGGTATGCGGGGGCTCATCGAGCAGCGAGCCATGTTGTTGTTTTAATTCCTCCACTAATGCCTCCCACACCCTGGCAGCCTTGAGGGATCCCTGACCCCGCCTCGCATCTCTGAGTCAGACCGCCCCCTCATAACCCGACCAACGTAAAACTTCCCTTCTCCATCCTTCAACACTAGGTCCTCTTTGTGTCTTTCAGTGCCAGGCAATCTCCCTTTTAGCCAAGAGGAGCGCCAGGTCCTGGAAACTACTAGTTACTTTAGTTTTGCTGGAATGTAAGAACCAGTGGAGGAGAAAATATCCTAGTGTGTAGCAGACCTCTCAAGCCACTATCCTGGCCAAGTTGTCTGTCACTGTCTTCCAGAAATCACCCAATTCTGGACAGCTCCAAAACATATGAAGGAATTCAGCTCCTGGCTCTTCACAACAAGGGCATTTAGCTTCTGTCGTCTCAAAGTGACTGTTTATCCATCCCAGTGTGAGGTATGCCCTATGAAGCACATAGAAAGTGATCAGTTTGAATCTGGCATTTCTAGATACTTTGGGAATGTGGTACAACAAACCCTCCCATACTTTCTCATCCATGGAGGACCCCAAGTCGTCTTTCCAGTGCAACCATAAGTTGACTAGCAGGGATATCCCTTCTCTTCTGAGTCGCCAATATAGACAAATGACTGCTTTGTATGTCCCCGAGGACAATACAATATATTGGCACTCTTCCGAAAGTGGAGATTCTGATAATCCCGAACCCCGGTGTTTCTGAATCACCGCAATTAGTGCCCTATGTAAGAGGAAGTGTCCCTGCGGGAGCTCATATCTTTTTCTGAATTCCTTGAATGGCAGTAATGTTCCATCCTCAGAGGACCCCTACTGTAGATGCACCCGCTGCTGCCCACTCCCTCAGTCCATGCCAGTTACCCCCATGTGGGAGTTCGATAAGGAACTCCAGCGGGATATCCAGGACATAGGGTCGTTTAGTTTTCGATCTCTGTAGGCTCCTAATCCAGCACTTATGGAGCACTTCAAACTCAGGACTATCGCCTGTTCTAGGGGTGGATATCCGCAACACCACTCGGGAAACAGGCGAAGATCTGGTATATAGGGGCCTAAATTCTCAGTTCGCCGGACCCTACCAGCTATCCATGGTGTAAGCCACTTGAGCTGGGCTGCCAGGTAGTAACTTTCAAAGTCTGGGAGGGATGGGCCCTCCTCTGTCGTGGGTCTCTGCATCATGGACAGTGCCACTCTACGTCTGCCAGTCCCCCAGATAAGCCCTATTATTAGCAATTGAAGTTCACGAAATACACCCGTCGGAATCCATATCGGGAGGACTATGAAGAAATACAACAATCGTGGCAACATCACAATTTTCAAAAGGGAAACCCTACCGATAACAGACAGGTGTAATGAAGCCCAGAACTCCATACTTGTCTTCAACCCACCTATGGCCTTTCCAATATTGCCTTCTAGGCGATCCGAGGAGTCGTGATAGATCCTCACCCCCAGATATAGGAGACGTCTGGATTCCCACACCACGTCTTGCCCTATGTCCGGTCTATCTCTGCCAGCCACAGTCGGAAACAGCCATGATTGTTTCCAGTTGACCAGCAAGCCCGAAACCCTCCCAAGGCGTGTGAGGAGCTCCTTTGCTCCCTCAAGGTCCTCCAAAAGATCGTCCGTGTATAGTGCTATGTGGTGTTTTTCGCCCAACACCTGCAGGCCCCTGTAGGGGGTTCTAGTTCTGGCGTGACAAGCCAAAGGCTCCAAACTATGAGCACCCTCTATGTTTCTGAAACGCTAATTGAACAGTCCTTGGAAGACAATAGATTGTGGCACTTTTACTCTAATATCTATTGTTAGAAATTGGGGTCTCTAGTAGGCAGGTTGTTACCCTGTCCAAGTAGGTACCCTTCTTCCTAGTCAGGATAAGGGGATACTCTACTGGAATAACCCCTGCTCACCCCCTTGGTAGCTTGGCAAGAGCAGTCAGGCTTATCTCAGAGGCAGTGTGTAAAGCATTTGCACCTAACCACCAGTAATACAGTGAAAACACTACAAAAGGACACCACACCGGTTTTAGAAAAAAATAACCAATATTTTATCTGTGGAAACAAGACCAAAAATGATAAAAATCCACCATACAGTTCTCAGAAATCTCAATAATCAAAAATAGACTTAAACTATAGTTCCTTGAAATCGATAGCTCCGTCCGGGGCTATTACGGCACAGTGAACAACGAATTCAAACAGTTCTGGCTGACTGCAGCATCGTGGTCCAGCTACGGTGTCGGGAAGACCCGCAAAACAGCAGGTCACGGTGCAAGCAGTGTTGTCGTCGTTGCAGAAGCACTGTCGTCGGCTGACGAACCGGAGTCGATGGTGCTGGAAGACCAAGGCTGCGTTGTGGGATGAGGGCGCTGCATCCTGTAACTTACGAACCACGGTGCAAGCAGCAGAGTCAATTTCGGCATGGGGTGGCATCGTCGGGGATACCAGGGCGGTGGCGTGAGGGGAGGTGGTGCGGAGTGCGGTGCCCACAGGTCCCAGTGCAAGCAGCAGCTCAGTGGCATTGGCGTCGGGTTACGGTGTGAAGTGCGGCGGTGCCCTTTGCGGTGTCGTCAGGACACGTAGCCGACAGCGGCATCGGTGATGGAGTCAGGTTGCTTTTTTTTCTGTTGCAGCACAAAACACACAGTTCCCAGTGCTGGTAGCAGAGGAACTTGTAGTCTTTGCTGTTCCTCAGACTTCTTGAGCAGGGGGCAAGCTCTACCTCAAGGCCTTGGAGAAACTCAAACAAAGAAGTTGCAGAAAGTTAAGTCCAGTCCTTTCTCTGCCCAAGACAGAAGCAGCTACTACAGGCCAACACAGCAAAGCATACAGCAAAGTGGTAGTGCCTTCTCACAGCTTCTGCAGCTCTTCTTCTTGGCAGATTTCCGAGTCCAAAAGAGTTCTAAATATCCCAATATTTATGCCACATTTCCCTTTGTTCTCTTGTGGCAGAAAGTGTCTGTGCTCAGTCCAAACCAGTTTGGTCCTCCCTTGCCCAGCTTCCTGGCAGGAGGTGGAGACAGCATTGTCCAAAGCAGACCAGGCCCATTCAGGTCTAAGGAGATTTCCTCCCACTACTCATCCAGGAAAGGCAAAACACACCTCAACCCCCACAGTGGCTGTCTGACGAGAATGCACATCCCCAGCCCCTGTCACTCCAAAGCCAGACAATCAATCCACAACCCAGCAGAGGCACACAGGATGGCTAAGCAAGAAAATACCCACCTTTCTAAAAGTGGTATTTTCCAACACACAATATAAAAATCATCTTTACTAAAAGATGCATTTTTATATTCTGAGTTCAGGCATACTAAACTCCATCTTTCTATTTTGTAAGCTGTTACTAAATATTCCCCATTCTATCCTATGGGACAGATAGCCTTTCAATAGTGAAAAACGAATTACACTGTATTTCACTATCAGGACATGCTACACATACCAGTACATGTCCTGCCTTTCACATACACTCCTCCCTGCCCATAGTGGTGATTTACATGTAATAAAAGGGAAGGTTAGGGCTTGGAAGGTGGGTGCACTTGTCAAGTCGACATGGCAGTAAAAACTGCGCACAGACACTGCAGTAGGAGGTCTGAGATACCTTTACAGGGCAACTCCTCCAGGTGGCACAATCAGTGCTGCAGGCCTACTAGTAGCATTTGATTTACAGGCCCTGGCACTCTCAGTGCA
This sequence comes from Calotriton arnoldi, assembly GCA_963921515.1. Lineage (NCBI taxonomy): Eukaryota > Metazoa > Chordata > Amphibia > Caudata > Salamandridae > Calotriton > Calotriton arnoldi. Next base: position 1,317,953 of record CAWUFW010004297.1, read on the forward strand.
CTTTACTAGGGACTTACCAGTAAATCAAATATGCCAATCATGGAAACACCAATCCATAATACAATTTACAATAGGAGCACTTGCACTTTAACACTGAACAGCAGTGAGAAAGTGTGCAGAGACACTAAACCAGTAAAAACAGTGTCAAAACAAGGAGGTCAGAAAGCAGAAAGATAGGGGAAACACGCCAAAAGATGTCAGGTCTAACATGTTCCCAGCTGAAAGTAGGGAGAACTATCCAACCTCCTTGGAGTTCTCTTCACTAAGGTGGAAGAACCTGGACAGACCATCAGCGTTGGCGTGTTCTGTGCCAGGCCGGTGTTCCACCGTAAAGTCCATTCCCTGTAGGGAGATGGACCTTCTGAACAGTTTTGGGGTCTCACCCCTCATCTGCATTAACCATCTGAGGGGCCTATGGTCTGTCTGAACTTGCTAGTGAGTCCCAAACAGGTAGGGTCTTAGCTTCTTCAGTGCCCAGACCACAGCAAAAGCTTCCTTCTCAATGGTACTCCACCTCTGTTCCCTGGGGAGTAGTCTCCTGCTCAGAAAGACTACAGGCTGGTCTAGGCCCTCATTGTTCAGTTGTGAGAGTACCGCTCCCACAGCATCAGTCTGCACTACGAATTCCTTGGAGAAGTCAGGTGCCTTGAGCATGGGCACCAAAGCTTTCTGGCAGGCATCAGTCTATATTACCTTCCTGGGCTGCTTCCTGGAAGTCAGCTCTGTCAAGGGTGCAACAATGGTGCCATAGCCCATGACAAACCTCCTGTAGTAGCTGGTGAGACCTAAAAAGGCCCTAACCTCTGTCTGGGTCTTTGGGGGCTCCCAAGTCAGAATGTTGTCAATCTTAGGCTGTAGGGGCACCACCTGGCCGCTTCCTACCTGGTGCCCTAAGTACACCACAGATCCCTGCTGATCTGGCACTTACTGGCCTTGACCGTGAGGCCTGCCCTCTGCAGAGCCTTCAGCGCTTCCCAGAGCTGTTGCAAGTGTTCTTCCCAGCTGGAACTGAACACAGCAATGCCGTCCAGGTAAGCGGCACTGACATCCTCCAGCCCAGCCAACACCTGGTTGACAAACCTGTGAAAGGTGGCAGGGGAATTCTTCAACCCAAAGAGCATCACCCGAAACTGGTAATGCCCCTCTGGGGTTGAATATGCTGACCTCTTCTTGGACTCCTCGGTTAATGCAATCTGCCAGTACCCAAATGTCAAATCAAACATGCTGAGGAAATTGGCAGCTCCCAACCGATCAATGAGCTCATCAGCCCTGGGGATGGGGTGCGCGTCAGTCCTGGTGACGGCATTGAGCCCATGGTAGTCCATGCAGAACCGCAGTTCAGGAGTGGCTCTGGGTACAGCAGCCTTTAGGACCAAGACCACTGGGCTGACCCAAGGACTGTTGGAGGGCTCTATCAACTCTAACGCCAACATCTTCGAGAACTCCTCTTTGATGCTGGCTATGACCCGGTCAGTCAACCTGTAAATCTTGTGTTTCACAGGAGGGCTGCCACCAGTGTCCACGTCATAGGTATACCAGTGACTAAAACCTGGGGTCAGAGAGAACAGCGTGGCAAGCTACCCCAAAAATTGGTGACAGTCACTCTGCTGCTCTGGGTTCGGTGTAGGGCAGAGGATCACACCTTCCACTGACCCATCATGCTCCTTGGTAGACAGGAGTTCAGGGAGAGGTTCACTCTCCTCATCCACCCCATCATCGGTCGCCAAGAGCATGCTCACTTCGGACCTCTCAAAGGGAGGCTTGAGGCGGTTCACATGGAGGTCCCACAAAGAGTTCTTGGGAGACTGCAAATTCACCAGGTAGGTGACATTACTTTTGTGCTCCACCACCTCAAAAGCCCCAGTCCACTTGTCCTACAAGGCATAAGGTTCGACTGGGGCCATGACCCACACTTTCTGCCCAGGCTGAAACTCTACCAGAGTGGCATTCTGGTCATACCAGCATTTCATCTTCTCCTGGCTTGCTTCCAGGTTCGCCTGAGTGAGTTTCCTGAAGCAGGAAGTCTGGTTCCTGAAGGCCAGCATGTAGCTAAATACATCCTGGGGAGTTTTCCTGGGAGCTGTCTCCCAGCATTCCTTGACCAAACTGAGAGGTCCGCTCAAAGGGTGCTCATACAGAAGCTCAAAGGGACTGAACCCTTAAGACTTCTGTGGTACCTCCCTGTAGACAAAGAAAAGGCATGGTAAGAGGATGTCCCACTTATGCCTCATGGGTTCTGCTAGACCCTTGATCATGCCTTTTAGGGTTTGGTTGAACCTTTCTACCAACCCATTATCTTGGGGGTGGTAAGGAGTGGTGAACTTGTAAGTTACACCACACTCCTCACACGTGGATGTCATACTTCAATATGCCCAGGTCAGATACCACCTCTCTGGGTAAACATACGCAGGAAAAGATCCCCATCAACCACCGGCCCACCACTGGTGCCGTTGTTGTCCTGAGAAGCATAGCCTCCGGGTACCGGGTGGCATGGTCTACCAAGACCAGGATATGCCAGTTGCCCATGGCTGTCTTGGGGTCCAGTGGCCCTACAATGTCCATCCCAACCATTTCAAAAAGGGTGCCAACAACTGGAAAAGGTTGCAGATAAGCCTTACACTTCCTCCCACTCTTACCACTTGCCTGGCAAGTCTGGCAAGACTACAATGTGCATCTGACTGCCTTCGCATTTGGGGTCACAAGAAGTGGGTGACAATCCGGTCAAAGGTCTTGGCATGTCCCAAATGTCCTGCCAAAGGCACATCATGAGCCAGACCCAGTAGGAAGGTCCTGAAGCGATGGAGTATCACCAGCACACCGGCTGACCCAGGCTCAGAGACCTTAGGCTCGCTGTACAGGAGACCATTTTCCCAGTAGATCCAGTGTGAGCCAGACTGATCACCAGCTGCCTGGTTTGCAGCCTGCTGCTGCAAACCCTCTAGAGAAGGGCATTACTTATGCTGTCAATGGGTCAGCTCAGATAAGCCCCCCAGTTCAGCCACTTGTTCCCCTGTTGGTACAGGGGCATCCCCCTCAAGGTCAGCCTCCCACCGGACCGTGGGAACCTCAGGGGTGGGTTTCCCACGCCCCCTGCCCTTTCTCTTGGCAGAATCCAGGGCGACTGTTTCAAGCTCCAGGTCCTTTTGGTCACCCTTACTGGCCGCCATAGACAGAGTGGTCACGCTGGCCCACTCTGGCAACCCACGCATCTCCAACTGAGCCCTGAGCTCAACATCCTTCCACAAGGACTGCTCCAGGTCGTCACCTAGCAGACAATCTACAGGCATGGTGGGGCTCACAACCACCCTCAAGGGACCTGAGACCCCCCCATTCAAAGGGAACCTGCGCCACCATACACTGGCGCTCTGAGTTGACCACAGCAAATACTTTGTGGAATGCCCCAGGAACTACTTGCTCTTCAGAGACCAGGTGACACCGGACTGAGGTCACACTGGCTCCAGTATCTCTGAGAGCCTCTACCCTTCTCCCTTTGATGGTCCCCCATGTGCTGTACTTGTTAATGTTGGCAGGCACCTGGTTCCATGGAACCATCTCACTGTCCCCTAGTGAGATGAGGGTCATTTCTGCGGGATCCCCACCCACCTGTGAGTACCCCTCCTCCCCTAGTGCTATACTAGCCAACACCTTGGACTGCCCACTGGTGGGTGGCTATGCTTTCTTGGGTCACTTGAGGTCCCCCTTCAAGTGACCCACCTGCTCACAGGCATAGCACTTGCGGGGCTGGTCTCTGCAGGCTTCCCTGAAGAGACCCCTTGTTTCTCATCTCCTGGGTGATGGGAACCTTTACCCTGGGTATTAGTTTGGGGCCCTTTAGAGAACTCCTGTGCTTTACCTTGGTTCACCCCCACTCTTCTGCTGGGGACCCTGCCCACCTTTGGCGGAGTCTCCCTCATACACCTTCTTTGGACCCGGATACTCACCCTGTGGTCCACCTCCATAGCAAGCTTCCTGGGGTCAGCCAGCCTACTAAAGGTCAAGTGCTGGCGCAGCTCTGCAAAACAGACTAGACAAGTGCTCCCATGCACTCAAATTGTAGAGCCCCTGAAAATCTGCCACATTACTGCACATCACCCAACTATCCAGTGACCTGCAAAAAGAATCCACACATTCCAACCAAGTGTTTGCATCAGTTTTGCTACTGGACCTAAACGGATCCCTGTACTTGTCAGGAGTGAGACCATAGCTGGTGAGAAGGGCTTCCTTCATGTCAGCGTAGGTGAGGCTCTGCCCCTTATCCAAAGCTATTAAAGTGTCCCTCCCTTCTTCTCGGAAAAGAGGCCACAATCCTGCTCCCCAATTCTTTTTAGGGACCCCATTCATGTGGATAGATGACTCATAACCCTGAAACCACCTTTGTATGTCACCCCCTTCTTGAATTCCTTGCATACATTCTTGGGGATGTGTACAATCTATCAGAGTGCACTGAGGAATTGCTGCCACCATCTGTGCTGGACCAAGTCGACATGGCAGTAAAAACTGCGCTCAGACACTGCAGTGGCAGGTCTGAGATACCTTTACAGGGCTACTCCTGCGCGTGGCACAATCAGTACTGCAGGCCCACTAGTAGCATTTGATTTACAGGCCCTGGCCCTCTCAGTGCACTTTACTATGGACTTACCAGTAGATAAAATATGCCAACCATGGAAACACCAATCCATAATAAATTTACAATAGGAGCACTTGCACTTTAACACTGAACAGCAGTGAGAAAGTGCGCAGACACTAAAACAGCAAAAACAGAGTCAAAACCAGGAGGTCAGAAAGCAAAAAGACAGGGGAAACACGCCAAAAGATGCCAGGTCTAACATCCATGTAGCAAGGTCCTGGCTGCAGTACATTTAACACAATTATCTAGCAAATAAAACTGTAAACCAAGAGAAAGTTATGCCTGATGATCCAGTATAACAGCTATTCTCTACAGTCACTCTACAGTGGCCTAATGGAAATCGTAGCTCATTGCCAGTGCACTGCCAAGCAGCCCATTCTCCATGCACACACAAACTGAATCCAGTCAGTGCCAGCACTGCATGATCACAGCTAGCCTTTCCTTCTCTGAAAGGTACTCAGCTCGTGCCGTTTCCCCAAACACAGTCCAGACTATGCAGTATGCAGTATCTCCAAGCCACGCTGCTGGACAATATCCGGTTTTGTATCTTTAATTTGCACAATGTGTCCTCCATTTCCTATAGGTCTATCTATATCTGTGGAATAGTCATGTGGAGTTCTGCATGTGTCAGGGTTATAAGATTATCTGGTAAGGTCAGTTAAACCTCTGTGGGATGAGCTATGTGGAACATCATAGTTCCTGGTGGTCGCTTGCCTGACACCTTCCATGTGATTGAATCTTCAATATATCTGTGTGTGAACCATGCAATCTGTGGTCTTCTTCATTTATGCATAGAGAATAATTTCCACAAAGTGTGTTAATTTTAATTGCTACTTGCTTTCGTCGCTGTGTTAGTTTGTGGGCTTTATGAGTTGGTACTGATATATTCTGTGCAGGTTCTGCATATTTATGCCACCATTGCATTTCATATAGTCCATGTATTCCTTTATTTGAGTGCATACTTCTCAGTTATAATTAATTACATGTTATGCTCAGTATTCTTCCTCATATATACCATATAACATTTATGTTATTATAGTTTGATATTGCATTAAATATTCATACCTATGTATGGCTTTTACTGCATTATAGAATTGTGTGAAAAGCAACAAGATTAGGATGCTAATTCTTATTTTTGAAATCATTCATTGTGAGGCCTCCCCTTTTCCTAATAATCAAAAAAGTATTTTTAGGTCGAGCCTCGAGTAGCGCGCAAGCGTTGCTCTGGCAAGACTTTATGTTAGGGGGTTTGAAAAGATGACCAGACGCTCGTGCGTCATGGCCTTTTCCCTGCGGTTACGCGCAAGCAAAAGGCCATGGTGCACGAGCGTGTGGTCAGCTCAGCAGGCTGCCGCGCTCGCTCGCCCCCGCTCCTCTCGTCCCCGCTCTTCTCTTGTTATCGAAATACGATCAGTTTTAACAACTGCTGCCGCCTGCCTACTCTCCACCACGCAGGGCGAGCTCCTCGGTGGCCAGAAATGCTGACAAATTTAATTAGGCGGCAATTTGCATTTTATCTCGCCCTGACACAACTGTCTGGAGCGGAGGGGCAGTTCATCAAGGGACCTCGCTAATTCTTATCTTGTTTAAAAGCGGCGCGAGAGTGGCTATAGGGTTTCTTCAGATGCAATTTGCACCCTACAGCGTCCGCGCACTCCAAATGCTTAGCTATCTCGTGTGCCGTCAATTCCATTATGGGAAATTTCTTCGGGGAAAACTTGATTGCTGCGCAGGCGGAGCGGCAAAGGGTGATAAATATTTGTCCGGGGCGGCCGCCTAGGATCGTGCGCTTTAATGATAATATGGTCGCGCGCTTCATTTTCTAATGCAGCGCATTCAGATAACGACTCCACTTAACGGCCCTGTAATTGAATTAAAGAGTCCGATGAAATTCGAGAATTTGGACCGCAGGGGTGGAAAGTTTCATTCGTTATCCCTCCATGACGAAGAAAACGGGCGAGGTGGGGAACGAAGTCTTCAGTTCCCGCCCTTGCAAAAGGCCTGGTTGCGTGGGACCCACATATATGTTTAATGTGCTATACAGGGCTTTAAGTGGGTTGAAAAAACTAGGGGGTCTCTATAGGGGCGTGGCCAATGTAATTAAGGGCGTGGCTTAAAAACACGTAAGATAAAAATCTGTGCTTAGCAAAGTGTGCCGCCTGACTTTTATTTTGCTGTTCCTGTCACTGCATCCAGATATATGATACAACAAGTAACATCATACCTACTACAACAAGTCAGGACTATTGGCTTTGTCAATGGTTGTTAGTAGCATAATATAAATAAGCAGCAACTATGGCTTGTATATAAAATTGGAAAAGCTTCCACTTAAAGCCCCGGTGACACCACGACAATGTTGCTGCTCCTGAGTTTCAAAAAGAGAAGGGAAATTCCGAGAGAAACTGACTCTCTTTAATGGATTTTCCCTTCGCCTACAACGCTCACCTGGCATGACGTGATGCCGTAACTTCTCCACTAGTGAGAAGTAAGCAGTGTGAGCACGCGCACATCGATGTGCCTGCTGTCACTGCAGTCCGGAAATAAAGAGACCGCTGCCATGATGGCAATCCCGAAACAGGATTGTTTTGGCATAATTCGGTTCAATTAAAGTCCCTGGTTTATAACGGCCAATCAGAATACGGAACCAACTCAATCCTTCGCTTTCCGGTTAGCAAGTAACCCCCAAGGGGTTCCAATTCCATGTATGTTCAATTACAATGTCTAAATAAGGATATGATGCAACCTTTTTCTAGACAAACCCCGCCTGTACACCAAAACAAAACATTTTGGCCAACCAAAGTATTCTTTCAGCGTATTATCCCTGTGCGAGGCCTCTTTGAGGAATCCCAGGGCAGAGAGGGTTACAGGGCTGAAGCTGTGACTCACACTGCAAAACTGAACAAAAACGCCAGAAGTCAACAATACAGTAGTGAAAATGACTGTGAATAGGGAGCAGGGACACCAGCGTAGGCGGTCTCCATCGATAACAGATCCTTTAGATGCAACTGATGCCAGGAACGACACGCTGCCCTCTTCGATAAACAAGCATTGGCATAGCCAATAGGTCTCGCTTTTGGGACCTTATAAGTGTTTAGCCATGCAACAGTTGATGTTGTTGCACAAAGGATATTGTGCTGCATAACTAAATACTTATAAGGTCCCAAAAGCGAGACCTATTGGCTATGCCAATGCTTGTTAAGTGTGGTACAGACAGACAAGTATTAGGCAGAGAGGAAAATCTTCAATTTCTGTGAGATTCGATGCAAACAGAGCAGAGCAGCAAACATCATTGGTGAAGGCTACAGACAGGCTCTCCGGAGCCAGCCTGGCCTTATCTGCTGTCTGGGGACTCAACAACTTGCGAAGCGCAGAAACATGAACAGAACGACCCTCTCAATATGAACAACACGATTGTTGTTCAAGCTAAGGCATGCGGTGAGAGGCCACCTTAGAAACACTTTTGGGCTCCTATGGGTGATAAGTTTAGCTAGAGGCAAGAAGGGAGGGTTTGGAGGACAAAGACTCGATTCCATCTTTTCAATGCAAAGAAATGCTGAAACTTTATTACTGTTACAATGCTGAAATTCTTTCTAGAATTTTGCGTATTAATCACGTTCATTGCCACTATTTTGCTCATTTTTATATTTACAACTACACACATCATATACAATAGGATAGTGTGAGAAGTTGGCCTGGCATATGCTGTCCACTAATTATAGTGGGCACCTTGCACCAGTCCAAACAACCCCTTATTGGAGATAGGTTAAAGACAACCTTATTGAAAGCTATCCTAGTGGTAGCTATGGAGAGCAGCCTTCAGGCTAAGTCTTGAAGGAATGTAAAGCAGCTTGTTTTACCAGTCTATAATCTCTTGAGTGACCAAATGAAAGAGAACCACACCAGGTATATATTCAAAATATATGTATTTATTGCTAAACACACCCCTCTAGTCTCTTTATGAGGCTAGAGTTCGAAAGTACATAAGTTATAAGTTATTAAATCACAGTAATAGCACAAATACACGTTTGGGCCCTAGGGGCGTACCAAACCATATACCAATAAAGTGGTATGCGAACCACGACTGAACTAGACACTAGGCCTAGAGCCTCTAGAAGTGCTTGGACCACAAGGAACCACCCAAGGTAGTGACACAGGGGACCCACGGGAGACGCGTGCAGTGTAAATACACAACCGCGATACGCCGTTAACTTCTATGGAGAAAGTCGGGATCGGGAAAATAGAGGAAAGGGACACTTAAAAGAGGACTAGGACAAAACCCTTTGAGATCTAGGACTTTGAAGAGTCTCTACCCACGGGAGCACCGGAGTACTCGTGTTACCTCACCCAGGGAAGCCGGGTGCATAGGTGCCTTTCGGGGTCGGGTTTCGTCGTCGATTCGAATGGCGATCGGCTGCAAAGTGCTGCTGGCGGCCAAGAGAAAAGTGTCCGGGTGGATCCAAGAGTGGATCGGAGTTCTGAGTGAACCTGAAAGCAGAGGGGACAGAGTCTGGGTCACTAGCCAGTGACCAGGAAGGCGATGGACAGATGCCCACCGATGTCGAGTGCTTCAGGTGCGTTGACGGTCGTCTTGACTCTTCAGCCACGAGGTCCGGGAGGCGTTGTCGGCAACCAGGAGCAGGATTCGGGCTGGTACACGATGTCTGTCGAGTGCTGAGGTGTCGGCGACCGGATTGGACCCAACAAGCCTTGGCAACGGCAAGTCTCAATTAAGATGTAGATCGTCGATGGTGCAGACCAGCAAGGTCTGTGGAACTCACCCAGCAAGGGTAAGTGAGGGCAGGCCTGGAGCAACCAGGATGCCAAGTAAGAAAAGGATTGGCCTTCGTTAAGGGCTACTAGCCAACGGGCTAGCGACCGCGAAGGAGCCTCGTGACGCCGCACGTTCAGCTGGCTTACAGGACACTCGTGGAGTGGGGGCCAGTGATCTTCGGTGCAGGTGGTGCTGGAGGCTAGGGCTACTCGGAGCCCAAAGCACGACTTCTTGGGAGACCCAGAAGATGATGCACTTGCAAATGTGCTCGGTGTCCGGGGGTCACGGTCTCAAGTCACCCACGATAGCCACGGGCCTCAGCTTTGCTGGGGACTCAGGGTAGCCTCGGGGAAGTCTGAGAATCCACCTCTGGTGATGCGATGACTTCGGCGTCCGACGGGAGCTTCAGAAATGCAAACCGGACAGATGCTTCTTTGGTGCCTGCCAAGCAGGGGAGTCACTCCTTGACCCCAAGGGAGATTCTTCAGTCCTCTAATCTTGTCGTAGAGCGTCGAAGGTCCAGGATTCAGTTTCAGAGTTTCGTCCAGGTATAATCTAATCTTGCTGTGGCAAGGGTTCCCCATTTTAACCAGTAAAACAGGGAGGGACTAACTCTATGACCCCACCTATGGGAGGGTCAAGGGAGGGGTGGCTACACCCACTTCCCTTTGTCCAGTTTCGCGCCAGAGCAGGGGCAGGTAGCCCCTGAGCTGGTTTGAACTGGCATATGCACAGAGGAGCCTTTTGCTCCCCCAGTGCAGGACTTCAAAGCACTCTAAGAGTGCACCCACCCAGCCCCAATACACATTATCCTGTCTGGGGAGGTGGTCACACCTCCCTGCAACAGGAAACCTATTGTCCAGGCCTCCCCTGCCGGAGTTTCGTCCAGCAGCAGGAGGCCAGACTTGAGTCTGTGGCAGCAGCATCCATTTTGTGATGCCAGGGCTTCAGAAAGAAGTTACCGGGTAAGCTAGAGTTAACATGTCTTTCCCTCTAGAAGGGTGGAATGCTACCCCCCCCCGCCAGGATTGGCGGGGGGTAGTATTCCAAGATGTTTGACACCAAACACGACATGTTTAGGTGCAGCCATTCCAAAGTTAGCATTTTACCGCGAGGATATAATGCGCTTAAGAGTATATGGTCAGGCTGCACTACAAACAGCATCAGAGATGGTCTCCGAACGCTGCAGAGGGGCCCTGCTCATGCAGGGGCACCCTCTCACATAGGAACCATGCACTCTGCCTTTAGGATTGATAAGGCCTGCCTTAGGAGTGACTTATAGGTTTATATGTGTGTATGTATTTAGTGATATAGGTAACCTATATCACAGTAAGGGGTGCATGCACCACCTTACCCAGGCTGCAGTAGCAGACCGGTGGTGTCAGTTTGGATGGCCTTCCAGGGGTGGCACAATACATGCTGCAGCCCCTGGTAGGCCTCTGAGGTACCTATGCCCTTGGTACATAGTATACCATATACTAGGGACTTATAAGGGCACTCCAGATTCCAATCAGAGATGTGCCTAAGGCACATGGAAACCTTTTACAGAGAAAGCAGATAGACTGGGGCCCTGAATAGCAGGATCCCAGTCCAACTAAGTCATAAACCAGCAAAACACCATAAAAAAAGTGGGGGCAACCATATAGTCAGATTCCACCTTCCTACAGATAGGTACATAAAACCGTCTAAATATATTTCTAGTGTGGATTCTTGAGTGTTCCTATTCATGATGAAAAGAGGTTTTCAGCACATTAACAACATAAACTCCTCTGAGTCACACAGGGTCGATCATTACCCAGAACACACCATCCTCACACCATCCTCATGTAATGTGGTTTGTAGGCTACAGTCCACCACATTTCCTGTTTCTATTTGGTAAGTTGGCATTTAACCTACACTTTTAGCAGTGGGTTAGAAAAACTAATCTCAGGTCGTATTTTGCTCAGACAAGCAAAAAATGAACCAACACAAGTGTTGGACACTTAAAGTATGTAGATCTAAAACCTTTAGGCAAAGGTAACAGTGATAGTAGTGAACAGTAATGTCTCAGTAGAAAATGCATTAAAAGAAGAAGCCTTGCTTATAGTGTGCACCTGCCTATGCTAACTTGTCATTCACGTGTTTAATCTCAAATTGAGCTATCAATTGAATCAGTATCATGTTGCATAGTTGTAGTTCCAAATTGTTTAAGGTGGTGCCAACCTTTTTGGTTGATTTTGATTGAGGATGATAAATGATTTATCGGTAATTGATGCTCTTAAAAATAGCTATGCAAACAAATGATGGCCGGAATGCTGAATAAATAAAACATTCACCCCAATCAAGAGATCTGGGTAAGATCTGGGTAAAATCCATCATTCTTTTGCTATCACGTGATCAAGGGGTTTTTGCCCTGAAACACGTTGTGAATAAACAACTTGTGGATACATTATCACGGAGTTCCTTGTTACTGAGAGCGTGCATACTTGTGGCATTTACGATAGTGACATTACCGGCTTGCTCCGCCGGTGAGCACGCCACTTCTCACGGGTCCGCCGCAGTCGGAAGGAGCGTTTTTCCTGTGATATATATATATATATATATACACATACATACATACACACATACACACAGCATTCCCCGATACTGGAGCCCCCGACCCTTCAGGGCGGCCTCAGAAACAATGGGCTCGGAGTCGTCCATCAAACACCAACAGGCGTGACACAAAGATTCCTCCACGACAGAGCTCTTGGGCCTTTGAAATACATAAATTAACACGGCAGCCCTATCGTGGAGGAATGCACCATCACGAAGGAGAGAGGCTGCTGGTGGGAACTATGTCCATGCCTGTTGCAGCACAGCAAGTGAGGTAATTTTGATCAGCTCTGTACTCTGGGTCCCACTGAGGAAAATAATGGATTTTAAAAGCGTGAATGTTCAAACAGAACCTACTAAAGGGTGTGATTGGTATTGAATTGAACTACCTATTCCAGCATGCATTGAAAAGAAAAACGCACTGAGCAAGACAATTAATGAATAATATGCAGCTGGGTATAAAATCAACTCTGGTAACACTCACAATCTGCAAGACGCCTATGAAGAAAAGGCAGGAGCCTTGAAACGCGTCAGGCGCTATGAACTTTTACTGGAATGCAGATGCTGGTTCCTTTGTTAAAATAAACCTTTCGGTTTTCACTTGCTGTCGAGTGCGTCCTTGAAAGCTCTTGGGCCTTTGAAATACATATATATATATATATATATATATATATATATACTTTTAAAATTCGCACAGTTGAACGCGCTCTCACTAAAAGATAGACACTGTGTCAATAATTCCCGCTGTTTATTCACAACGCGTTTCGCCTGACAACAGGCTTGATCACGTGAAAGAAAAGGACCAATGTCGGCACACTTAATAGAAATCACCATTTTCTACTGTGCGAATTTTAAAAGGATATTAACGCCGGTGTGCTCCGCCGACAGACGCGCCACTCTCCACCGGTCCCCGGTGACTCAGAAGGAGCGTTGAATTGTTTGGTATATATATATATAACTCGAGAACTCCTGTCTGCCACTCGATCTGACAGAATCTTCAGGCACGGACCTCAGGCACTCCCAATGAACTTGCAGAATCCCACGCAATGTTGGTGGATGAAGCAGTGAAATTCTATTTAATAAAAAGTCCTCACAAATTAAACAGGCAGAATGCCTGCCATGACGCGTTTCACTCCTCACAGGGAGCTTGATCACATGATGCGTCTTCTTTCAGGGAACTCATTAAAAAACACAAAAGTGCACAATTGCCTGTAAAAACAAGCGAACCCGGTTTATGTGTATGGAAAACAGACTATCATACTCTAGTAGTTCATAGTTATTTGTGCATCCAATATGTTACGAATTCAAAATGCAATGAGGTATTAAAAATATGTATATAAATAAATAAATATATAAATATAGAGTACTATTCACATTGTAACATTAAAAAATGTAATAATTTACAATAAAACAACTTATAACCAGTTATAGTTCATAAATCATCAATAACACTCAGTGTTGCGGTCACGATGAAAGAGGCAAATGCCTCTACTGGTTGGAACAGGGAATAACACCTCAATACTAAGCATTTGATAAAACCATATTGGATCTAGAAGTTTGCTATGCAAAATAGGCAAAATAATAACAGTATAACTAAGTTATACATTGATTCGAACACCAGAATGGGCATCATAAATCCTATAATAGGTCAACATAGCAGCACAAAGACTCAAATCTCCAACAGTAAATTGTGGTCTAGGATTGTAATACACTGAACACTGGTCAAACATACGAAAGAAAAAGGTTCAAATACGTAAACATGAGTCCTAGAACGAATAATCGTTCAACAATAAAGTGCAAGTGCAAAAAGACTCATCATGCCAAGTTCAGTGTTATGGCTGCTAAAATCCATTCTGAATTAAAAAACAAATCTCACTGAAATTGCCTAAAAAAATCTATATGTCTGTTAATATTGATTAATCCATTCTAAAAAGTGCAAGGTGAAAACATTTAAAGTGCAAAATGGTGCTTTGCAAAATACAAATTCACTAGCAGCTTGAGAAAACGTATATCATTTAAGCCTAAATGATCATAAAGTGCAAGTGCAAATGTCAATGTATAGTTCACAGAAAAATACAAAATCTAAAATTGTAAATTCATCTTATCTTATATGAGCACAATTTTTTTTTACCGAAATAGAAAACAAATGTCTCTATAGACTAATTTATCAACATCATATTATTAATCAGTGAATATAATCTCCATCTATCCCTTGTAGAGGGAAAATACTTATCAAACACAAACAATAAATATAACGTGAATAGGTCAGATAAATCATAACAACATCAGAGAAAATTATGCAGATCCTCGCTCATATTGAGGCCATTAGGGATTCTAGTGTCGAGGGCTAAAATGAAATGGGATTCACGTTGACGTAATAGCCTCTCAAATATATATATATATATTTTTTTTTTTCTCCCAAACGTCCTTGCGCTCAAGAATGCACTAGACAATGCTCTCGCCCTTCGGGTATTGTTAGCCTTGCTGCAGCACGCTGTCTCTCCGTCCAAACTTGGCAATCATGCTCGACGCGTTTCAAGGTATTCGCCTCTTAATCATGAGCTTCACACAAAGGCACGGAAGGCTCACCTGTTTGTTCACTTCATTGTTATTGTTGAATGAGACAGCCGTCAGTGGGCGTGGCTTGCAGTAAACGCCACATAGCATGATGGTAATTGCAGTTCCACAGGTAAGTATTAGTGTCACATCTTTAGTAGGCTCCGTGCCCCTGTGTAAAAATAAAAAGCTGTGTAAGGTCCTTTAGTAGGTAGGGACATCTTGAGATTGCATGCTTCATTTTGCAAGAGAACATTGTGCCTGACGGAAAAGGATTTTTGCCTTCCATGGCCTTTCAACATTAAGAAATGGTGCACCTCTTGTTTCCGCGGCTCGGGCAGCCGCGTATCATTTTTTGTCCCACACGCCCTTGCGCTCAAGAATGCACTCGACAATGCTCTCGCCCTTCGGGTATTGTTAGCCTTGCTGCAGCATGCTGTCTCTCCGTCCAAACTTGGCAATCATGCTCGACGCGTTTCAAGGTATTCGCCTCTTAATCATGAGCTTCACACAAAGGCACGGAAGGCTCACCGGTTTGTTCACTTCATTGTTATTGTTGAAAGAGTCAGCCCTCAGTGGGCGTGGCTTGCAGTAAACGCCACATAGCAATGATGGTAATTGCAGTTCCACAGGTAAGTATTAGTGTCACACCTTTAGTAGGCTCCGTGCCCCTGTGTAAAAATAAAAAACTGTGTAAGGTCCTTTAGTAGATAGGGACATCTTGAGATTGCATGCTTCATTTTGCAAGAGAACATTGTGCCTGACAGAAAAGGATTTTTGCCTTCCATGGCCTTTCAACATTAAGAAATGGTGCACCTCTTGTTTCCGCGGCTCGGGCAGCCGCGTATCATTTTTTCTCCCAAACGCCCTTGCGCTCAAGAATGCACTCGACAATGCTCTCGCCCTTCGGGTATTGTTAGCCTTGCTGCAGCACGCTGTCTCTCCGTCCAAACTTGGTAATCATGGCAATTCTGGGGTGGTGCACTCCCACTCTGAAGAAGAAGTTTCCTTACTTCGAAACGCGTAAGGCATCACGGACATTGGAACTGCTTTAAGTATCAACTTGCAGGGTACCGTTTGTACCAATAAAGGTTTGAAACCTACGCCGGCATCCGAGTGCTTCCTGCCGATCGGGCAAGTTTTGAGCATGGATATTTGGCGGCCGCCCTGCCGCCGGGTGTGCACCACCCCAGAATTGGGGGCCTTAAGGTTTGGATTCCCTGAACCTAAATTTGGGATGCCGGACTGGATTTAGAACGGGACCTGTAAGCTTAGGCCCATTGGGTAATTCTGCAGCAGTAACAAATAGTGCCATTATCGAAAAAGGATCGCTCTGTACTACCGATCCCAGAATTCCCTGCACAGACTCACCTGAGCAGCCCATCCTGGGCGGGAAGATCTTCTTGAAATGAGTGGGCGGGATCAGAGCGTGCACAATTTAATTTTATCCAAGCCTCTGAATAAGAAGTTTCCTTACTTCGAAACGCGTAAGGCATCAAGGACATTGGAACTGCTTTAAGTATCAACTTGCAGGGTACCGTTTGTACCAATAAACGTTTGAAACCTACGCCGGCATCCGAGTGCTTCCTGCCGATCAGGCAAGTTTTGAGCATGGATATATATATATATATATATATATATATATATATATATATATATATATATATATATATATATATATATATATATATATATGTATATATACACACGCACACACACTTTTTATATATTATATAATAAATATATTATAATAATCTTAACAGTTAGAAAGATGAATGGCAAATTCAAATCTTGCAGGGCACATTCAGTATTCCATTTTTCATAGGTTGATAAACCTAGTAACATTAATTTAGGCAATCGAAACATATTTTTAAGAGCACTTTATAAGTGTTTTATGAAGCATTATGTAAAGATCCGAGCAGCTATATTTTAAGGGCCTGAGTCATTTACTTTGTATTCTGGAAACAAAGTTTGAAATTACTCAGAGCTTGATTTTGAGTCTGGCGGTCAACGGACTGCCAGACTCGTGGGGGCGCAGTGGTGGTGGTCATCCGAACGCCCCATTACGACCAGGGTGGTCTGGCCACCCTGGGACCACGGCAAGCGCCAGTGATCAGAGATCCCTGGCGGTATTGAGGCCGCAATATGCTTGGTAGGGCCACTGCAGCCCGCCAAGCATATTACGAGTTTCCTAACCGCCACACTTTTCAGGGGACCCCCTTGTGCTTCATGCCATGTGGATGCACACAGGGGGGGCCAACATGAGCCCCCCTGTGTGCATGCACACCAGTGCCTTTGACATTCCCATTGCAGTACCTATTTCATAGGCACTGCCCTGGGAACACCACAGAACTGCCTAATCTGGTGGGTGGTTTGTACATGGGTTTGGCGGTGCAGGAGAGGGGCGGTCCGGCACCACCAAACTCATAATGAGGCCCTCAATCTCCATGACCCCAAAAACTCTAATAAAAATGAAACAGACTTTTTTTTAATGTAATCTGATTGTTATGTAAATCATTCTAGTGTCCTAGTGTCAATTTAGTACAATGTAAAACTACAAAAATAATAAAATTAAGAAGTCATAAGTACAAAGCAGCATTCCGTTAAACATTCACATATGGTACCTCTGAGCGATAGGAATATTGTGAATCTCTGCAAATTCCATAACTTTCCCTCACACAAATATGTGAAAAATGAGTAATTTACCCCTGCTTGCCAGGTGGATGTGGTATGCCCCAGTGGTCCCAAAAGATTGTGCGGGCTTTAGGATTGTACGTGCATCCTGAGGTCTTAATGGGCCACATCCTCCCCACTTTTAGGTATCCCATGTCGACAGCACTTTTGCTGTCTCTACAATATATTTTGTATACCATTCGGGGGTTGTAGCCTGTCCATCGCTTACTGTAGGACCAGACGCAAAAAAAACAAGGTGATGGATAAAATGCATGAATTAATCTCAGCCACTGGAAATCATTCGGGCCACATCCCAATATATCCTTTTTTTGCCCACCATGCTACAAAGCCACCCTAGTTTGCAGCAGCGGCTCCTCCATTGAGGGCGCCAACCTGCACCGATTTGCTCTGCTTTTAATTAATACCTTGGCATGATACAGCTTTGACACGAAAACAAACGATCTCATGGATCATTTGTTTTCATGTAAAAGCTGTAATATTAACTTTCCATCACAAGAGGGCTCCACTGGCTGTATTGTGCATGTGTCAGCGTGGGCTGTTCCAGCCCGGCCTGACACAGACACAATACATAAACCAACACTACACAACGGTCACCCACCCCAGTATACGGATATAAAGAGGCCCAAATAGAGGCTGAAAGGATATTGCCTAGCTGACAACTCGAGGAATCCCGTTTAACCCCTTAACCGCGGCGGCAATTCCGCCGCGGTGCGGCAGTTTAGCGGAGTGGGCGGGGCCGCGTCGGCCAACGGACGTGCGCAGCACTACGGAGGTAGTGCTCGCGACGGCCGTTGGCCGACAGAAGCAGCGAAGGGGTTAAGAATATCATCGTTTTTGTTTTGCGTCGGAAGTGTATCAAGTCCCCAATTGATATTCCATGATTGGTCCATTGAACAGATATTATCGATCCCCTCATGTGGGGGTATTAGCGGGTCAAATTACCTGTTGGACTAGTTCCATAAGAAAGTTATGAAACACTCTGGATTCTTGATATTGTGGTCCTTGGAGTTCAGGTCTTATCAATGACCTTACAAAAAGAATCATAGTGAATAATTCGATTGTCTAAAGTGTCTTTGGTGTGGTTGTGTGTCCCACACTATTTATCCATTTACGCCCTGATGAAGGTGTAGCCCCTCTGAGGGCCTTGCACCGAAACGCGCGTTGGCGCTTAAGTCGACTTGTGTCCCTGGACCTTTCCTATCTATTATCAGAAGGAGACACGAGAATGCTCCATTTTAACATTTATTGGAACTATGCCATCTGGAGCGATGTATAATGTTTTAGATATGTTGTTTTGTTAAGGAATGAATGGGTTTGATTCTATGAATGAATGCTGGTATGATTGATGTTTATGAAATTTTGGTGTGGGACATATATATATATATATATATTTATATCTATAGATGACTTTGTATGTCTTATTTATGTATATGTTTGTATAAATTGATATTATGTTTGGTATTATGCTAATAAATGAAAAATAACAGAGTTAACCTAATAACTTAATTAAAGAAAACTTATTCTTTTTTCAAATGTTTGAAATCTTGTGTCTGTCAGCCTGAAGTGTTGGAATGTGATCCTAGGACCCTCTATTTGGGCCTCTTTATATCCGTATACTGGGGTGGGTGACCGTTGTGTAGTGTTGGTTTAGTTTGAATTTTCCCCTGCCCCACCTGCCCTTTATTCATACGCAGGGGTCCCCCTTTGTATTGGTTACAGACACAATACATATCTGACATGCTGCACTAGCGTCACGCAGTGCAGCATGTCAGATAATGGAGATTCAGGACTTGTCAGTCAAGCGCCCTCTTCCCCTATCAAAAGTCAGAATAGAGAAATAGGCTTACCCTGGTACCTACATCCCTATTCCGGCTTCTAATTGGGTAGAAGCAACTCATATGTCTGGCTCTGCTGTCTGTTTAGCCAGCATTAGGAGACGAAGGAGTCGGGAAGTCTGGGACTGGCCTGCAGACACAAAGTGTGCATGTTCATGCCGAAGAGGGGCAAGTAAGGTAGGTTTGTCTTTTTAGCAGCGTCTATCTTCGTATTAGTGTATATTTGTCTCTGTGTCAGCGGGTGGACGTGAATGTCTGTGGAAGTGTGCTTCTAAATGTTTGCAGTTTGAAAACCTAGGATGGGAGGTATTGGAAACGGGGGCCAGGTGAGGGGTGCAGCTAAAGCAACGGATGTGATTTTACTCTCGTAGGACTTTAGGGGACTAGTTATTGCCCTTTTAGTAAAATTTATATTGGCCTCCAGCTCCCATAATTCCAAGGACTGCTAGCTGGAAGCCAGGATTGGCATAACATGATACCTATACATGACTTGCATTTCTGCTTCAGGCTCTTCACTGTTTTAAAACATGATGAGGCGAAAGTGTGACCACTGTAGGAATTGATTAGGCCTTGACATGTTAGGCAAGTGCACGTATTGAGGCCTGTGTTATTGCGTCACTTGTTTGCTGTATTTTCGCTTCCAAATGTTGCTATTACGGCGGCTGGCTGATATGTCTCAGTCAGGGAATGGGAATGTTTAATTTGCATTTTCTATTTTGTGCCATTTCAGTGCGTTTTGATTTCTTGTAAACATGGTAAAATCAAAATGCCCAAATAATATTGCACTGTTTAGGGACAAAAACACTGAAGTGGTGTGAGCAGAGAGATTAACCAAGAATCACTTGCAGTGACGGAAGAAAAACAACAAAGGCCCCTTCTTTTCTGCTTGCCCTCCTAATGCACTTCATTTCTGGACGTACAGGAAATACGATTAGGTTCAGGTATCCTTAAAAAAAAGTATAGTTAATATGTACAGATTTTGTATTATGTACTATTTGATTACATAAGCACTGGCCCTTGCAATAAAGCTAGGAACAGCGACAAACATTTGAAAATGCCTACCGATATACTGTCAGCAATACAGTGCCAACAAACAAACGTCAACATTTCCGACAGCCCTGAAAGCAGACCTGCTTTTGAGTCAACAATGAGAAATGTTAATATATCTACCAAAAGCACTGATAGAAGCAGGACTTCTATTGTCAGCCTGAGAAGGAGAAATGGCTGGATGAGCCCTGCGGGAATAGAACCTGTGCTTCAAGGGCCCACATTTTTTTGAGAAGGCACATTATATGCTCTGCACTTTTACAGAGTTGCTGATACCCCTTCACCCTGGCTGCAAAAAAGTGCTTACACTAACTCAAGAAAACAATGCCATTCTGTAGAAGGGACTTTCATATGTTCTTGAAGATTGCTTAGCTTTGCCAACACACTTGCTTTAAACAATACTGAAACATGCAGAGAATTACGAGTACTGACTCGCGGAACACATTAGAATCCTGCGTAGAGTACCCAGTAATGTCCTATTAAACGTTTTCGAATCTTGCTGAGAAGTGCCAGTGCTGAGCAGTGTGGTAGTGCTGTCGCATTAAAGGTAACAGAATCCTGTACTGTTCATTAATTGAACTCAAATCTCATTTGTTAAGTTCCAGTGCTATCACAGTTAAAACAGGAATCATGTGGAGGAATGCCACCACTGTACAGTGCATTTGATTCCTGGTGAGAGGAGTCTGCACTGTTCCTTAAAACTAGTAGAATAATGCTGAGAATTGCTACAGTTGTCCAATTAAAAGTATTAACTTGATCCATAGAAGTGCTTACACACTGTCCACCTGAAAACGTTGATTCCAGCTGCTATATGCCAGGTCTGTCTCATTTGAAGCTCATGAATTCTTTTGAGAAGCGCCTGTACCACCTCATTAAAATATGTTAATTATACCTGGAATCTTCCGTAACTGTCCTAATCCAAGTACCAAAGTCTTAGAGACAATGCTATCAATGTCATAACACAATTAGCAGACTTATTAGATGTCAGTTCTGTCCCATCAAAGTAGGGATAGTTTCATGAGAAGTGGCAAACAACTCTCAACCCTGCCTGCGTAAGCCCTGTTAAAGCACAACTCCCCAATTGGGCTACAATTAATAACTGCCAACTGACCCCACGTCATGATGGTCACGATCAGCCAATCCTTACTTTTTAGTCAACTACACTCTGACTTTTGATTTTGAAGTGCCATTTCCTTATTGTATATATGGCCTACATATCCACCATGCAGCGAACATTTTGGCAAAAGATCCAGGAACCAGCTGAAGGTGATCATAATAACATCGGAGCCGCACTGTATTTTTCTGTTCTGCAGAATATCTGTCAGATAGCCTTAAGAGATTCCATTGGGTGAAAAGGACGAAGGATCAACAATAAAAATAATCATCTCTCCTTGATGATGAAAGACATCTTGTGCAAAGTACAAAGTGAACTGATGGAAAATAGCGCCTCTTAAATATTCATAAGACTATTGGGGCCAGATGTATCAAGCCTTTTTCCCGTTCGCAAACGGGACGATTCTCAGAATCGGCCCGTTTGCGAATGGGAAAAAGCCTTTTGGGATGTATCATCCCAAAAGGCCATCGCAAAATAGGAAATCGCAAAATTTGCGATTCCCTATTTTACGAATGCATTTAAGGAATCGCAAATTGCGATTCCTTAAATGCAATTCTGGAAGCACCCAAAAGTTGCGATTTGGCCTTAAGGAATCGCAAATTACCACCAACTTCAAGTTGGTGGTAATTTGCGATTTCCTAGAAAAATGCACTTTTTTGCATTTTTCAAAGTGTCATGTGGCACACATACATGCCCTTGGGGCATGTATGTGTGCCACATGTGCACACATGCATATTTCAGGGGTGCAACAGGGTGTCCTTTTGGCACCCTTGCACACTTGAAATTGCAATCGCAATTTGCGAATACCTATTGGGTACTCGTAAATTGTGAATGTCTTCCCATTCATTCCTATGGGCCTCTAGGCCCATATGAATGAATGGGAAGGTATTCCTTAATTGCGAATCGCAATTTGCGATTCGCAATTAAGGAATATGTAGGAATCGCATTTATTATTGCGAAACCTACATACATTGCATTTTGCGAATCCTTAATAGCGAATCGGTAAAATTCGCTATTAAGGAATCGCAAAATACAATGATGATACATCTCGCCCTTGGGGCCTTAAAGACAACATTAGAAATGTCCCAGCACCGCTAAGTAACTGGGCCCAGCCTTAGAATGCTACTTGAAAGGGGTGATAGCAATTGGTTCCCATTCATTCTTTGGCCTCTACTTTCAAACTGCAATCAAGTGTCCCTAATTTATTGAGAGTAGCTCTTCATGCCAGCCTCTATCACCTGGGAACTTAATGGAAGTATTTTTTTTAATTGACACATTGGCATTGGGCTGAACCACTGAGGCAGCCTAAGCCACCAAATTGAGTAAAAGGCACTCTCAGCACACCCTATAAAAGATAACCAGTCATCAGGATTTTATCAAAGGATACGAGGTGATTAGAAATACCAGATGTACACAGGTGCTAGATCACGCTTAGCAAACCTCCATTGATGAGTTCAACCAGTGTAACCAAATTCTGTTTTACCAAGCTCTTCTGGGCCCCCAGTGTTACTTCAATATCTTGTGAGACCTAATATTTGTACTTTGGGAAATACAGGAACATTTTTCTGACCTGAGAGGGATAGAATCAAAAGCAGCTCTTAAAAGTAACTTGTATATAGGCTGTGCTGCTGTACAACATGGCTAAAACACATTGACAAAGCCAATACCCCTCACGTAGGAGAGAACTATTGGCTTTGCCAAAGCTTATTTTACCCTGACACCTCGTCCACATATTTCTAGGGTAAGCCCCTCTCCATTCTGCATGAAACTCTCCTGGGAAGGGGTCCTGCACCTCAGTGTAAGAATGTGTGCCTCACCACTTTAAAAGTTCACCAGCCGCCACTGAGGCTAAGGTGGGTTTTCTCGCCCTGGAGCAGTGGGACTTCAGTACGCTGGATATTATATCTTTCTTTCTAAACCACTCTGTGCGTAGGGAACAGGTAGGCATATTTGTAGCTCCAAGGGGTTAATGGAGTTCATAAGGTTATTTCAATTGTAGGTGCATCTTAATCCTTATTGGAAATCCTCAAATGTAGTAATACACTTGAAACTGACTATATTTTATCTATGGTGTAGTTAAATCTCATTTTCTTTCAGCAATTGTGCATAATTTTTTACGATGTTGCTTTATGGTTCCGTTTCCATAAAGTGAGTGACTCTAATCAGACCCTCCAGGATTTCGCGATTTGCAAAAAAATCGCGAAATCGGCAGTTTTGTAAAAATGCTGCGATTTTTACAAAACTGCCCGCGAAATTTGGACGGTTGGTGGAAGGAGGCCCCTTTTAGGTCTGTGTTGACAGTACAGCTGTCTGCAATGTCAGTATGTGTGGCTTATTGGTTAGGCCTTTGCAGGCATCAGCAGATAAACGTTACAACAATGTGAATGCTGCAGCAGGTGAGATGGTACATGCTCTAGTGGCTGAGAAGTACATGCTTCGGTATCAGAGATATGTCTTTCTAATGTTTCAGGAGCTGGGGGAGGTCTCTTTTAGCAGATCTCGCCCGACCTGCTGGAATGTCGGCCCCCACGTGTCTATTCCTGCACGTCGCCCTCGTGGGGAACAGGGGCGGCTTCACTCCCAGAAGTAACTCCCGCCCACAGCCCCCCCGCCCGATGGTGAATCTCTGGTAGATGCCAGAAAAGCGAGATTTCGGACAGCCTGAGCATCCTGTGGGGGAGCAGGCAAAGGAGGTGTGGGGGGGGGGGGGGCTGATGTGACAGCCAGCTGACAAAACCCACAGCGAAGAGGGACCAGCGGCAACTGCGGGCATTTAAATGAAGAACAAACTGAGAGGGACGGAAAGATGTGCAGCGTGGAGGAGGGGTGGGGGGGCTGAAAAGGAAGAGTTGAAGGACCTGCGAATGAGACGTGAGGACGAGAAGAGGAAGAGAGGGAGAGGGAGAAAGAGTGAGGGGACGCGAACGGGGAGGGCTGGAGGATGTAGAGGCGAGGGGAAGAGAGATTGGAGGGTGGGGGAAGGTGAAGAGACAAGAAGGGGAGAGAAGGGTGAGATGTGAAGGAAGAGTGAAGGAGCTAGAAAGGGGAAGGTTGGAAAGAAATGGAAGGTGTGAGTTGGAGAGGGTGGGAAGGAAGATTGAGATGGCAAAGGAGAGATGGGATAGAAGAATTAGGTGTGCGAAAGGAGGCCAAGGCTAAAGAGGGGAGGGAAGGGAGAGGCCTTGAGGGGGCAGAACGAGGTTGAAATGGGGAAAAGAGGAGCAGAAGAGATGGGAGAAGAAGGGAGAAAGAGTACAAGATGTAGAGAGCGGTGGGACAGGAGAATAGAGATGCGAGGAGAATGAGTAAAAGGTTCCCGAGCGGAAATAGAGGGGGGCGGTGAGAGCTTGAGAGCTGAAGTGGGGGAGGGGGGCAAAGAGGAGGGAAGAGAAGAGGAGGAGAGGTGGGGAGATGGAATATAAACGAGAGACAAAGATAGAAGAGATGGGAAGACAAAGGAGAAGTGCGGGAAGTGAATGCGCGAGAGAGGCGGGAAGGAATAAGTAAAAGATGGGGAGGGAGGGAGCGAAAGATGCGGAGGGAATGGGAGCCAGAAGGTAAAGAGGAGAGGGAAGAGAACTAAGAGGACTCGAGAAAGAGTGAACGGTGTATAGAAGGATGAAAGAGAGAGGAAGAGGAAGAGGAGGGACGCCTGGGAGGAGGAATAAAAGGGGTAGAGGGAAAGCTAGAGAGGCGGAGACGTGGGGAGAAGAAGAGAAGTAACCCAAGGAGACGAGAAGAGGGAATAAGAAAGGGCAGGGATAAGAGGGGTGAGTTAAAGAGAGAGAAGGAGAGGAAGAGAGATCCAGGGGGAGAGAAGAGAAAATGGCTAGTAGTTCGGAGGTGGAGGTTGGACAAACTGAAAGCAGGAGGGAAAGGCATGAAAGGAAGAGCCGTGCACTGAAAAGAACCGAGGCAGAAAATTGGAGTGAAAAAGAGAGAAAAACAACGAAGAAGAGAACAGAGCGAGTAAGGAGGAAAGAGAATTTGAAAGAGAACAATAAGAAGCACTGGAGTTGGAATAATAGGGATGAGAAGTGATGGAAGCAAGAACAAAACTGAAAACGAGAAAAGAGAAAAGAGAAAGGGGAGGAAGGAAATAAAGAGAAGAGAAAGGGAAGGGGCAATGAAAACAGAGTAAAGGAAGAGGAGCGACAAGGATTGAGAAAAATAACAGAAAAGCAAGAAAACGAAGAGAGAGAAGGAATGAGTCAACGATTGAAATGGAAATAACAGAATTATTGAAAGAAAGGAGAGAGAGAAGGAGAGAAAACGGAGAGAATGAACAAGTCGACTGACCGGAGAATGACATTGCGAGTGAGTGGCAAAAGAGGGTGCCTGAGGAAGAGGTGTCCTGCCTCTCGGATCCGTAGGCAGCCGTGCCCCAACAGGGGTGCATACATGGCACTAGAACATCCCAGGGATAAATACAGCTCCCTCCCACGAGGTTAGGACTGGAGCTGTGCTTCCGTAGAGCTGCAGACACTTTAAACATGCCTATTTCAAAGTGGAATACTCTGTTAAAACAGCTTCCATTGATTTCAGGCTGAAAATGAATGATTATGAGTAAAATAAAGTGCAGCAAAAATGCCGCTAAATTTCCAAATTTGTGCCGCTAAATTTCCATATTTGTGCCGCTAAATTTGCTAATCCATGCCGCAATATCCTGGGGGGTCTGTCTAATATACGAAGGCATTGAGGAAAAAGTAGTCAATCGGTAAAGAGAATCATCGAATGCACCAGACCAGTGCTATTAAAATGTTGAGCACTAGCGAAACACTTCATTGTGTTGCTGTCGGTATGCTACTGAATTCTGGGGTTTATTTGTTTGTTTTTTACAAATGGATTTAGCAATCAACTTTTGCTCTGCTAACTTCCATTGGTGCTCCGCTTTGACTCGATGAGCAGGCTACATTTGTGATTTATGTATCGTTAATGCAAACCCCAGCGATATAAATTCGCTGAATTCTGTCGTTTAATTCAAGCAGCTTTTCAAACTTGCTTGGAGTATTTGCATACAGGGCAAACTGATATCGTGTAAAAATGTGGGGTTTTGTATAGTGCTGCATTCTTCAATTCAGCCGTTTCTAAGCACATGTGCCATGTTGCCCAATTTGATGGTGTTAATTTGCTGATATAGGAAGGCAATACGTTCTAGTATCTAGAGCTCTAACATTAAAAGACTTAACTAAAGTAGGACGCACATGGAAAAAGTCAACAAGACATGATGAACAACTTGCACGTGCCATGGGGTTGTGAACTGCCATAGATCATTGCTGTTAACTATGATGTACCTGCGGGAGTGCGTGTCTGTGTCAAAGGAGCTTTCATAGCTGTCTATCTGTTCTGTGCATGCAAGTAAAGCTTGCTCTGTTGCTGCCACTACGTTCACTGTCAACTTTATAAGAAAAGATGTCTCTTGCACTACTTTAATTACATTGAACCATGAGCATAAGATGCAGTGTTGAGTACATAGGACATGGCAATTTGCTTCTGCCCAGGGAGCTGCTGGTCCAAAGGCTCTGGACAAGCCTTCTGTCAGCTGGCTCTGGAATGAGAGGGTTCAAACCAAAGGGGAATGTCCGGTTACTTACCGGTAATATTCATTACTCCGAGTCGTAGCCCTCCCCGTCCCAGTCCTAACTAAATGAGCATAGCTCCTCCCACCAGAAACTCCCAAGCAACTAAAAACCCATCCCTTCCCTCCAGGCCACACCCACACCCTGAGGCATATAAGCAAGTGACCCGCCTATCCACATCCTGTACCACCAAGCACAAGAAGCCGAACAGGGAGGGAGGGAGGATGGGAACCTGGACTGGGACGGGGAGGGCTACGACTCGGAGTAATGAATATTACCGGTAAGTAACCGGACATTACCTCCTCGTCAGCCCTCCCCGTCCCAGTCCTAACTAAATGAGCAGATACCAAAGCAAGAATCGGCTTCACTCAGTAGCAAAAACAGACTTCATTAGCACAAGCAGAAAGTCACACAACCTGAGCAGAACGCAACACTGCGTCCCCAAACCCAGGAGACGGTCCCACCCATCACCCAATGAGGAAGGGACACAACAGCGTGAGGAGAACACCAAGCAGCAACCCCGCCGAACTCGGACATGGAAGGCCCCCGGAAGCAAGCCCAGGACGCAGCCACCAACAGAGAGCAGCCCCAGAAGGCTTAGACCTCGACCAGCCAGCCCAAAGGTCACAAAAAAAGGAAACCACCCGACGAAAGGGCACAGCACGAAGGAAGCACACCTCCAGAGCCCGCCCAACAGCCAAACAGAGCAGCCGTACCAGAACCCCAGAAAGAGGATCTGGACAGAAAAACAGGTAAAACCAGATCCCCCGAGCAATGAAACAAGGAAGGAATCCTGGGAATAAAGGAAGGAACAGGCCGCAGAACAACCCGAACAGGAAAAAAACGCATAAAGGGCTCAGAACAAAGCAAGGAGCCCTACACCCCCAAACCTCCGAGGTGATAGTGACAAGGAAGCACCTTGAACACCAAAAACGCAAAGACACCTCATGCAGAGGCCCAAAAGGAGCCCCTTGCAAGGCCCCAAACCAAAGGAGAACCCAACAAGGAGCAAAGGAATGAAAGACCGGCCAGAGGAGGAAAAAACCCCACAACAACCGGGACACCAAGGGCTCAGAAACGAAACCCAACGCCCGGCCTAGGACTTGAGAGCTGAAGGGCGCCCGGACCGCCGAACAAACTCAGCCACAGAAGGAGAACACCCCAAAGCCACGAGGCTCAGCCCCCCCCCCACAGCCACCCCGCCAGCCGCAGGCAGACCAGACACCCTCAAGACAGAGTGGGAAACGACAGGGGACAAGGGACCACCGGCAACCGCCAGCAAGACCCCCCCCCCCGCCAACCACAACAACAGAGGGAACCAAGGCCTCCAGGACCAATCCGGAACCACCAGGACAAACAAGGCCCGACCAAGTCCGACCCGCAGCAGGTCCCGCGGAATCAGAGCAAGCAGGGGAAAAGCATACAGCAGGCCCCCACCCCACCGGAAGGACAGGGCATCCACATACAGGCACAACTCGGACAGGGAGGGAAACACCCCGCTCAGGCGAGCCGCCAACATGAACAAAAAACCCCCCGGCAGATGTAACGCCCTCAGGGACAACAAGCATGAGACCATCCACCGGCAGAGCAGCCGAGCCAACAAGGCGAGAGAAGCCACCAACGCACACCAACAGTGGTTGAAACAACACACCACCACCGTGCAGTCCGACCGCACCATCACGATCCTCCGGAGGAACCAGGGCAGAAAATGAGTCAAGGCCAACTGAACCGCCTCCAACTCCCTTTGATTCGAAGATACTCCCGCCTCAAGCACAGACCACAGCTCCCGCACCGACACCACAGCCAACACCGCCCCCAACGCAGTTCGCTGGTAACGGTCATCAGGACCAACTGCTCCCGGGACACAAAGGGCGAGCCCTGTAAGAGGCCATGAAACACCAGCCACCAGGACAACCCCAGGCCAATGGCCCCCCGCCCCGGAACCAAAAGCTCGCAATCCTGAGACGCCGGAACCCAAAGACCCAGGACATGAGACCCCAGGGGGAACAGGAGCAAACGGGCCCAAGGAACAATCACCACAGTAGCAGACAACAGCCCCCGAATACGCAGCCGCCGGCGAGCAGTGGAAGACGGAGCCCCCAACAACCACCTCAGTTTGCGCAACAGAGCCAGTCCACGGGGCACCAACAGGAAGACCCTTCCCACCGTGGCATCGAAAAAACCCCCAATGAACAGCAGATCCAGAATGGGGCAAAGAAGGGAATACTCCAAGGTCAGAATCCACCCGAACCGACGAAGGAGCCTGCAAACTCCCCGGGAAGGGCCTGAGCCAGAAGGAAAGAAGAGGAAGAACCAACCAACTGTCCAAGGAAGGGAACACCAGGATCCCCTGAGCATCCAACAAACCCACCAAGGGCGCCAACACTACAGGAAACACCCCAGGAGATGCAGACAGTCCAAAAGGCAATACCTAGAACTGGTAACGAACCACTCCCTCACCGAAACGTAGGAACGTCCGTGAAGTCGCATTCACCGGCACAGGAAAGCAGGGGACCCGGAGAACCAGAGAAGCCAGGAAACCCCCCACCAAGATAAAGGGAAGAAAGAACTGAAGCGACACCATAAAGAGGGACCAATGAGGGAGACACAAGGACACAGCCATCAGAACCAGGACAGGACGGCAGTCCCCAGAGGGCTGCAGGATCAGAAACAGGATTGAGCAAACCCCCAGCCTACTCACAGGCACTCACATCACAGCCCCTCTGGAAACTAAGTCCCGAACACCGTCCAACAGAGCCCGAGACTTCGTCAGAGAACAGGGAACAGTGGTAGCACAGAACACCTCCACCGGAGGAACACCAAATACGACACAGTAGCCCAGCCGGACCACCTGCAGGACCAACTGACAACGAACGAACTCCTCCCAAACAGGAAAAAAGACGTGAGGCGATCCCCAACTGGCACCCCCCAACGAACTCCTCACAGAGACACGACGAGGAGGGACCAGAAGAAGAGGAGGCACCCTGTTCACCCCGGGACTCACGGAAGGAAGGGACACCCCGGCCACGTTCCATACCACGAAAGGGCAGGGCCACCAACCGAGAATGAAACGCCTGCCCAAAAGGCAGCTTAAATCTGCAAACTTCCCCTTGTGAGAAGAGCGGACCTGAGCCAACAATAGCCGTCCCCGTCGTCTTCCAAACGAAGGCCTCCAACGGTGCCCCAATAGCATTGAGCCCATGAAGGGAGCCTCATCACGGCAGCATTCCGAGCAGCACCGCCTACCCAGGCAAAAGCCACAACTGCCACTGAGCAACCACTGAGGCCCCAGCCGCTGTCGCCGTCGTACCAAGGGAATCAAATGACAAAGCCAGGAAACGCAACTGCAGTTCCAACACGGACAAAGAGTCAGAGGGAGCCACATCCTGCAAGAGCTGCTCAGAAACACCCTGACAGACACTCAGAAGCGACTGAACCAGATAGCTGGTGTAAGCTGCAGACCAAACTGCAAGACCAGAGGCAACAAAGGATCGCTTCAAGGCCCCTCTACTCATTTGAGCCCAGGATAAGAAGGACCGCCTCTATGGACGCCACCAGGCTCCGAGACGCCACACCAGCCAGCAGGGATCCACCATCCCCATATCCGGGAATACCTCAGCGAACCCCAGGAAAGGATACCACTTCGCCAGAAACCGGGGAAAGGCAAGTTTGGCAACAACCTTCCCCACCCCTCCAGCACATGTCTCACAGAGACAAGAAAAGGGAGGCATTCAGGCCCCATCAAATGGAAATAGGCGAAAAGTCTACTGACTGTCCACCCACCAAGGGAACAGGGATCCTAAACTGTCCCGAACACGCAGCAGAACACTGTGAAGGTCAGCCTCCTCTGGACAAACCGACCCTACACCACTCCATCCGAAACCATGTCCAGATATATGTCAGCAGAGGTATTCTGCACATCCACCAGGGAAGGAGCAGCGGAAGACCCAGCGACCATCACCTCCACCACCCAGCGGAGCCCACACACGACCGAACCAGTTCCATGACGTGAACAGAGCAGAGAACCAGCGCCCAAGAAACACCCCAGACCAAGCGATGCAAGACCTAAGGGCCAACCAGGGACCGCCACCCGGACCCACTGCCACAGGAACCAGTGTACACCCAGGCAAGCGCACCCACTCACAACCGAGAACCTCGGCCAATAATGAAAGGGAAACTCCAACCAGGGAACACCAGTCGCTAACCCACAACCACACGGGGAATGCGCGACCAATGGACACAAACCGGCACACAGCAGTTAAAAACGTATGTGCATTTGTTACTTGTGAACATTGCAAGACGCTGTGAGTACATATTAGGCCGTAGGCAAGGGCATCAGATTGCAGGTGCAGAGCCCATCTAAACTCCGAAATTCCCATCCAAGAGAGACAGAGCCTCACCATTTATGGTGAAACGGAAACCCCCAGCGGAACCAACAACAGGCAGCCACACACTGAGCGGGCACATACGCCTCCACAGAACCGCGGGTGTCCACGAGGCGCAAACCGCCTCAAATTAAAGAACTCTGTTTCTGGAGACTCGCCTGGCTATCAGAGAACATCATTGCAAACACTAACACTAGGGATGTTTTATTTAAAACTGACGCACACTACTGCACCAGCATCGCTCCCGGCGCAGATTCTAATGAATCAAGCAGAACCAAGAGCCAAAAAAAGGGAAAACACGGGCTCGAAACGAGGCGAGCACCGAGCCCCCGCAACAGACCTCCGAGGAGGAGCCAATCCGCCACGCCCCCGGCGCGCACAGAAAAACCAGCCGCGCCCAACACACCTCCCCTCCCTCCCCGGGTGTTCCCGCTAGAGCAGGGAATGAACCCGGAAGAGGGGAAGCCGCAGCAGGGAGCCACCACCCCACACCAGGCAGTCCGGACCCCCTAACCCCACAGGTCCCGCTAAAGCAGGGACTCAAACGTACCGGAATACAAAAGGCACGTAGGGGAATCAAACGGCCGCCAAGCAGACCGTTCCACACTCACCTGAAAGGAGGCACAGCCAGCACCACCCACGACAAAGTCTTGCTCCGGAAGTAATCTACGCAGAAAAAACAAACAGGATGTGGATAGGCGGGTCACTTGCTTATATGCCTCAGGGTGTGGGTGTGGCCTGGAGGGAAGGGATGGGTTTTTAGTTGCTTGGGAGTTTCTGGTGGGAGGAGCTATGCTCATTTAGTTAGGACTGGGACGGGGAGGGCTGACGAGGAGGTAATGCACAGTACCTGCTGGTCCCTTGGTAAAGTGTATGTATACAATTCATTCACTGTGATGACATGCAAACAGCAAACCAGTCAAGTCACAGGGCACAAGCTGCCATCTTACGTGGCTGGAAGATAGAGCGATGCTTGGCGCTGCCGAAGGAGAGCGTTACTACGCCAAGAACGTGAGCGGGGAAGGCAGGGTCCTAACCTGGCAACTATACTGCAAACCACCCTAAAAAGTAAAAGCAAGTAATTCTCCCACAATAAAGTGAAAATAGTCCCCATGTTAAAATAATTTAGATACAAACTCACAAGGAAATACTGGAAAAACTGAAAATATTATTTTTTACTAATCGAACTAGATCCGCAAACAGCAAACTACCCTAAAAAGTACAAGCAAGTAATCCTCCCAACATAAGGTGAAAATATTCCACATGTTATACAAAATTGGATGCAAACTCACAGTGGAAATAATGGAAAATAAAAAAATATTTTTTAGAAATCTAACAAGATCTGCAGCGGAAAGACTGCTGGCTAGAAAGGCTTTGAGAAGGTGGGCTGGTAGCACGGGGGCAGAGCAATACATGCGCAAGGCTGTCATTGCCAGCGCTTTACTCCACTGAAAATTGACGGCTCTGTGACCAATGACAGTGCACTGCCGACGTGTGGGAAGCTCCGAAAGACATGTTAGAAGATAAACTTTAAAGTGCGCATGCGTACAAGAACACGCATGCGCACACAAGAGAAGGGGGCACAAACAGACGGGTAGCTCCAACTGACCGAACACCGGCCAAAAAGTAATGTGCACTTAGAAAATGCCCACCACTCCTCCCCCTGCTGTGTGGGGGGCACAGCCCCACCCTGCCCCGCACCTACAGCCAGGAAAAAAAAAAAAATTATAATAATATGGTGTTTTTATCATTTCATTTTTCCTGTGGGCGACACTTGTTGGCCTTCGCGGAGGAGCCGCTGTTGGAACAAACATTAGCTAGAATGGGGATTGCATGCTTTCAGTTTGCAAAGCCACATTAAAACCCCCTGGCTTGGCTGAAGGCGTCCCTAGTTTAAGATGAAGATCTAACATAAGAACAATTACAGGTCATTACATTTAACAGCGAACATCACCCTTCCACATACGGAACATTTGCCTCCAAGGGCAGATATAAAGGGGCAATAGTAACTACCTTAGTGGCACTATCCCATCGCCCTTAAAAGATTAAGGCCTGAATGGACCCACCAGCACCTAAGAGAGGGATCTTCAAGCTCTGGGGCATACACCCCACACCCACCCTGCAGGGCTTGAAGCCATTCCACCGGGGCAGGAGACTCGTGGAAACATGCATGACAAGCATTATCAAGTGGGTCTAGCTTCAATGTAGTTAAGCATTATTCAATCACAGGCATTCAAACATTCTATTTTCATGCATTAAAGCCAGACCTATTGACTTTGCCAAAGCTTGTCTGCATTTGTTTGAAAGATTAAAACCAATACAAACGTTGATTGCTTGAGCAGTAAAAGGCAAGTATTTGCATTGAATGCAAACAGACATGCAAATGTTGTGCTGCTCGCATGCAGCAACACGGACTACCAGTGGCGGCTGGTATCTACAGGGAAGGCAGGCACGAGTGCAAAAAAAATAAAAAAATAAAAATTAAACACTTACCGAGTCCTCTACACTGGACATCTTCTTTCTTCAACTGCAGCCCGGCCACCAGGAAACTCCCTTGACCAATCCTGGCGCTGCTCTCATGCAGCATGATAGAAGCGCCCTGATTGGAGGGAGCGGCCTCACTCGGTCCCCCACAGTGCTTTGGAGACCTGCACTTGCTCTACCCCAGCTTTCTTAAGCCAATAAAGTGCAAAGGCATGGGGGTATGAGATGTTTTAGGATTATTTCTTTACTTTTATATCTTCTGGGCACACAAATATCAGTATCTTAACTTTCCATTTCAGGGGTTTTGAAGCAGTTTCAAGATATTGTAGGTCTTATTGATCGAGAGGGTGTAATTTCCAATATTGATCTCTTTCCATGCACTTCATCGCTTGGTTTCACTCTCGAGAAAATGTCACACTAAGGGGAGATTTACTAAGATTTTGCGCTGAGTTTTTCTGTATTCAGTGGAATAACTGAAGAACTGAAGTACCATTTCCAGCATCTATATGTTCCTACAATTGATACATATAGAACAAAGGGTGCATTTTCAAAGTCAGACAACCAATATAGAAAAAGCATTTTCTTAACCAATGTATTCTTTGTTGTGGGCGAATAAAATGCCTCCCGCAGAGCCTGTTCCCTCCAAAGGAAGGCAGCGATCCGCTACCCTGATTGTCATCCACCCACTGGTTGTGCAGTAACTGGAGAAGGATCTTCCTTTATCAGAAGTGCTTATCGAAATCACTGTGCCTCTTTTGGCCACTTACCTTTTCTTATTCTTAACTGAGACCCTGCTATATCTGGGCTATAAATTGTATGTAGAAGACAAAGTAGTTTTAGATACAGTGATATAGAACTCAATTAAGTTCAAGGCTGTCAAGTATTGTAGACACTGTCATGGGCCTTAGGGTGAGAAAGCAATGAAGCTCCCAGCTGCAATCTGAATGACAAAATACAGCAATCATCTGGGTTCAGTGGGCCCCTTTGAGCCCCGGGGCCACTGCACCTGCTGCACAAAAGGAAGCTACGCACCTGAGTCTGGGATGATAACACACATATATGCGCCATATAGGACAATGATTTTCCTTTAAAAATATTGTGCGCTTTCAATTTACTCTAGTTCACCCAAATGTATTATTTATAACTGTATTAGATAGCTTTGAAGTCCAAACTATATGTAACCCTAGCAATTCCTGCAGCAGTAATAGGAACATTTGGCGCTAATAATGCAGTTTTCCAGTGGCTATTTATATAGATTGGTTTGCTTGGTAATATAAAAGTGCTATATGTCTCCTGTTTCTCTTAATCATCAAGGTATCTCAAACAGTATGTACTTCAATCTTTTAAATCTAAAAAAAAACACCAGACACCAGAGCCTAGATGCCACAGGTCATGCTTTCATATTCAGAAATCGTCGGCAGCCGGCTACGTAGTTTTGATTCTCGCTCAGCTACGGTAGGTGGGCTCCCCGAGGTGTATGTCTGGAGGATAGTCTTAGATACCGATTGGTCTCGGGAGACTACATTTTAGCACATTTTAGTTGCAGCTAGCTGCAAAAAAATGAGTAAAGGTTCTTGTAGGGCTCCGAACATGCATAAGAGGCTTACATTATGTAAAAAGAATTTTAACG
The DNA here is from genome assembly GCA_963921515.1 of Calotriton arnoldi. Classification (NCBI taxonomy): domain Eukaryota; kingdom Metazoa; phylum Chordata; class Amphibia; order Caudata; family Salamandridae; genus Calotriton; species Calotriton arnoldi. Next base: position 1,353,249 of record CAWUFW010004297.1, read on the forward strand.
TAGATTTAGTTATAGATTTTATTAAAGGTGTGGACACTAATATTATCCCACTGCCCTCTGTCCTCCATGAGAATATTTGTATGTATTTGTGCTCCAAGCGTCTGCAGATTTGATGGTTTTTTTGTTTTGATTAGCACCAAGTTGTCCCTTTTCCATTGGTGCAGATTTCATTTCCCGATAGTAGTACCCTACTGTGAAACCTGAATATTCGCTTCTGAGCAAGTATTCTGTAATACTTTGCACATCTGTCACTTTACATAATTTTGCATAATAGTTAATTTCTAAAAGTTCCCTGTATGCCCTTTGAATTGCATTTTGTTTTGCCTCTGTTTGCATTTTATTATTTTTTTCTCCTCAAAATTACTCTCAATGTATGATGCATGAAACTTTCTTCACTTTGCCTTTTTTGTTGCAAGCTGTTCTTAATCTTTTATAATTCTCCAACTCCCCATATGTTTTCACACCATGTAAAACGAAGTCTGGTTTGGTATAGATTCAGTACCAAAGCCACAGAGAGGGAGTAGTCTTTTATAGGGAGATCTCATTGACTGGTTCCACAGACAATATTGTTTTTCTCTGCAGTGGTAAGGCCAGAACATATATCGTTCGATTGCAATATTTTTCTTTGCTTCCAATCTCTGTAATCCATTTCAATGTGTCCATCTTTTGGTAAATCGCTCTGTTCAGCCATTGTTGTTTTCCATTTCCTAATAAGTAGCTATCATATGAAATGATAAGAAGGGAGGAGATTCAGATTTGTGGGGTCTGTTCTGGAATTATGCTGCTGAAAGCCATCTCTTAAAGTTTTAGAAAAGTCCTTACGGCATACATTTACTGCACCGTCATGCGATGCAATTAAAATAAATATTTTCACAATGGCCCACAATCAGCCCGCAGCCGTGCTCCATTAAGAAAAGACATGTAAAGGACACGTCGTGCTTTTGGGCTTGCTGCATTTCTTCTCTTAATACAGAGCTGCCAAGGTTTCAGATTGCTTATGTGTGACATTTTCATATTTTCAGTGTTCTTAGGAGTGACATTCAACAAGTAATGTGTGACACTTTCTCTCAAGTAAAATCAAGCAATGAAGACCAGAGAAACATTTAAATATCAGAAATTACACTCATTTTAGCAATCAGAAACCCTTAGAAGATCTAAACTTGCTGCAAACCACCAGAAATGGAAGGGCAGTGGTGGCACCGCTGTTATGAGAGAGGCGTGACATTTTAAGATACTCAGCACCACCTGCTCAGCTAACCTCTCAGAGCACTTATCGAGAGGTCGGATACATGTTAAAGTTCTATTGCCAGGGCAGCAACAATTCTTGGGAGCTTGGGCTGGGGCACAGGCAGGAAATTGAACATCCTGCCACAGCCTAGGTCGGACACCTAAAGCCAGGCGGCAGAAACAGCTATTGGGATCCTGGCTTAGGACGCCTGGCCCGACTGTGCCTTCTGGCTGCTCCCTGGAAATCGATCAAATTAATGCAGCATAATTTGAGTTGAGTCTGTAGGCCTTCTATCCTGCATGGGGTCCGATCAAACACGCTGAGAGGCCCCAGCGAAGATCTCAGCAGCTATCAATGAATATAATAGTATTTAAATTACCTGGTGAGACTTTTAAAAATGACAAGTAAAAAAATGATTAAACGGACGGCTAAGGTTGCAGGGCTGAACAGCGCTGACGAGGCCTGGTGAGACTTTTAAAACTCTTGCTCTGGGTACCGGCGGGGCCAGCGTTATGAGAGGCTGCAGGCACCAAATAAACTCCGGCAGCCGCGTTCAGCCTGGACTCACGTGGCATTTTACCATAACAGGCAGCAGGCACCACCAAACTGAGACTGTCCAGCAGCCTCTGTGGCGGCACTCACTGGAGAGCCAAATAGAGCGCGGCTGAGGGCTGATTGTGGGCCATTGTGAAAATATTTATGTTAATTGCAGTGCATGAGGGTGCTGCAATTAACAGGAATACTTTCACAAGTCCCCGCAATCAGCCCTCAGCCGCGTTCCATTAATAGAAGAAATGCAGCAGGCCCAAAAGCACGACGTGTGCTTTACACGTCGTGCTTTTGAACTTGATGCATGTCTTGCTTTTGAACTTGATGCATGTCTTTTCTTAATAGAGCGTGGCTGGGGGCTTATTGTGAGCCATTGTGAAAATATTTATGTTAATTGCAGCGCATGACGGTGCTGCAATTAACAACTATTTTCACAAAGGCCCACAAACAGCCCGCAGCCGCGGCCCATTAAGAAAGAAATGTAGCAAGTGCAGGAGCCACTTGCTATGGAACGCGTCCCCGCAACCAGAAAATTATAGTTTTTCGCGCCGCTTGCATTTTAAAAGCGGCGGCACGAACGCTCTCCCGGGATGTGTGCGTGCTGCACTCAGGACACTGCGCGCTCAGGGTCACTGAGGTGCGCAGGCGCGCGCACCTTACTAGGAACACTGGTTTTGACACAAAGCCTGATCTACTAAAATAGCCAGGCTGGGCTTTGCATCAAAAAATAAAACCTCCTTGAAGCAGGCACAAACATGGAGAACTGTTTTAATTTCTGAAACATTTAACACATTTCATGTGTTCTGCTCTGTACAGAGCGTATACAATTTGCTGAATGTTTAAGAATTTGTCTGAGCATAGGATATTGTACAGGAAGGGTATGCTTCAAGTTTGACTTCTATGCTTGATAGCACATACACACCGTGGTGCAAAGGCTGTGTGCTAGCACAGACGTAGTGAAGCAGCAGGCAATTTTTAATAAATATGGCTCTTCGCTGCTCACGCTCTTCAATGATTTCCCACTCTTGTGCTTTACAGAGCAGCAACTTTGGTTTATGCCATGCATTGTGTTGAAAAATAAATCTGCCCCATAGTGTGCATGCCTGGCCTGTCCAGCCTTAGCCCATGCATGCTCAGGCAGTGGCTGGCAATTAAACTGAAAATAAAATAATGATGTAATTTCTCTCTTCTTACTTTACCTCACCTCTTGCACTTTAGCTTACTCTCTTAATCTTTCTCTCTCTATTTCTCTATGTACCTTCATTCTCTCTACTGCAGCTCTCTGCATCTCAAACACGCATTAGGGCATCGCCAATTGCCCAGGGCACCTTTCTTCCAAGGGGCACCCAGTAAAATGAGTGGGGCAATCAAAATGCCAGCCAGAATAAGATTGCTCAGAAAAAAACAGCTTCTTTTTCTAATTTGACAGCCAAGCATGTTTAACAAAAACTTAGGTCCACATTTACTAAGGATTTGCGCTGAACACAGTCACGCATTCCAGCCCAAAAGTTATTTTGCGCTACAAAGGTGCCCTGTTCCCAGTGCAAATAGCACTTTGCACTGCTTTGTATCTCTTTGACTCAAGGTAGCATTACATGAGTGTAACTTGGGTGGATTTGATAAAGGATCCATAGTTTTATTCGCAAAGCCCGATCTGCTATATTGACAAGATCCAGTTTGTTTAAAAAAAAAAATTGAGCCTTCTTAAGCCAGGCACTAACATGGAAAAATGTTTAAATTCCTTCAAACCTTCAACCAACTGCATTTGTGCTGCTCTGTACAGCACATATACAAAATGTAGCATGTCTAAGAATTTGCTAAATGTAGACACAAAAGGACTCCTGAAGGAGTAATTTACAATCTTTTTTTCTAGTATGGTTGTAGGTGTCGGAAGAATCTAATCACTATTAATAATGAAAGTACATAGCATGAGATAAATCTATACATATAATATATATTGTATGATGAGGCATACTCTGTGTAAAGGGTACAGAAGTCAGTGTGTTGTTTTTAATTTGGAATGCTTAATCGATCCAGCATCATTAGGCAGATATATAATCTAATTGGGTCGACCTAATTGTCACAAAAATTAAAGTTGTCATACAGTTTGTGGTGGCTATAGACAGTGAGGAAATATACTCAACAAATTTAAAAGCCCATGCAATAATCTTTGTACACTGGTTAGGCATGTGCTATTATGAAATTGAAGTGGATGTATTGTCAAAATTGAAAAACAACTTGTCTAGGCATAGAATTGTGTAATGGAAGGGCATACATCCAGTACAGATCCAATGCTAGACTGCACACACACACCATGGTGCAAAGATTGTGCTTTAGCACAGAGGCAGCAAGCAGCAGCAGGATATTTTTAATAAATATGGCTCTGCGCTCCAACTTTGGTTGCTAAACTGCATTGTGCTAGAAAATAAATCTGCCCCATAAGGTGCATACCTGGGCTGGAGCATGCTCACGCAGTTGGTGGCAATTAAATTGAAAAATAATCTTTGTGTCTTTTCTCTAGCCTTTCTTCAACACACCTCTTCTACCTTCACCATTTCTCAGTCTATCGCTATTTCTCTATGTACTTTTATCCTCTTTCTCTCGGTCTGCTCTCTCCACCTCATCTTTATCTCATCTCCAACTCAATATACCTCACTCAACTTCATCTTTCTCTACCTCTTTTTCATGACCTTGTCCTTCTTTCTATCACTCTCCATGCCTACATCTTCATCTAGCACTGTCGATCCACTCTCTCTACCTCATCTTCCTGTGTCTCATCTCAATCTCTATACCAGACTGCACTTTTCCCATTTGACCTTCCTGTATCTCACCTCCACCTACTTCACTAATGATACTCCCTCACCTGCCTGACCTCTCCTTACCTTTTGCCATGTCACTACTGCCTTACCGGTCTTTCATCCCTTTCTCTCCCTTACCACTTTCCCATTGTCACACCTCTCTATACCCCACTGCACTCTTTCTAACGATCTAACCACTCGAAGTACCTCACAAGGTGTTCACTACCTCAGCTTCACACACAACTCCCTCTCTCTTGTCCTCTGTATCCTTTCCTTCACCTCCCTAAATTGCACTCCTTCCTGGCTACCTCCATTTCGCTACCTCTCCCACTTTTTTCTATTATTAACTCCTTTGCTCCTCTCTTTCTCACACACAAACATATGTCTCTCTGGACCTCCTTCTCCAGTCACCTCAACTATCTCTCTCAACCTCTTTCTTTATAGATGTGTCTACCTCTCCATTTCCTCTTTTTCTATTTTACAACTCTCTACCTCCGAATAAACCTCACCTCTCTTTCCTTGTGTGATATTCATCCCTTAACTTCCTCTTTTCACTCTACAGCACATTTCTCTTTTTTCCCTCCGCCCCTCTCTATACAATATTATGCACTAGTCCACTAAATATCTAACAAGTCACACTTACCGTGCCTTTTCTACAGGGGGAGTAATAAGCTGGCTAGACGCTGAATTCCACATAAAATGGTGTTGTTGGAAGTAAGACGCTGAATTCCATATAAAATGGTGTTGTTGGAAGTAATACAATCTAGATGCAAACTCAAAAAAAATGGCTTTATCAATGCTCGTTCAAGCTTTCTTTTTGTACCATTGAGCTGGTGGACACAAGGTAGCTTTTGGCTTGCTTTGTGGGCCTCTTTTCTGAAGTTTTAACATATATTTAATGCAAAACTGTTTTGCATCACCAATGCTTGAGTGAGTGAGTGAGCCAAATAAGGGTAATAAATTCAACGAGGCGCCACGCAGTGGGCCCCAAAACAAATCTTGCCCAGGGCCCCACGAATCCTCAAGATGTCGCTGGCTGCACACAGGCTGTACTTGCTCTGTGTGTGATTAAAGCTTGCGTCGATGCTACTTCATCGCTACCGGTTCTGTTAGCAGGAAACCTTGCATTGCTGCTACCGTGTGTTCTACGTGTACTTAGTGCGACAGGCAAGCTTGCACTATTTCCTGTGCTCTGCCTGTGTATGAAGCTCGGGGCTCTGCTTCTTCCTTTGTTGTAGCATTTCATGTTTGGAGGATGGAGGTGGGAACACGTACCAGCAAATAACATGTTTGATCGGCAATTTTTAAATGTAGTCTTAAACAAATGCACCATAATTCTAAGGTGCTATGACAGCAGCATTTAATGGAAACAGTAAAACATCTTAGCCAATTACGTCACTTCAGGGGAGGGGGAAAGACCAAATCCATATTTCTTTAAGGTGGCTGCGCTCAACAAAAAACACCCCAAAAAACATGAACAACACCGCTTTGAGGTAACACACGGGTTGCTTCAGTATACAGGTGCCCAATAGACCAGCAACTGGATAGTGCATCTGAGCTGAGTGGGCAAAGTAAACATTCAACCAGCGGGCCTTCCCGCCTCAGCCACGCTCTGAATGGGCCTAATCGCGTGTTGACACGGCTCGATGGAAAGTAGCGCAATTACGCCTTAAACACAAGCCACAAAAGAGGAGAACGGAAGCGCACGGCGTCTCCTGTATTCTGCAATTGCCCTCATTATATTTACCGAGAGTGCGTTATCTGCTGAAGGACTGGTTGCTATGGCGAAGTCCTGAACCTGGAAAAGTGGCAATTTGGTAGAGACACGAAAGCCCCCAAAAAACAATAGCAACACCTGGATTCAATTATCAGCGCGTTGTATTCAGCCTTCTGACATTTGGCTGCATCCTCCCTCTCCATAAATAACGAGCTACGTGGAGCTTCAGCGCTGATAGCTCAGCTGGTTGAGCGCCTTCCTCAGTGATTTTATGTGGTCTCCAGGCTCCGGATTTGAAGACTGAAGGCTGCGTGCGACCGGACTAGCACTTTTTCTGAAAACGCACACCGTTTATAACGGAAAATCTTGTGCCTCTAGCTTAGCGGGCAAATGGCTGTGGAATGCACCACCCAGTGGCCTTTGTTCGTTCTCAATATGCTTTGATGTGGAGAATAGACAAGGGCCAGTGACCTGCAGCACATTTCATTTATTTATTTGAAAAGTTTTATATAGCGCTGGCTAGACCCGGAGGTATCAGAGCGCTTTACATGAGGAAGAACATTGTTTCAGAACACAGTTACATCAATTGCTGGAGCGTAGTTACGTGAGTTACATGAGTTACAAAAGCATAGCATAGGCATAAGGATAAACAAAGCAGGCAGGGGGAGAGAAATTCAGGGGAGAGAGGAAAGGAATAGGGGAGGTAGACAAAGAATGAAGGAGGGAAGAGGTGGGGGAGGGGGTAGGAGACACAGCGTGGAGACGAGGAAGTAACAGTGTCTGACGTCCGGCTGGGTAGGTGACGGTTCCCAGCGGTAAAGGGATCATTCCCAGTCCTCCATTATGTGTGATTCCCTTGTCGCGGTGGACTCTCTCAGCGGGGTCTCTGAGACTCCAGGGCATAAATGCTGGATCCCTCCCCAACAAGGGGAGAGGAGTGCTTTGGCCACAGGCACACTCTGAAGAATAATGGAGGGAAGAGGTGGGGGGAGGGGGTAGGAAACCCAGCGGAAACACTGTCCGACGTCCGGCTGAGTAGGACACTGCTCCCAGCGGTAAGGGGATCTTTCCCAGTCCTCCGCTATGTGTGACTCCCTTGTCGCTGTGGACTCTCGCAGAGGGGTCTCTGAGACTCCAGGGCATAAATGCTGGATCCATCCCCAACAAGGGGAGTAGGAGTGCTTTGGACAAGGGCACACTTATGGAGGCCATTTTAGGGACAGACGGGCTGATAGAGAAAGACCCTCACTGTAGAAGGGGAAATGCAAGTTGGGTCATTGGTTCAGTAGCCTAGGAGACTGCTGCCCCTATGCAGCCAATGTTGATGGTAGTAGGTGAAGATCAGTCAATTAATATGTGTTGGGCGCCAATTTTGATCTACACAGTAGAAGCTAAAGAGCCGGATGGGGGAAATGCTCGAGGTCTGGTCGAGGTCCAATTTGTGTCCAAGAGTTATAGCTCATCGAGGAAAAAGGAGCACTGTGGCGGCCATCTTGGGATCAGGCAAGAGATTCTGCCCCAGGGGTTCCATTCGGCCAATCCCCATTTTTATCTTTTCCCTTTGTATTCTCAGGGGCCCCTGGGGTATTCGAGTCGCTTCATCAGGTGTCTCCTGGATTGCCTCAGTCGGAGATTCCTCCTTAAAGCCTATTCAGCCGCCAATTTAGGGTCAGTGGTACAATGATGGTCTAGGGAAAGGATTACTTTTTCTCTGCTATGCCTCTTTCCAGTTGGTACAGCAGGACCCGGATGCTGGGTCATCCTCTCTCTACGGTGATATGCCCTTGGCGGGCGCCATTTTGAGGTCAGGCGCGGCGTATCCCGCTTGAAAATGCTATCAGAGTTTTTTATGTGGGCTTAATTCGGGTACCCTCCGGTCCTCTGAACTCCCATTAAGATCGCCGGAGGTTAACTCCGCTCCCCCACTCACCGCCTCACGGTCCCTGCTGCGCGTCAGCTGTTAAGTGCGGACCCTCTCGTCATCGGAGCCGTCTCCCGCGAGCACCCGGCGTGTTCACCAGGCGAAGCGGAGTCAGAAGAATGTTGTCGCGGTCACTCCGCAGGTACCGGGGGATCGTTGGGTAATTCTTGGGTTGTAAGCAGAGAGGGCCGCTTGCAGCTGGTCAGGCGCCCCCGGCCGGGTACGCCTGCAGCAGAGGTCCGGTGGGGGAGGGGCCGCAGCCCGGAGCCTGAGTCTTCGCTGTTCCGACTCGCTTCCCCGTTGTTGCGGTTATCTCCGAAGGGCTCAGATTGTTCGCAGTACACCCGGGGGGCGTCCAGCAATGATTTTGTGGGCCGCTGGCAGTTTTTCAGCATCCAGATGCAGGATATTTGGCGGTGGTGGCGGAGCGCTCTGGAGAAGCGTCCGCCCACGCCGCCATCTTATCGGTTTTTCAGTCTTTGAGAAAATGCTTTGGATGATCAACTACCCCCTTTTTATACTGAAAATAGATGTATAAAACAACACCAGGAATGTACATTATGCAAGGCTTGATTAGTCAAGATAATAAAATGAGGGGTGGTGGGGTCGGACAGAACCGGTTAACTTGACAACTTTCTCAGTCTGGAATCAGAGGTAACATTTTAGTTGTACTGTTGTATTTTGGCATTTGTTAAGTGCTTAAACCGTGGGATGCACAAGCACGTTGCTATTTCTATTTCAAGAGTGATATTGGAATGTGGTGTTTTTATCACGAATGTTGAAGCTGAAGCATTTTCCTTCGCAAACTTTGAAAACTTTGCAACTTTCGTAAGGTTTTAAAAAGGTTGTCATTTAAAAAAAATAAAACATACATGAAAACATTGTGCACAGATTAACAGAGTGTGGATAAAAATCACATCAGAAGTATTTTTGCAGGAGAGTTGTCTGACAAAAATGTTTTGCAGGAAATTCCTCTGCAAAAGCATTTGCATTCATCTACACTTTGGAATCTCTCCCACTCATCATTCCTTCACCAGTGTCTAGGTCCTGATAAAAACTTGACTACTTACAGATGTTCATTGTTACGTGGACCTATTGATACGTTTTATAGATTGTTCTAGATTTGGAGGGTTTTCTAGGGTTTTCCAGACCCCTGGCAATGAGGACCAGTCAATGTGCCAACCCGAGGCAAAAAAACAGTTGGACTGCAACCACCCCAGAACCCACTGAGCAATATTTGCCTGAGATGTGTGTCAATTAATGATCAATCCCAGGGGCTTTTAAAGGGATAGTTAGTGAACCCAAAATCCTCTTTCATTAAAGAATAACACACCCAAGAACATTAGAAAACACAGGAATCAATGTTAAAAATTTTTTAAATCAAAATTGTAATGCTGTGCATGCAATGTAAATTGTAATCAAGAAAAATAAAAAGTAGCAGCAACGTTTACTAAAAGTGTGAATAGACTGAACCTCTCCAATATGATAGCCTATACATTTATAGCAATTCTAACCCCATTCTGCTCCTTCTAAGCACTAAGCTAATTCTAGCACAGCAGAAAATAAAACCTATTTTGAGTTTCAGATGGTTTAGACCTGCATACCTGTTTGAACAATGGGGCTTATGTTTAATATAAAAGCATGGCTTGCTTTTTTTGTCATTCGAGGTCAGCTGCACTTATAAGTTCAGCGAATGAAGGCCAAGTGCCTCGTTTTCCAGTAACCTTCAGTTAGAATGGGTGATATGATTCTGCATGACCTGTCCTATTGTAGCCTGACATGCAGATTTCCCTCTAAGCCCTCGCTCTGTGGGCTTGGCTTTTATCACATTATTTTATTCTTGTTAAAACTCTTCAGATTGCACAATTAACAGAGTTTCATGATGCCCTTTCAAGTTTTTCATTCAGAATGTGCTCTTTTTAACAACAGCAATAAACAAAACAGGTAGTTATCAACCATCAGAAATCAGTAACAATTAGTGTACAATAGAACAGTCAGCACATAGATTAAATACTGCAAATGTATTCAAGCAATATTTGATTATCACGTTGCAAAGAAGAATATAAAATAGACGTGCTTTCTACTAATCACATATATTCGTTCTTGATTAATTGATTAGCATATATAACTAAAGAAGGGAATCCTCCTGAAGGGAAGAGACATACAAATCATAACACTATTGCTCCTCATGAGTCTAAACTGTGTGAGGCATATACGGTCTCAGGAGACAGGAACCCATCAAGTGTATCAGAAACAAACACTCATGAACTTAGTAGGCCTCCACAAGACCCAAGAAGGTCCCACATCTGTACACCACCCTCAGTTGGCTACTCAAGTAGCATGCATGAAAGAAGGATGAAACTTAATAGGTAATTAAAAGAGAGGGTCATTAAGACTACGACAAGGGGGCATGGGTCATGTTGGACTTGGCCCTTTTTGGCTAAAGTTCCCTAAACTTTTTGCTTTCCCCCTAGACCTTTTTTCGGACATGGTGTTGCCAACATAGATGCTTTGGACACTTTGCCACTGCTAATCAGTGTCAAAGTGCAAGTGCTCCCTGTATAAAGTGTAATGGTAATTGGTTGTCCATGATTGGTATGTTTGCCTTACTAGTAAAGTCCCTAGTAAAGTGCACTATGTGTGCCAGGGCTGGTAATGCAAATGCTACTAGTGGGCCTGCAGCACGAATTGTGCCACCCACACAAGTAGCCTTAAGGAGGGAACTCAGGCCTGCCACTGCAGTGCCTGCGCGCAGTTTGTTAAACTGCCATGTTGTTCTGACAAGTGCACCCACTTGCCAGACCTTACCCTTCCCTTTCTATGCACATCAGACACCCCTATGGTAGGTCCAAGGTACACCCTGGGCAGGGTGCAGTGCATGTGAAAGGTAGGACATGTACTAAGGTGTGTACCATGTGCTGACAGTGAAATAATCTCCATTTCGTTTTTCACTGTGGAAAGGCCATCTTGCCCATAGGATACAATGGGGAGGCTGTGTAATATGTTTTCCAGCCTATCTTCCCAAAGGCTTAAGATGGAGAGGTGAAGTTTAGTGTGCCTGAACTCACAATGTAATAACACATCTTTTTATGAAGGTGGGTTTTGCATTGTGTGTTTAGAAGCCACTCTTTTAGAAGTGGCTGGGTTTTTGTGCTCTAACATTTCTGTGTGTCTCTGCCTGGTTGTGGATTGACTGTTTGGATTTGAAAGTGATAGGATCTGGGGAATGTCTTGACCCAGGGGAGGAGGTGAGACAGCAACAGGCTGACCTGCATCTGGAGTGTAGGAGGGAGAAGTAGCCCCTAGAGGTGAAGAGGCCTGAGCTGCAGCCATAAACCAATGGCTCCGTCCCCTGCTGAGTGATTGAGGATCCAGACCCCCACTATCAAAGGAATAAGGTGTCACTGGCAGGGAGGCACCCATAACTGGTTTGAACAGGGGTCAGTGCCCCCCTGAACACAAAGACTTCAAAGACATTTAGGGGTATAACTACGAGAGCTGAAGCCCCTGAACTTTGGAGAAATGGATTGATCAAGATTGACCAAGACTGAAGCTACTTCGTGGTCAAGAGGAACCTTTGCCAAGGAAGAAACAGCTGAAGAGACTGAAGGAAAGGATTGACCCTTGCTGTGTTTTCTGGGGCTGGCCTGCAGTTTGCTGCTTTAACCAAGGAGAGGATAAAGGGACTTTGCTGTGTGCTGTGTCCCCCTGCTTGAAACGACTTTGCTGTGTCCGGAAGTAACTTATCCCCAAGGGCCCGAGGTGAGCTGGCTCCCTGTTGCGGAAACTCAGGAACACAAAAGTTTCCAGGAGAGTCTCAGTGACGCTGTGTGCATGTGCTTTTTGCAGCCTGAGACCCTCGTAAGAATTGCCCTGTGATCGTGGGCATCTGGAGTCCAAGCGAGACTCAGCGACGCTGTGTGCGTGTGCTTTTTGCAGCCTGAGCTCTTGTTGAGGATTGTCCTGTGATCGTGTGCACCGGAGTCCAAGTGAGTCTCAGCGACGCTGTATGCCTGTGCTTTGTGCAGCCTGAGACCTTCGTGAGGATTGCCCTGTTATCGTGCACACCCCGAGTCCAAGTGAGTCTCAGCGACGCTGTGTGCGTGTGCTTCGTGCAGCCTGAGACCTTCGTGAGGAGTGCCCTGTGATCGTGCACCCGAAGCTCAAGTGAGTCTCAGCGACGCTGTGTGCGTGTGCCCTGTTGCAGCCTGAGATCTTCGTAGCATCAAGCGGCCCGGACCGGCAGCTCCGGAGGAGCCGAGCCGCCGGCCCGAGCCCGCCGTAGCCAGAGCGGGACCTTGAACCCACCTCGTCGAGGGAGGGCCCGAGTCCCACTGCCTGGAATTCACAAAGATTGCATCGGAGGCCCAAGTCGCGGGAAGAGGAGAGGAGAGCGAGGTCGCACCCCCCAGGTAACGTGTGTTAACGCCTGGGGCGGGGTGCGGGTTCAGAGGGAGACGCTCTCGGCCTCTCCCATTCCTGCAGTGCGAGCCTCTGCTTCGGCTCGTATCGCGGCCCGTACTTGCCAACGGAGTGGCAGTACCGGGGCTGGAGTGCGGAGCTGCACTTTTTGTTTACACCATACCCGTGTGGGGACAACTGTTGACAGAGGCTGACTGCGAGTCAGTACGAGTGGCGGAGAGACCCCCTGAGGCACCGTGATCGGTGCGGGAGTGTATTACGCATTGCATAGTTTCTGCATAACGAACTACCTGATTAGTGAATTACGCATTGCATTGTTTCTGTATAACGAACTACCTGATTAGTGTATTACGCATTGCATTGTTTCTGCATAACGAACTACCTGATTGTCGTATTACGCATTGCATTATTTCTGCATAACAAACTACCTGATTGTCGTATTACGCATTGCATTGTTTCTGCATAATGAACTACCGGATTAGTGTATTACACATTGCATTATTTCTGCATAACAAAATACCTGGTTGTTGCGTTGCGCATTGCATTACTTTTACATTGCAAAGTGCCTGATGCTAGAATTAGGAACTGCATTATTTCTACATTGCAAAGTGCCTGATTCAAGCAATACGAACTGCATTATTTCTACATTGCAAAGTGCCTGATTCTAACATTACGAACTGCATAGCATTGCATTAGGACTGCAGTGGAACGTTTAGAAGTGCTCATTAATATCGCCAGAACTTACAAGGGCTAGCTGGCCTAACAACCGTCCAGGAAGAATATTACAAATACGCATATGTTGGATTTATATTGTGTGGTCTTATCGTATATCTTTTTATATAAATTTATACTTGTTTTTATGAAACTTGTGTGGAGTCCATTTGTGGGGTCATCATTGGGTTGCTGTGAGCGTGGTTGCAAATACTTTACACATTTGCCTTGAAGATAAGCCTGGCTGCTCGTGCCAAGCTACCAAGGGGGTGAGCGAGGGCTATCTGAGAAGGTGTCCTTCCTTTCCCTGACATGAGAGCGAGGGTCCCTATTTGGCCTAAGGTACCTACCTCAGCCAACCAGGGATCCCGGGTCTAACAGGTCACACCACAAACAGAAAGACAGTCATGAGTCAGTTTCATCTGTTTTTAAATGACAGCAGTCCCTTTCCTCAACCAAGAAATTGCCTTTGATAATTGTATGAAGCTGCTGCTGTAGGACACTATAAGTTGTTTCAAATAATGTTTTCCAGTCTCAGACATAAAATTTGGATCCATCATTCACAATGGCTTGGCTTAAGAGAGGCAAATTTGGAGTCCCTCAATGCACTTCTGGCATCACATTGTTATGGAGGGAAAGCAGAGCAGACATCCTTGTTAAAGTAAAATGGTGAAAAAGCCATGGAAACACATATTCTTGACCTAGCTTGAAGACAAAAACCTCTCTGCTGTGAACTGGAAAACAGGGGAATAGAAAATCGGAGTACCCAACTCCCCAAATCTCTTAGCAGAGTGAAGGACAACTTCAAAGATACCTTCTCCAGAGATTCAAAGGAAGGGCTCTTTAATGTATTGAGGACAAAGCGAAGATCCCAGGTGGGAGGGACCAGTCTTTATGGTGTGCAAGACGATTCAAAGCAGATGAGAAGCCAGATCACAAAACACTGAACTCTAGAAAGCCTACCCAGGAGATCGCTGAAAGTCCTGATGACAGACAACTCAGCCCACAGAAACGTATACACCAATGTGAAAATCATCCATTAAGAAATGGGAAATTTAATGATGATCAAAGGAAACAGATTAAGACACACAAGAAGGCACCACGATTAGAAAGAGTCTCAGTGATGGTTGTGGGAATGCAGGATAAATAGCCGCATTGATTACTGAACAGCCTCTGCCAATTCCCCCAAGAGAATCTGACGATGTAGGCCTTTCCCCTTAACTTCTATGCTGATAGACACCGTTGTAGAAGAGAAGTGGCAACCAGAGAGCAAAGGGAGATTGGTTTTAGGGTGCACGCACAATGAGACCTCGTCTTTCAAGGCCAGAATGCAAGCACTGGTCCAATTAGATATTGTGCAGAGCAATCATTTTTTCAACATCCGAAGAACCAGGGACGGGTATGAAGAGGGCTCTCTGTCCAAGTGAATGGCACAATATCCTTCCATCTTGTCTGGCATCATGGGCTCTGGAACAGAAATGAGGCAGTGTTGCTCTACTGAAGAGACAAATAGATCTAGCTTGCCATGATAAACAGGGATTTGAAAATTTCAGGAGACTGCAATAAGAGGATTGAAAACATGACTGAGTTTGTCTATAACCACATTGAAGTTTCTGATTGGCAAAACAATAAGAATTCTGACAAATACCATTCTGATTTGGTAGATAAAATGAACCCACATTTGTTGGTATACATTTTGACCAGGATATTGTTGATGTGGACATGGTCAGGGAAACCTTAACTGAGAAGCAATAGGTATGTAGAGCACACATTATTGCTTTAGGTTCTTTCCAACAAGAGGAGTGGGATGTCTCCAGTACTGTCCATTTCCCTTGTGATGACTGAATGGACAGAATAACCCTCAATCAAATTCTCTGCCAACTGTTGGGGATGAGGTGTGGCATTACCACCTGTCAGACAGTGGTGTGTGTTGCTATCAGAATAGCATGGTGGATTCCATGTGGTGCCTGAGGGGGCTGGCATATCTTGTAGCTACAGCGGAGAGAAGATTGCATTGTATTCTGAATGCAGGCCCTGGTTCTCACTCCTGAAAGGTGAGGGGGGCTTGGTAAATCTGCGTCCTGATAGGGTGCGTGGTGGGCGTTGTGCAGCCGAGCATGAAGGCCAGGTGTGGGTCACCAAGGCAGTCTGCTGTGCTTTTGGCTGAGCGTGCAAGGTGTGCTTGTGAGGGTTAGGCCTGGTGGAATCCTTGCAACTTTGCGGCCTAGCCCCATGTGAACCTGGGGGCACTATCCAATCATCAAGCCTAGGTCAGGCATGGTGGACACATTAGTGGTACGGGGTGGGGGCAGAAGGGGTGGATCTGTAGACCCCTGCTGATAATGCCTGTAGGAACTATCAATACAGCATGACAGTAATGCTGGGGACTGTGAAAAGGAATCACAAACTCCTTCTAGCACTGGGCTGGTTGCCATACTGGCTCTCTGGCAAGCCGTGAGAACTGTGACAATTATTTGTTGATTTGATGGGGGATCGTCTACAGGTTTAGCTAGGACTCCCCTGAAGGACTTTTAAGTCTGCAGTGTGTATACCATGCTGGGACACTTCACTAAAAGGGGAAGAGCTGATCCCAAATAGGGCAAACTAACATTTGAGCAGATTAAATCTATGAGAACTGGACCTGTGAGAGATTTCGGTGTCAGCTCGCCAGGCAGCAGCAGACTATAAACAGAGAGTGATACAAGATTAATTCTATTGAAAATGAAAAGAACCCTGAAGATGACAGACCCCAACATTGATTTGGTCAGCAGCTTCCTCGACAAAGTGCAAGACTGATTGGATAGATATGACAAGACTGGACCAGGTAAAACACACAATTTTACATGTGGAAGATTGTGATGCAAAAATCATCTGAAACTTCATTGTTCTTGGAAAAAGTACTTGCATTGAATAAGGCACAAAACAAAGACGTGGATTCTCAATTTAGACTCAACAATATAATAATTCTAGAATTTCTACAGTACACAGAAATGTGGCAATCTCAACAATTCGTAGAGGACTTGTTATCGGACCTCCTTGGCAGGGACTAACTTTCATACTAGTTGGTCAAAGAGTGCACACGTCAATCCTTTGCACCCAGACCACTTACTAGTGTCGCTTTGAGGTCTTCATATCTGTACCCCTTGAGCCGGACCCCTTGGTTGCACTGTAGGGATATGTGGCTGATATCCCAAGGCATTGTCGAAGGTTTGCAGCCCAGCTACTGGTCTTGGCCAAACAATGAATAGTGATTACATGGCTGAAGGGTCCACTGCCTAGATGGAAGGATTGACTCTGGGATTAAGGGCCTGATTTAGATCTCGGTGGACGGGTTACTCCGTCACAACAGTGACAGATATCCCTGCTGCCAAAATATAAATTCCACTATCTCCTATGGGATTTATATTTTGGCAGACGGGATATCCATCACCGTTGTGGCAGAGTAACCCATCCGCCGAGATCTAAATCAGGCCCCTAGTATTTATAACAACACTGTTTAAATATATACCTCATGTTGCACCGCACATCACGGCCATGAGACATATGGGATCCGCTACCTACTTACCGTTCTAGTTTGCCACCAGCACTGGGTGAAGCTGCTGAGCCAAGCCCTACAGAAATTGACTAAAATGGGCGGACATACTTTCCTCTCAGAATCGCTCCTATTAAGTGGGGTTTATAGATACATTTAGGGCTTGTTGTGGGCAGGCTGACCAATGTATACCATGGTATTACTGTAACGATGTACATCTTTCTACTCTGCTTGGATACATCATGTGTGAAGTGCCTTCATATCTCAAGGTATAAACTAGTACATTTATTTATTGTGTGTGTTGTGTACTGTTCGTATGAAACCTTGAATAAAAACAATATGAAAAAAGGCTTTTATTCAATAAAGAAATCAATTTAGTTTGACACAAGAGAATAGAAAAATGGGAAGGCTCCAAACGAGTTACTTCTCTCAGTTTAGTTTCGCCTCTCTTTGAAGTCTCCCTACTTCAAAGGCTTGAATGGGTATAAGTACTGGACCCCTGACACCATATACTCAGAACGCTTCTGGAACTGAGGACATTCTTTCAGGAAGAATAGCTGTTGTGCTGCCACGAGGCACTGTCACCTTGTCACTTGCTTTGCTGTTTTTGCCTGCTGCTTCTTGCCTGGGAGTGAGAGAACTGGATTTGACTCTCTACATCCTGCATCTCTAAAGGTTCTCTAAGGGCTTGTTGGGCTTGCCTCCCGTTACTGAAGTCCCAGGGATATCAAAGACTTCACTTTCATCTTGCTTCCAGCATCTGGGCTTCTCTGCCATGAGTCCTGCTCTACAGAGTGGTGCCAAATCCAGTCCTGGGCCCTTGGAAGTGAGTGTTTGGTAGTGCAACCCAAGAAAGTAATGCCTCGACACCGACACGTCGATCGGAACTGGCACATTTCCCTGCGATATCGACGCATTGCCACTGCCTGCACGGAAGCCGTGGCCACCACTCGCCGACTGCGCGATGCAATGACTTCAACTTACAACGCATCCCTGACTTTGCCACCGCATCACTGCTGCTGCACGAGTCCCCGATGCATTCCCGGCCCGCATGGCTTCACGCCGGCAACACCGAGTCGCCCTCAAGGTTTTTTCTTCTCAGCTCAAGCACAGACAACGCTTGTGACGGTTACCCGGCAACGAAGGTGGAAGCACGCTTAAAGTTTCCATAGCTCGTGCATGGCCCACGCCTATAAGGCATTTTCAACACGGCACACACAGTTGCCACGGCTCAACTGCCAGCACGACACATGCTGGTGCAGCGGTTTCGCTCCTAACAGGGCACACACTTCTTCAGTGCATCGGGTGCTGCGATGGGAGGGGGAAGAGCAGTCCTGGCAGATCTTCAAGTTGAGCACAGGGAAGACTTTGTTGTCCTTGAGTCTTCCACAACAGGAGATAAGCACACACAAGCCCTTGAAGATCTTCTCAAGCAGGATAGCACAGCAGGGTTAAAAAAGTCAGTTCTTTCCCTCTGCCCACAGACAGAAGAAGCTACTGCAGGCCAACCCACCCCTTACTCAACAGAAAAGGTAGCGCTCCTTACACAGCTCATCAGCTCATCAGCTCTTCTTCTTCTTCGCAGGGTCCTCTTGTTTCCAGAAGTGATCTAAAGTCCTGGGGTTTTAGGTCCAATACTTATACCCCATTTTCTCATTGTAGTCTTTGTTTCAGAGTTCCTGAGCTCAGTACAAACCAGTTCTGCCCTCTCTGGTCCAGCTTGACCACAGGGGATGGAGACAGCATTGTGCAAAGGAGATACAGCCAGACTATTCAGGTGCTAGTGAAAACTCCTCCCACCACTCTAACACTCTAAATGCAGAAAAGTCTATTCAGCCTGGCTATGAGTCACCGAGGAAAGGCAGAACACACCTCAACCCCCCTTGTGACTGTCTAGAGTGAATGCACATCCATAGCTCCTGTCACTCCAAAACCAGACAGTGAATACACAAACAGGCAGAGGCACACAGAATGGTAAAGCAAGAAAATGCCCACTTCCTAAAAGTGGCATTTTCAAACATACAATTTGAAAACTGCCTTTACTACAAGGTGTGTTATTAAATTCGGAGTTCAGAGTGCCTAAACTCCAAATCTCTATCTTGTCCTAATGGAAAGTTACACTTGTAAGATGTCACAAGGCAGCTCACATGTTCACCTATGGGACAGACAGCCTTTCAACAGTGAAAAACGAAATGCACAGTATTTCACTATCAGGACATGTGAAACACACCAGTACATGTCCAAACTTTTACATACACTTCCCCCTGCTCACGGGGGTACCTTGGGCCTACCTAAGGGGTGCACTACATGTAAGAAAAGGGAAGGTCAGGGCCTGGCAAGTAGTTGCACTTACCAGGTTGACATGGCTGTTTAAAACTGCGCACGCAGACAAGGCAGTGGCATGTCTGAGACACAAGGCTATTCATGTGGGTGGCACAACCAGTGCTGGAAGCCCACGAGTAGCATTTGATTAACAGGCCCTGGCACACTTAGTGCACTTTACTGGGGACTTACCAGTAAATCAAATATGACAATCATGGATGACCAATCATAATTACAATTTACTCAGATAGCATATGCACTTCAGCACTGATCGGCAGTGGTAGAGTGCCCAGAGTCCTACAGTCAGCAAAAACAGGGCCAGAAAATAGGAGGCAAAAGGATTGGGGATAAACCTGCAAAAGTTAAGTTAAGTTAAGTTAAGTTAAAATACTCATATAGCGCATGGCTGCCCCAGCATCGAGGCGTCCCAGCGCTGTAGCAAAGCCCTGAGTGAGGTGGCAGGCAGAAAAATGAGGTGAGTGAGGTGGCAGGCAGAAAAAAGGGCCAGGTCTGACAGGAGGCAGTAAGTATGATGTCATACTATTTTCAAGTGAGTTCAGAGGGGTCTAGGCAAATGGAGCAAGATTTAATTTCTGTTAACGGAGTATAAATTCTGAATGAGAGAACTTTGAGAACAGGAGTCAAGAGCTAAATCTCAAATGACTGTTTGCACCTGTGTTGACTGGAGAATCCTTTGGGTTCTGCGCCTTAGATTTACTAGTCCTCACTCTCAAGAGATTAGAGTTGTGGGAAGGTTCTGAGATAAAAGCAAAAAGAAAAACATTCATCCCCTGTCAACAGATCTGGGATGAATCCATCATTTTTGTGCCCACCACGCCAACGCAGTTTGGACCCAGCAATATGCAAACCACTCTTGACCCTGTTCCTCATGGGAACAGTCCAGCCGAGCTGCCAAGCCGCTCCGTCCATCATCTTGTTGTGTTTGCCCTACGTGGCCACGGGTATGCACAGACATGGGTCCCTTGCTCGCTGTACCACTGCATTCAAGCTAGCCTGGCTGATGAGCTGTGATACTCCAAAACCAGTCCCAGGACGCTTGTTTCTGGTCCAGGGAGGACTTGGCCTAGCAGTTCGGACTGGACTGTTCACATGAGGAGCAGGGTCAAGACTGACATGCATATGGCTGGGTCCAAACTGGGTTGGCATAGTGAGCAAAAGAATGATGGATTAAACCCAGATCTCTTGACTGGGAGTGAGTGGTTCAAATGTTTCAGCACTCCGCCCATCATCGTGTTGTGTTTGCAAGGTTCTGAGATATAAAGTGTGAATGATTGGATGAACTATTGATCATCAGGTCAGTGCGATACAGGGATTTGCTTTGCATTTCATGAGACAGCTCATGGGAGTTCATGGTACTCAGAGTATGATGAGAGCCTGATATCATGAGGAGATAGAGACTGGACCTCCATTTCTGTTCTAGCAATATCAGAGGTCTTGATAGCAGCAGAGAGGTTAGGCATATCATTATGCAGGATGATCCTACATTCAAGCTGTTGTTCCTTGGTGTTATTCTGGGGTGCGTAAAGGTACAGGGGTGCATTTGTGATTACTCATGGCATGGGGTAGCCATAGTCCTGCGACCACATACTGCATAATTGAGCCCTTCTTTAGAAAACTGTGGAAGCTCTTTATGATAGAGGTAATCCATAGCATAAATCTGGCCCTTATAATGGTGCTGTGCTCGACATACAGTGGGCTTTCATGACATAATTCAATAGTCATAATTTCAACATTTTGCCGGGGAGAGAACTTGAGAAGCAAATCAAAACCTCCAGAGAGAAAGTCAGTCTTGCTGACTTATCTCGGTCCAGGCAAAATAGGGTATCTGTACCCACCACTCTTACCAGACACTATACTCTCTTTGAAATTTGTATTCACTACCCCCAAGATCCTGTTTGACATTCTCCAATACATTGACCACTATATTTTAATGCCCCCACCATCATTTCTCTTCTGAAAATGTATCACTGTACACTTACAAATCTTTTAACCATAGTTCCTACTTCTCCGATAACTTTTAGTTTTTAAATCACTCCTATCCTTTTTCTATTTCATCAAAATATACAATCCTTTTTAGAGAAGAGTGTAAACATCAAAGAGCAATAGCTTAAACTTCCAGTCCTTCTGTAGTGACACTAAAAAAAACATTTAATAGAGTGGTACTTCACTACACTTGTGGAACCAGACATGTTACACCCTCTCCCTAGAGTGATGGCCATTACCCATCACACCTCTTCTTCCATCACTCAGTTCATAATCTGGTTCACTTCCACCTCTAATTATTCCTCCTTTTCCCAGGGACCCACACCAAGGTTACATGACTTTCCTAGAACTCTAATGTGTTTAACTAAGCAGCATGCATTGCTGAATTTCAGTCATTCTTTATTTGGCGATATATGGCCATAAAAGACAGAAAAAAATACAGAGCAATTAAATAGTTATAAAACAAATACCTCCATCAACCTCAACATAATTCATAAGATAAATGATCCAATAACAATAAAGCATAATAGCTAATGCTCAACAAAATAAAACTACAGCACATAAGCCCTTTAAAACAATTCACATATCTGCATATAAAGTGCATGGTACATCTATAAAATATGAACTAATCAAGTACAGTAAATATCTAAAATCAGAATAAAACATTTTAAAACAGGCAGTACTATTTGTCCCTAGTTTCCCTAGCTAAAACAGCTGCTTTAAGGAAAGAACACACCCTGACACAGATAATTGGAGTATCTAATGATTGCAACTTGTGGGAGGCCTATTCACAGCTTCGGTACCCCAAGGATGTTAAAAGCGGTTTCAAAAAGAGTCTCCAGGCATAACTAAAATAATTACAAAAAAAGGATGCAATCCATTAGTGATTGTGAAAAAACTCCATCACAGAGACAAGCCCTGGAGGGGCATCCCAAGGCGTCAGTTGGCATTCTAAAACTCATAAGCCACCATACCGAGCCTGATCTAAAATGAAGGAGAAGGGACCTTTCCCATTGCGTTAGTTCAAGAGAAAGATAAAGAACGGACTCTGAGCTGGAAAGGTTTCGATAGTCACCATTTAACCCTTGCCCATGATCAGATGGTCAAAGAAATATTTTAAATCTCTCTGGCACTGCCAAACAGAGTCGTTAGTGGTTTAGCCAATAGCTCTGCAAGGCTCCTTAGTGTCCAGAAATTTCACTGGTCATCTTCCCGTATCTGGGAGCAAGGGGGTTAGTGCCTCCAACTCAAATTTATTTCAGCATGAGAAACAATAATCTCATTCCTAAATCAAGGCATGCACACAATAGGGAGAAGGATATTTAATCGGGCCAGACTGGGAACTCAAAGCAGCCCTGGGAAATTTTGTCAGACCAGCCTCCATATGGTGCATAGTGAGCGAGTGCAGCAAGCAAGTTCAACTACTGCAAAGGGGGTTGGAGGTTCTCCCTTCAAGTAAGTCTGGGGAAAAACGGCAATAATTATGCATTGTACAACACATTTTTCATGATATGTTCAATTGTATTAGTTTTTAAAGCATAGTAAATGATGACCTTACAGTGCACCAGGATACAGCAGTCTTTATCCCCTTCGCTGCTAGGCCTTTTCCCCCCCCTGTGCTAAGTTTTTTTTTGGCTACTTGGGGTAGTTCGATCTTAAGCCCCTGTAACTTTTTGACAACATAAGGTATCCACGCCAAATTTGCGTACTTTTCTTTCAACATCATGGGGATTTTAAAGGTACCCAGGGCTTGTTGATTCCCCTGGAGCTGACCCAGAAATTATCCAAAATATAGCTAAAATTTGTTTTGTTTTTTTAAAAATGGGAAACAAGTGCTGCAGATGAAAGCGTCTGGTTTTTTCCCTGCAAATGGTATCAACAAAGCGTTTGTGGTGCTGAAATCACCATCTTCCCAGCTTTCAGGGACTGACAGACTTTTGTCAGAAAACCAAAGTTTTTTACACAGTTTTGGCATTTTACTGTGACATAGCCTATTTTTGCAATTTTTTGTGCTTTGAACCTCCTTCCAGTCAATGGTAAAAATGGGTATGAAAGAGAAAATGGATCCTGGGAAGCTATACATTTCTGAAAAGTAGACAAAACTCTGGATTCGGCAAGGGGTCATTTGTGTAGACCCTTTAAGGTTTTCTTATAGAAACTAACAGTTGAAAATAGGAAAAATTGAAAATGAGTTGAAAAAAACAGCCATTTGTGCCAACGTTTTCACCTGTAACTTCTTCTAAGTAAGACAGATTTTTCAAAACAATATACCGTTACATCCGCTGGACTCTTATGGTTGTGGGAATATATAGGACTTGTAGGTTCACCAAGAATCTGAGAAACACAGAGCCAATAACTGAGCAGCGTCTTGCAATGGTTTTTTATTGTGTACGGGGTATATTGCAATTCATTTGGGAAAATATAAATAGTGAAAAATCGGTATGAAAGACACCTATGTATTTCTGAAATGGGAACAAAATATAGAGTTTAGAAACAGTAGCTATTTGCACATCTCCAAAATTGTGGGTAGCCATACTTGCATGTGAATTATAGGGCATTTTTCAAAGTGACTTCTTTTTTACACATTGTCTTACATCTGGAAGGCAGAAATGCATCAAAAGTCAATAGGTAATAACAGTTGCTCTACAATTATATGTTGCACTAAGCCTCCTGATAAAAATGGTACCTCACTTGGGTGGGTAGACCTAGTGCCCGCGACAGGAAACGGCCCAAAACGCAATGTGGACACTGCATTTTTACAGTGAAAACGGACCCTTTTTTGCAAAGTGCCTAGCTGTAGATTTTGAAACCTAGCTCTGCCGGCACCTAGGGAAACCTAGCAAACCTAAATATTTTTGGAAACTAGACACCCAGGGGAATCCAGGATGGGGGGTCTTGTCTGGCTCTCACCAGGTTCTGTTACCCAGAATCCCTTGCAAACCTCAAACTTTGCAAAAAAAAAAAAAAGAAAATTTCCTCACATTTCTGTGATGGAAAGTCTGGAATCTGCATTGATCCACAAAATTTCACACACCCCGTATTCCCCAAAGGCTTTCGATAAAAATGGTACCTCACTTGTGTGGGTATGCCTAGTGCCCCCGACAGGAAACGGCCCAAAACGCAACGTGGACACACAACATTTTTACAGTGAAAACTGACCCTTTTTTTGCAAAGTGCCTAGCTGTAGATTTTGAACCCTAGCTCTGCTGCCACATAAGGAAACCTAGTAAACCTCTACATTTTTGAAAACTTGATACCCAGGGGAATCCAGGATGGGGTGACTTTTTTGGCTCTCACCAGGTTCTGTTACCCATATTCCCTTGTAAACCTCAAATTTTGTAAAAAAAAACACATTTTCTTCACATTTCTGTGATGGAAAGTTCTGTAATCTGCGTGGATCCACAAACTTCCACCCACCATGCATTCCCCTATGTCTTCCACTAAAAATGGTACCTCACTTGTGTGGGTAGGCCTAGTGCCCGGGACAGGAAACGGCCCAAAACGCAATGTGGACAAACCACATTTTTACAGTGAATACTGACCTTCTTTTGCAAAGTGCCTAGCTGTAGATTTTGAACCCTAGCTCTGCCGGCAGCTAGAGAAACCTAGCAAACCTATACATTTTTTAAAACTAAACACCCAGGGGAATCCAGGTTGGGGTGACTTGTCTGGCTCTCACCAGGTTCTGTTACCCAGAATCCCTTGCAAACCTCAAACTTTGTAAGATGGAAAGTTCTGGAATCTGCGTGGATCCACAAAATTCCACCCACCCGCATTCCCTAAAGTCTTCTGATAAAAATGGTACCTCACTTGTGTGGGTAGGCCTAGTGCGCGCAACAGGAAAACGGCCCAAAACGCAACATTTACACACCACATTTTTACAGTGATAACTGACCCTTTTTTTTGCAAAGTGCCTAGCTGTAGATTGTGAACCCTAGCTCTGCCAGCACCTAGGGAAACCTGTAAACCTATACATTTTTTAAATCTAGACACCCAGGGAAATCCAGGATGTGGTGACTTGTCTGGCTCTCTCTAGGTTCTGTTACCCAGAATCCCTGGCAAACCTCAAATTATTGTCAAAAAAACCAAATTTTCCTCACATTTCTGTGATGGAAAGTTCTGGAATCTGCGTTGGTCCACAAACTTCCACCCACCCCGCATTCTCCAAAGTCTCCCGATAAAAATGATACCTCACTCGTGTGGGTGGGTCAAGTACCCCCGACAGGCAAGGGACCAAAACGTATTGTGGAGACATCAAAATTGCCTATCACAAAACGACCTGGTTTTGCAAGGGGGGCACCTGGAGTTTTGACCCCGGTCTCAGCGGCCATCTAGGGTAACGTACCAAACCCACACATTTCTGAAAACTAGACACCCTGAAGAGTCCAGTGAGGTATGGCTTGCGTGAATCCCCCTACGTTTCTCTACCCAAAATCCCCTGCAAACCTCAAATTTAGCTGAAAACAAATCACATTTTCCTCACTTTTCTGTGTGGGAAAGTTGTGGGATCACTGGGCTGACACAAAATTCCTACTACCTAGCGTTCCGCCAGGTCTCACGATAAAAATGGTACCTCACTTGTGTGGGTAGGCATAGTGGCTGCAACAGGAAATGGCCCAAATCGTACTGTGGTGACTTCAAAATTACCTATCCTAAAACGACCTGTTTTTGCAGGGGGGGACCTGGTTTTTTGGCCCCAGGCTCGCGGCCATCTAGGGAAACCTACCAAACCCACACATTTCTGAAAACTAGACACCCTGGGGAGCCCAGTGAGGTATGGCTTGCATGGATCCCCCAACGTTTTCCTTCCCAGAATCCCCTGCAAACCTCAAATTTAGCTGAAAAAAATCACTTTTTCCACACATTTTTGCGTGGGATCACTGTGCCGGCACAAATGTCCTACCACCCAGCGTTCCCCTTGGTCTCTCGAGTAAAATGATACCTCACTTGTGTGACTGTCCAATGCAGAATCAGCTAAAAATGTATTTTTAAAAAAATGTAGCGCTTAGAATTCGCGGTGCTACACCCTTAATCCCTATGGTTTTGGCCCTTCCCAGTCACAGGCCTTTGGCTCACCCTCACAAGTGAGGTATCATTTTACTTGGGAGAACAAGGGGCAGCCCCCACTCCTATGTATGAAAAAAAAGAAAATTCCTGGTGCCTAGTGGGCTCTCTGTCCCCCCCTGGGGGTGCAGATCAGGGGCTACTGCCCCCATCTGCCTCCTGGGGGGGGCAGAAAGACTGTGGCATTTTTTTTTGGGGGGTGGGGGCATTGGCATGCCCATTCTGGGCAGCCCCCCCGAACTTTAGAGAAAAAGAAATCCCTGGTGCTTAGTGGGCTTTCTGCCCCCCCCCCGGGCAGATCAGGGGCCGTTGCCCCATCTGCCTCCTGGGGGGGGGGGGGGCAGAAAGTCTTGTTTTCTTTGGAGGGGTAGGGTGGGGGCATTTGAATGCCCATTCTGGGCAGCCCCCAACCCCGGCCTATAAAAAAAAATCCCTGGCGTCTAGGGTGCTTTCTGCCCCCCTGGGAGGGGGGGGGCAGATTGGAGGCTATTGCCCCATCTGACTCCCAGGGGGGGGACAGAAAGACTGTAGCATTTTTTTGGGGGGCGGGGACAATGAAATGCCCATTCAGGGCAGCCCCCACCCCTACGTATATAAAAAAAAAATCCCTGGTGCTTAGTGGGCTTCCTCCCCCCCCGGGGGCTGATCAGGGACTATTGCCCCCTTTTGCCTCCTGGGGGGGCAGAAAGTCGTTTGGTTTGTTTGGGGGGTGGTTTGGTGGGGGCATTTGCAAGCCCCATTCTGGGCAGCCCCCACCCCTGGCCTATAAAAAAATCCCTGGGGTCTAGGGTGCTTTCTGCCCCCCGGGGAGGCAGATTGGGGGCTACTGCCCCCATCTGCCCCCCAGGAGGGGTAGAAAGACTGTCTGTACCCAAATGATATGGGGGGAGCAAAGGCCCTTGCCCAAGGGGCCCCTCCCTGGTGGCTAGTGGGGGGATCCCTGCTTGGGGATCGCCCTCCTGGGGCGATCCCCAAGCAGGGATCCACTAGGAAAGGGTACCATTGGAAAGGGGAGATTCTCTTCTTTCCAATGATACCTCTCCCAAGTGTTTCAGTGCTCACGGGCTGAGATAGCCCCACGAGCACCGAAACAATGAAACTGAAACTAAGTTTCAGTTTCATTTTCAATGCAATGACGTCAGCGCGAATAGCACTCGTTACTTAGCATGCGTTTAGTACGCATGCCATTACAACGCGGTCGTTAGAACGATCGCGTTGTTAGTTTGCATACCTTTACTACGCAATTCGAAACAACGAATTGCAGTAGGGTGCGCTGGATGTTGGAATAGTATAGTTTACTATTCCAACTCCAGTCTTTGCGGACACTAGGGAAGGTGTTGGATTTTAAATCCAACACCTTCTCCCCCCTAACGCAAGTCGTTGTTCCGACTTGCGTCGTAAATGTATGCGAACTAACAACGCAGTCGTTGTAACGACTGCGTTGTAATGGCATGCGAAGTATCGCAAGCAAAGTAAACGCTGTTTACCCGTCAGCGCGCCATGCGCGCGACCGTCATTGCAATGAAAATGCAAAACGGCTTTGGGAGGTTGGGGAAGCTCTTCCCCAATCTCCCGAGGCCAATAAAAAAAAAAGGAAATCCCTCTGCTGTCTGCAGCAGAGGGATTTAGTGCCCCTGTTCTCATGACGGAATGGTTCCGTCATGAGCACAGGAACACTGGTGCTCATGCCGGAACCATTCCGTCATGAGCACCGAAAGGGTTATTGGGGCTCTTCAATTATTCCCTCACTATTACCTCCCAACAGTGCCTCATCTCGCCATAGCCGCTCTCTGACATGTATTTCATTTGTTTTATAGCGCCTCGCATCAGTGTAGGGCATCAGAGCACTTGACATCACACACACACACATACAGAAACAATAAATCATACGTGTCTAAATCAGAGTATAGCAACTTTTACATAAGGCAAAGGGGACTACAAGGTGTAGGATTCACATCATACATACTTGTAGGCATTTTTTAGGAGTGCTTGGTCTGGGAAAGCACAAACTCAGGATTCAGAATGTAACACAGTGGTTAGGGTTGACTTTTCTAATTAAAATGTATTTCTACCCAAACAAACCCTTTTCATCAAAATTAGGATAATGAAGGACTGGGAAAAAAAACATAACTTTCCAACCTAGATTACGATTGTAATTTATAAACTGCACAGCACAGTGGCATAGCAAGGGGGGGTGGGCGGGAAAGTTAGCCCCGGGCGGTCACGAGTTTTGGGGGCGGTGGCCTCTCCCCGCTCTTACCTGTGCCTGCCGCAGGGCTGCAAACACAGGTACCGCCACGGGCAGCCAAAGGTCTAGCTACGTTGCTGGCACATCAACAAAAGAATCTCTGTGACAAAAGCAGTAACCCACGGAGCTTGGCTCATAAAATACTGTCTGTGACCAGCATAGTACACGCTCTTTGCGGCAGGCATATTAACCTTCTGCCCTACCTTGGATGATTCAAAACTCCCACTAGACAAAACTCCGATCATCTTGGCACTTTTATTGTTGCCAGAAAACTGTTGGAAACACAAGGAACTCTGCAATGCTTTTGAAATTCCTGCACTGCTACAAAACCGGGCCCCACTTACAAAACCAGCCAACCCACCTTCCAGCCTCCCATGGAAACGCCTGATGCCCAGTACGGTCATTCCGGCCTTGCATTTAATGTCCAACATATCTTTTGGCTTCTGTAACTTTAATCTCTGGCTGCAGTCCTTATTTAGCTTTGTTAGTTCCAACCAGTGGCGTAACAAACGTCCCTGCAGCCCTGGCGGTGTGTAGGAGAGGTTGCAGCCCCCTCCCCCCCCTTGAGCTCCAGGGGGCCCCCCTCTGGCACTGTGCAGGGCTGCGGGGCCCTTGGCATGAGAGCTCCTGACTGGGTCCGTGGCGTGGGGGGCCCTTCCATGCACTTTGCAGTGGGACCGCCTCAACTTACGCCACTGGTTCCAACATAAGTCTTTCTTCCACCACTGGCGGGTTTCTTTCCATCCCGTCCTTTTGTACTTCCGCCTGTCAGCTGTGGGCAGGTACTGACCCGTTCCATTAATATTTAGACAAAATTTGCTCAATAATTCAGCACTTTCAAAACAGACTCTCCCCCAGGGCTTGGTCGGTAGAGGCCTCACAGAGGCTTGTGCTTGTTTCTGGTGAATCTCAAGAAAGAGACAGCTCGTGCACGTATCTGTTATCTGCAGACGGTCGGTCGCGCGGTGTCTCAGCCAGGGCAGGCCCGGTCTTGCACCTCATGCCTGATCCAAGCAAGAAACAGAAAACACTGCTTCCAATCAGCAATTTACTTTGGGTAGCTGAGGAAAACCCCTTTTTATTTTCTGTATTTGTGGTTCAGGGCGTTTGTCAGATAGTCAATCACAGGTGGCCGAACGCTTTAAACTCAAATAGGCAAAATATGCAAATTGGGTTTTTATTTCACTAATTTATGAATCAGGCAAAGTTTAAAATTAACAAGAAAAAATTCGGTTGTGCTGGTGAAAACTCAAAACTTCCCTCAAAAATATTATAGTTTATGTTAGAAATTTCCCATGCATGCAAATGTGACAAACATCACTGTGAAGTTGTGCCACCGTTGCATAGATTCCAGGGCAAAAACATAACTTCGTCCACCTTCATTTAAAACCCCTGGTGGATCGCCAAGTTCAAGTAGAAGCGGAGATAAGGGTCTTCACCGGAAATCAGCATCCTCGCCTCGCCAATCGTCTCCCGGGAAACCTTTAGTTGTTCATAGATTTCTGCAGCAGGATCGACTGGGACAGAAAATAGGACCGGGGACCAAAATAGAAGCGGCCCCCATTCTTGATTTTTGTAACTAAAAAGTGTCTCATGTTTGGAAATTGGAAGTCTTGAACTTGTAAAGGAACACTATATAAAAATATTTTGCAAGGTATGGAAACTGCATGGATTTGAGCTTGCTGCAGGCAATGTTTGTTTTAATAGAGAAAACAATGTTAAAAAACGTCCCAGACCATAAAACAGGCCCACACACAGTGGCCTGTCAGACCAGCCCTTCGGGCACTGCCTGGTTGCCCTATAGGTCAGTACTACCTGCGGTGATGATACCAACTCTTCTTACAGTAGAAAGAAGGCAAATATCGGTAAGGAAAGAGTTTTCAGAAAGATGAACACATGTTCTGGAGTCTAAGTACATATGGGTCCTCAATGCTGAATGTAGCTACCGGCACCTTAAGAAACCATAATGTGGGCAACAGAGACACCTGCTGGTAAAAGGGTTAAGTCGCGAAAATGTTATGCGTGAACAGAGAAGAAAAAATAGCTACCAAACACAAGTCAGCCTTTTTTCTTCGCATCCGTTTGGCGGTCTTTTTGCTCTAATGTATAGGGGCAGAATGCCAGAAAGCACCGCAGGACCTTCTGTCTTGTTCATTTTTCACCCATTTTTATATGTTGCACAATGCGGACAATCGGCCTAGTTCTAAATACTCAATTTGTTGATGAGGAAGAAGACTGAGGCACATGTTGGTTTAGGTACCCAATCCATATAAAAAGTCATAAATGAATGCCGGATGCTTAGCTTTAGTTCTAAGCATTGTTCATGAATGCCCCAGACATATCAGCAAAATCGACGATTTTCCTATTTTTCCATGAATTTCCTATTTTTCCATGCACACGTCTGTTTCTTCTATCCTTACTCCAGCAGCTTGTCTAAAGAGCGAAAACTCCGCAGGCTCAGAGTTATTGTTTCAATTACTTAATGATAATTACATTACTCCTACTCTTTCTTCCTCCTTCCAGTCACTACCGTCTGAGGAGTTTATCTCCTCCCATATTTAAAAAAAAAAAAAAACTGGGGCCCTTTCCCCTAAAGGACCCGTGTACCAGAATGACGTCCTGTAAAACTCCAAGTGAAGTTAGTGTGGCCTGCAGTCACCTATATTCCCCCGCCACCCCCAAAGGAAGTCAGGATGGGGGTGATGGGATTCAATGGCAGTGAAAGAGGTGTGGTGCAGCGGCCAGGGTGCCTGACTCCGGACTACGGGGTTAACGGTTCAATCCCCGGCGGCAGGTTAGCCCAGCACCATGTGACTCTGGGCAATAGCTTGCTTAATCTTCCCGACAGCCCCCAGCGCCGGGACACCACTTCGGAGGTAGCTGTGCGCTTTACAAATGCTGGTATTTCATTTCAACACAGAAGAAGGAAGGGCGCAGAGCAGGGCACGAGTTGGGGGTACACGTGGGTGGACAGCGTCCACCCACTTTTTTCACAGGGTGAACGCCGTCCACCCTGCCAAGAATTTGGGCCCCACTAAATAATGTGCTGAACTCATCCCTGTGTAATTTCCAAACACCAGGACACTTTCAGCAGCACCTGCACATTGTCTGCTTTCCATCTGCAACAAGCAACAACATGCAGGCGGGGACGGGGTTTTCTTATTTAACACTTTTGGTGCTCATGATGGAACCATTCCGTCATGAGTACAGGGGCACTAAATCCCTCTGCTGCAGACAGCAGAGCGATTTCCTTTTTTTTTTTGTTGGCCTCGGGAGGTTGGGGAACCTCCAGAGGCCGTTTTGCATTTTCAATGCGCGCGCTGACGTCATTGCATTGAAAATGAAATTGAGACTTAGTTTCAGTTTCATTGTTTCGGTGCTCGGGGGGGGGGGGGCTATCTCAGCTCCCCTGAGCACTGAAACACTTGGGAGAGGTATCGTTGGAAAGGGGAGAATCTCCCATTTCCAATGGTACCCTTCCCTAGTGGATCCCTGCTTGGGGATCGCCCCAGGAGGGTGATCCCCAAGCAGGGATCCACCCACTCGCCACCAGGGAGAGAGGAGCGGCCCCTTGGGCAAGGGCCTTTGCTCCCCCCATAAAATTTGCCACATCCAGTCTTTCTTTTTTTTTTTGATAGGCCAGGGGTGGGGTCTGCCCAGAATGGGCATCCCAATGCCCCCACCCTATCCCCCAAAGAACGCAAAAGACTTTCTGCCCCACCAGGAGGTAGATGGGGGCAATAGCCCCTGATCTGCCCCTGGGGGGGGGCAGAAAGCCCACTAGGCACCGGGGATTTTTTTTTCTATACGTAGGGGTGGGGGCTGCCCAGAATGAGAATGCCAATGCCCCCACCCAAAAAAAAAATGCTACAGTCTTTCTGCCCCCCTGGGAGGCAGATGGGGCAATAGCCCCTTATCTGCCCCCTGGGGGGGGGGCAGAAAGCCCTATAGGCACCAGGGATTTTGTTTCCTTCAAAGTTCGGGGTGGGGGCTGCCCAGAATGGGCATGGCAATGCCCCTACCCACCCAAAAGAAACATGCCACAGTCTTTCTGCCCCCCCAGGAGGCAGATAGGAGCAGGAGCCCGTGATCAGCCTCCCGGGGGATGGGGGGGAGGGGGGTTGGGCAGAAAGGCCACAAGGCACCACAGATTTTTTTTTATATATACGTAGGGGTGGGGGCTGCACATTCTGGGCATGCCAATGCCCCCACGCCCAAAAAATGCTACAGTCTTTCTGCCCCCCTGGGAGGCAGAAGGGGCAATAGCCCCTTATCTGCCCCCCATGGGGGCAGAAAGCCCACTAGCCACTGACTTTTTTTCGGAATGTGCCTACCTGTGGATTTTGGGTCCTAGCGCAATTTGACTGAGGTATCATTTTTATCGGGAGACCAGGGGAGACGCTGGGTGGTAAGACATTTTTGCCAGCGCAGTAATCCCACACAAAAATGTAAGGAAAATGTGATTTTTTAGCTAAATGTGAGGTTTGCAGGGGATTCTGGGTATAAAAACATTTGGGGATCCACGCAAGCCATACCTCCCTAAACTCCCCCGGGTGTCTAGTTTTCAGAAATGTGTGGGTTTGGTAGGTTTTCCTATATGGCTGCTGAGCCCGGGTCAAAAACCCAGCCCCCCCCTTTGCAAAACCAGGTCGTTTTGTGATTGGTAATTTTGATTGCACAATTCACGCAACACGTAATACGTACGGGGACACGAGGAGGAGGACGACGGAAAGAAGGAGACACCGCGGCGAGGAGGGCGGCCCGCAGAGAAGGTAAGTGGGTTTTTAAAAAAAAATTTAAAAAACTTTCCGTGGCCTGGGGCGGAGCGGAGCTCCACGTAGTTCCACAGAGTTTTTTTTAAACTCCGTGGAACTACACGGAGCGCCACTCCGCGTACTCCGCCCAGGGTTCGGATCCACACAAGCCATACCTATCTTAACTCCCCAGGGTGTCTAGTTTTCAGAAATGTGTGGGTTTGGTAGGTTTCCCTAGATGGCCGCGAGCCTGGGGCCAAAAAACCAGGTGCCCCCCCTGCAAAGCCAGGTCGTTTTATGATAGGTAATTTTGAAGTTACCACAGTACGATTTGGGCCATTTCCTGTTGCAGCCACTATGCCTACCCTCACAAGTGAGGTACCATTTTTATCAGGAGACCAGGGAGAAAGATAGGTGGTAGGAAATTTGTGTCAGCCCGGCAATCCCACAACTTTCCCACACAGAAAAGTGAGGAAAATGTGATTTTTTTCAGCTAAATTTGAGGTTTGCAGGGGATTCTGGGGAGGGAAACGTTGGGGGATCCACGCAAGCCATATCTCACTGGACTCCCCAGGGTGTCTAGTTTTCAGAAATGTGTGGGTTTAGTATGTTTCCCTAGATGGCTGCTGAGCCCGGGGTAAAAAACCCAGGTGCCCCCCCCTTGCAAAACCAGGTTGTTTTGTGATAGGTAATTTTGATGTCTCCACAATACGTTTTAGGCTCTTGCCTGTCGCAGGTTCTTGACCCACCCACACGAGTGAGGTACCATTTTTATCGGGAGACTTTGGAGAATGTGGGGTGGGTGGAAGTTTATGGCTCCCTGCAGATTCCAGAACTTTCCATCACAGAACTGTGAGGAAAATGTGTTTCTTTAGGACAAAGTTTGAGGTTTGCAAAGGATTCTTGTTAACAGAACCTGGTGAGAGCCACACAAGTCACCCCATCATCTAGTTTTCACAAATGTATTGGCTTATTAGGTTTCCCTAGGTGCCAGCAGAGCTAGGGTTCACAATCTACAGCTAGGCACTTTGCCAAGAAAGGGTCAGTTTTCACTGTAAAAATGTGGTGTGTCCACATTGCGTTTTGAGCCGTTTCCTGTCATGGGCATTAGGCCTATCCACACAAGTGAGGTACCATTTTTACCGGAAGACTTTGGGGAATGCGGGGTGGGTGGAATTTTGTGGATCCACACAGATTTCAGAACTTTCCATCACAGAAATGTGGGTTTTTTAACAAAGTTGGAGGTTTGCAAGGGATTCTGGGTAACAGAACCTGGTGAGAGCCACTCAAGTCACCCCATCCTAGATTCATCTGGATGTCTAGTTTAAAAAAATGCATAGGTTTGCTAGGTGTACCTAGGTGCCTGCTGAGCTAGGGTTCAAAATCCACAGCTAGACACTTTGCAAAAAAAGGGTCTGTTTTCACTGTAAAAATATTGAGTGTCCACATCGTGTTTTGGGCCATTTCCTGTCGCGGGCTCTATGCCTACCCACACAAGTGAGGTAGCATTTTTATTGGGAAACTTAGGGGAACACAGAATTGTAGAGCAACTGTTATTACCTATTGACTTTCAATGCATTTCTGCCTTCCAAATGTAAGACAATGTGTAAAAAGAAGTCCCTTTGAAAAATGTCTTATTATTCACATACTAGTATGGGTACCCACAATTTCGGAGATGTGCAAATAGCTACTGTTTCTAAACTCTATATTTTTTCCCATTCCGGAAATAGGTAGGTGTCTTTCATACCCATTTTTCACTGTTTTTATTTTCCCAAATGAATTGCTATATACCCGGTACACAATAAAAAACCATTGCAAGACACTACTCAGTTATTGGCTCTGGGTTCCTCGTGTTCTTGGTGAACCTACAAGTCCTATATATGCCCACAACCAGAAGGGTCCAGTGGATGTAACGGTATATTGCTTTCAAATATCTGTCATACTTGGAAGAAGTTACAGGTGAAAACGTTGCCACAAACGGCTGTTTTTTTCAACTCATTTTCAATTTTTTTCCTATTTTCAGCTGTTAGTTTCATAAAAAAAACCTTGAAGGATCTACACAAATGACCCCTTGCTGAATTCAGAATTTTGTCTACTTTTCTGAAATGTATAGCTTTCCAAGATCCATTATTGCTTTCATACCCATTTCTACCATTAACTATACTGGAAGGAGGTTGAAAGCACAAAAAATAGGAGAAATAGGCTATGTCCCAGTAAAATGCCAAAACTGTGTAAAAAATTTTGGTTCTCTGACACAAGTCTGTCAATCCCTGGAAGATGGTGATTTCAGCACCACAAACCTCTTGTTGAAGCCATTTGCAGGGAAAAAAACAGACGCTTTCTTCTGCAGCACTTTTTTCCCCATTCCCCCCCCCCAAAAAAATGTAGCTGTATTTTGGCTAATTTCTGGGTCTCCTCCAGAGGAATCAACAAACCCTCGGTACCTTTAAAATCCCCATGATGTTGGAAGTAAAGGATGCAAATTTGGCGTGGGTACCTTATGTGATCAAAAAGTTACAGGGGCCTAAGCGCGAACTACCCCAAATAGCCCAAAAAAAGGCTTAGCACAGGGCGGGGGGAGGGGGGTAGGCCTAGCAGCGAAGGGGTTAAGACTCCTGCTGGGCCCATAACAAAGGCCGAATTTGAGGGGTCATCAGGCCTCATTTTGTTCGAGTCTCTTGGCTGGGAGCAGTCAGGAGCCTCACACCTGATGCAAATGAAGCGGAGGGGAAACAAAGGCTTAAACCTTGTTAGCTCTTCACACTTACTTAAGAGAGGCAGCTTTTCACTTCGTTCAGTCCCTGTTTAGGAGATATGCATGCACTGTAAGAATATCAGATGTGTTGGTCTTTCCCAGTATTTATACAAAGCGAATTGCATTTATATAGAGCTTACTTCCCCTGAGGAGGCATTGAAATAATTTAAGTACCTCTCTTTTTTCTTGTATAGCCCTACTCATTCCAATGCAGGGTGTCAAAGCGCTTTACATCAGCACGTCCATATTACATGTACAATAAATTATATAAGTTTGTAAATGAATTTGCAGGATGTGTTACATAAAACTGGGGGATTGCAAGGTGTAGAAGTCACATATCATCTTCCATAGCTCACTGTTCTATTATCCTCGCAATGCGCTCAAACGTACACATGATAGACCTGCTAAACATATATGTGAAGGCTTTAGATCTGATGTCACTTCTTGTGATGCCACTTCCTGTAAAGTCGTGGCTTGTGATGCTACTTTCTATGATGTCAATTCCTGTGATGCCATGTGTGATGTTGTGCGCCGTGATGTCATGTGCTGTGATGTCACTTGCATACTGCCTAACTAGGTTAGACCCCCCCACTTCTTTTTTTAGGACTTGTGCCCTGTCGGAGAGGAATGGAATTACCGGTAAGTAATGAAAAAAATACCTCCTCGTTTACTTCCTAGTTCCCGTCATTGCATTTTGAGGAATTAATACCCAAGCTCGGGGTAATTCTGGCCACTTTAATATAAAGGAATATACACATTAATTATGCTCACACATCTGATTTTATCCTTCCACTTAAAGACTGCTTAGAAGGTTTCAAATTCTTCTAGGGGAATCAAAGTTACCAAACAATGAATCAACTCTTCTGTAAGGGGCAAGTCGATCAAACTAAACATGTACTGCCACCCTAACATCTAATTAGACAAGAGATTCATCTTTAGAGGGGTAAAATCTGAAACGACCCGAGGTGAAACCACTTTTTGCTCTAAATGAAAATGAGATTGAACTTTGGAAATTAAAGAAGGCTCGAGTCTGAGTTACTAGTCTAGTTGGGATTTTCTGTCGAAGAAGAACCACACGTGAGGGAATCCAACTCCCCCAGTCTTCTTGCAAATATAACTGCCACTAAGAAAAATACATTCCAATTCAAATTTGGAAATGAATTGACTCCTAGGGTTCAAATAGATGCCTCTGTAAAGTATCCAGCACCAAATTAGTTTTTTTCCACAGGTAGTTTTGATGGAGAAAAGCTTGTTAAATGTCTGGAAACATAACTTTCTAAAGGACCCACTCCTCCCTGGGGCTATCTGAAATGTTAACTGATGCCCACTGAATCTTTAAAGTAGCAGTTGTCAGACATAGCTAACTGGTCTTGAAGGAAAGAAAGTAATTTACTTCATCACAGGAAATTGAGTCTAACAGCTATGCTGAAGCACCATTTTCTGAATGGCTCCCAATGGTGGCTGTATGGGTGAGTGAGTGGGTGTGTGAGTGGCTGCATGGGTGAGCGAGTTGGTGTGTGAGTGGGTGAGAGAGTTGGTGTGCGAGTGACTGTATTGGAGAGTGAGTGTCTGTGCGAATGGCTGTAATGGTGAGTGAGCAGATGTGAGAATTCTTGTATGGATATGTGAATGGGTATGTAAATGGTTGTATGGGTGAGCATGCGAGTGCTTGTATGGGTGAGAGAGTGGCTGTGTTGAGAGCCTGTATGGGTGAGTGGGTGTGTAAGTGGCTGCATAGGTGAATAAGTGTGTGTGTGAATAGCTGTATGGGCGAGTGTGTGTCTGTGTGAGTCGCTGTTTGGATGAGTGACTGGTTGTATGAGTAGCTCTATAGGTGAGTGAGTGGTTGTGTGAGTACTTGTATGGGTCTATGAATGGGTCTGTGAGTGGTTGTGTGTGTGGGTGTGAATGGGTTTGTGAGTGGTACTGTGGAGGATGTCAGTGATGTAATTTGAGATGTCATCAGTGATATCAAGGACCATGTCATGAGTGATGTAATATGTGAGATCATAAGCAGTGCATTGGAGGGGGTAAGTTACAGTTAGCTCAGGTAATTATAATGCTGAATTTCTACGGTTTTCTATGAGTGAAATCTGAGCCTAACTATAATGTCCCTCTAAACTTTTGTCTTTTCAGGGAATTACTAAGGCTTTAAAAAAAATCTATTTCCTAATCATAACGTCCCTGTAACATTTGTTTTTTTACAGTGAATTTCTAAGGTTTTTTTAATTCTATTTCCCAACTGTAACCTGCAAACTTTGTGAGTGGGTGTGTGAGTGGCTGTATGGGTCTGTGAGTGGATGTGTGAGTGGCAGTATGGGTATGTGAGTGGGTATGTGATTGCCTGTGTGGGTCTGTGAGTGGGTGTGTGATTGCCTGTGTGGGTCTGTGAGTCGGTGTTTGAGTGTCTTTGTAGGTCTGTGAGTGGCACTACGGGTTTGTGAGTGGATGTGGAGTCTGTCAGTGGGTGTGTGAGTTACTGTGTGGGTCTGTGAGTGAGTGTGTGAGTTGTGTTATGGGTCTGCGAGTGGGTGTGTGAGCAGCTGTGTGTGGGTGTTGAAGTCCATGTGTAAGTCTGTGACTGGGGGGTTTGTGAGTGGTGCTATGGGTCTGTGAGTGGGTGTGTGAGTGCCTGTGTATGTCTGTGAGTGGGTGTGTGAGTGGCACTATGGATTTTGGGCATTTGCATATTTAGGGTATTTAAAAGGGAGAACCATGGACTCTGCTCTCACCAGGAGACAACGAGAGAAACCACTCATCACAATCACCACAACTCAGATTGCACTCCATTAGATCAACAATGCATTCACCTCCATTAAGGATTTCGAGAGGAAACACGTTTGATATGCCTTTGCCAAGCCCAAGAAGTTATGAACGTTTGTGCTTTACTGAAGTAGAGTTTTAACTGGGGCACCTGCTATGTTTATATTTATAAGTGCTTCCTGTTGAGGTTTAATTTCTGTGAAATACAAAAGGAAACATGTTTGATTTGCCTTTGCTAAGCCCAAAAAGTAATGAACATTTGTGCTTTACTGAAGTGGAGTTTTAACTGGGGCACCTGCCATGTTTATATTTGTAAGTGCATCATGTTGAGCTTTAATTTCTGTGAAATGAGCACTAGGGCCAGAATGGAACCTCATTTTTCCCCAGAAGAGTCCCCAGTTTTGCAGAAAAAGTCTACCCAACTGCAGTACTTTTATCTGGTTAATTAGTAAGTGCTACCTCGGGTAAATGTCTTGAGCATATTCTGCACTACATCTGCATAAAGGACCACAAGTTAATATTTCCAGTGACCTTATGTGCATCTAATTTGGGCAATACGATTGTTCCTCAAGCGTCTTCATCCACAAATCTGTGTTAACGTCAATCCTCAACCTGAGAAGACAACGAGAATACAAAGCGGTAATTCTCCAACCAATGGTACTTCCTCTTGACTAAATGAAGTAAGTGCTTCTTTGTTTGGTGGAGTTGTCCTCGTATTCCTCTGCATCAATAACGCATCACCAAAATCGGCTGGAAATGTGCTTGGGGGCCGTGTGGCGCGTCTCCCGAGGCCGATTTTGTCCCTGGGGACCACATCTCCTGGTGCCCGGCCACAATTGAATGGACGAGTGGGGATGCGCAGCCCCCCTCCCCAGGCCAATTTTGGTCCCACGGATCCCATCCCCCAGGGCCCGGCATTGTTATGCTGGGTGCCCTGGATCCCACCTAAGGGGCTTTTTTTCTCCTTGCACAACAGATTCTGCAATTGTGCCACTCATCCCTACCTTCTACCATCAGGCAGTGCTCCAGAAAGTCTAATAAGCAGCCCCTTGCTAAAAGAGTAATTCTTGAATTTAAGTGTCTGCATACCCTGCATCCAGCCATAGGAATGGAGGCAATACACTTCCACTGCCTGGGGAAGTTGTACTCTTACCTCCATCTTGTGCCATTTCAAACCAGGTGTCCAAAATGGTTCCCACTTTGTTTTGCAATACTCTTACCCAAGCGTAAGAAGGCATCTGCTGCAGAATTTGCAGAATCTCCTTTCAAGGTTTTCACCCACCCATTGTTTTAAGCTTTCAACCCCTGAGCTTATCAGCTGTCCTTACTGAAGAGGTGGTCTGGGGGCGAGCTAGCACTGCACAGTCTGTTTGCCCATATCTAGCACCTATCAAAAGTACTGAACACAGCAAATGGCAAATAATGTTGCTTTTCATTGGAGTCTTGCATTCTCAAATTGCATGCTTTTTCTCAAAAAGTGTCCTCTACACTCATAAATCACAGCATGAAAAACTGATAATTAATTACAATATCTTTTTGCCACCTCTCCTTTTTCCATCCAAATGACCCTCTCATTCCTTTTCCATCCTCTGCATGCCTTTTCTATCAGGGCACAACCGTCTCTAGTTCACTTGCGTGTTTGCCTTAATCTTAATGTATTTCTGCAATTTGCGCCCAACTCATTTCAAAGATACCAATCTCTCCTTTTTGAAAGTCAAAGCCATACCCCTACAACATAACAATACCTAACCTCCTCTAGCTCATCTATTAATCCCACCAAACATCTGTATGAACTCACAACACCCCTCCCCCACTAATGGAACCACCTAACTTCTATTAAGTGAATCTAGCACCAAGAAACTGAAGTGAATGCATGGCATGGTTTGCTTGAGAGCACAAGACTAATCCCAATAACACTGGACTAAGCACCATGGGTTCCATAGCAGAGCGCTTCCCATCATAAAGCACTTCAATGCCTCATTAGGGGTAGTAAGCACTATATAAATGAAATCACAATTACCATGTAAACTATAACTGTCACACCAAATGCAATGCTTATGACCTCACAGCATTTATTCCAATCAATAACACATAAACTGTGTAATATAATGTAACAACACATAATCAAACCAATAATATGTAACCTAATCTTTAAGATAATTTACAACATATGCAATTGCCTCTGATTCGTTCAGAGTGTGGTCATGACAGAACCAAACTGTCAGCTAGGGCTCTTAGAAGGCACACACTGTTGTTGGCATAGCAGTCAGTGCAAACTGAAAACAATCTGTGTGGTGTTCCTGATGCCTGGTATCTGATCAGCAGGTCAGTGTTACATCTATGTCTGAGACAAGAACTGATGATGCCAGCCCAGAGTTGCCCTGTTTCTACCCATATCAGAAATACTCTATATTTAGACCAAACTAAAACAAAACTAGAAGTTGTGAAGTCCACCGACTTCAAATTATGGAAAAAAAATTAACGTTAACGCTCCTGTCCAGCAGTATGGAAGTTTTTACTGCTTTGAGGGGCAGGAAGTGGACGGGCAGCTGCCCCTGCAGACATCCCTCACCCACTTAGTACAGATTTTTTATTTGCATTCTGTGACTTATAGTCCTTTTAACTCTTAAAACCAGGACCACAAATCCCACAATGCAAAGGAAAGACCTGGACTGGAGCAGCTAGTAACACATGAATCTAGGAAACTTGGCACCATGCTCATTAGTTTCCCCAGTTGTATCGCCAATCGTCGTATCATTCCCTACCAGCCTGCCCACCTCTCCCTATCGCCTCTAAAGTTTCACCCCCCGCCCGCCACACACACACACACCTCCACCCCTTCCACTGCAAGAAGCCGCAGGAAGTACCCACAACATCTTGGTTTTAGGCTGTTTTCCATTCGCAGTATACAACCCATGAGTTTTCGCTTTTCATGGTCTTGACACCATGAGATTAGAAAATAACCAATTTTTGCAGGCCACCGCCAGGAAAACATTGCATTACTTCGCGCATCTTTGCCGAAGCGCAGTTGCCCAATTCAGCCACTTTCATGGCCTAAGACTATAACTTTGCCCGTCCATACCTGTGATTCAGTTGCTCAATTCCAGACTCGCACCATCGAGACGAAATGACGTAAGCAGCGTTTGCTAGACAAGTATACTCCATCAACGCAGTCGCCATGCCTGAGTACCTCCCCCATCACCTGTGCCTCCTTAAGGTAGGAAAGAAGGTAAACGTTTAGTGGCAACGTGAATTCCTGATACAGACCAGCCACCGGCCACAATCCTGTTCTGGCAACGACTTGATTGATGTGCCACGGTCCCTGCCTGTTTTACACTTGGGACTGTGCTAAGCCTCACAATTTTGGGTCTTGTTTTTTTTGTGTGCATTGGGGAGAATAA
This sequence comes from Calotriton arnoldi, assembly GCA_963921515.1. Taxonomy (NCBI): domain Eukaryota; kingdom Metazoa; phylum Chordata; class Amphibia; order Caudata; family Salamandridae; genus Calotriton; species Calotriton arnoldi. The sequence continues at coordinate 1,395,438 of CAWUFW010004297.1, forward strand.
AGTCCCTGGGGAAATCGACGAGTTTCATTGTAAGAGTTAACTGATAATATATGTTCATTCTGCTACTATAAATGGAGCAGTGAAAGGGGACAAGAATGGAGTACATGATTTAATACCACATTTTACTTTCTAGATTCCATGATGTGTAAGACAGCTTGAAAAACCGTATTGAAAAAAGCGCCTATCCTAATTTTCTAGTTTATTCCTATTAACTGCAGCCTTTTTATATATAGGCTAGCCTAGTTAACTTTAATGGTAGATGGACTGTGTATATTTCTTCCTTAAAGAAGCATTTCAAGGTACCTTCAGTAATGCTATATAAGTTAATGTGCTAATGTATGTGTAGTGAGCAAAAAGCCTCAGAAAGCACTGGGAAATGGGAGGACTCTCGAAAGCTGCTTCTTAGAGTAGATGGCGTGAGCACTGCCTTTCTGAGTTTGGTAAGGTTACCGGATAAACCAACGTCACAAAGAACGCAGTGATCCAGTTTTGAATTTTCAGTTAAAACCTGTGCAGACTGGGAGTTGTGGTTCTGGTTCTCTAAAAAATGTAGATTTTCCTAATAAGTTATGACGGAAAGTCTTAATTTTATTAAAGACACGGAGGCGAGTATTATGCTTTTCTTATCTTGCTTTATAAAGATAGCAGCCAAGATAAACACAAAGAACTACAGTTCCCAACAGGCCAAGCAACATATTGGCCAATGGGAACCAAAAGAATGAACAGTCACAACCAATGAATAGACAGCTTGGGAGATAACGTAGGGTCAGACTGCGAACAGCCCTCTTTTCTTCGGCGAGCCAGTTAAGAAGAGTTCATAATGAGAGGAACAATAGCAAAAACAATGCATAAGGCCAAAGTCCAAGTAAACAGATCTTGAGCGAAGTCCGTCAATGAAGTCTTGGAAATGTCAGAAATAACAGGATCCGCAGGACCAGAGGGAACACCACAAAGCGGAGCACCATCCCAACGAAGACACTGGAGAGGATCATGAGGAAGCTGGTGGTAAAGCTGGAGTCCCTGCAGGGAGAGAAACAAACACAAGTTAGAAGTGTTGCGGTGGGATAATACTCGCCTCCGTGTCTTTAATAAAATTAAGACTTTCCGTCATAACTTATTAGGAAAATCTACATTTTATGGCAAGACCGGAGGCTCATATTATGCTTGTTCAAAGCATATCAATTACAGAAAAAACAGCTGAAATCACAGGTTTACAGTAAAACATACGAAAAACTTTGTCATTGGACCAATCTGCTGATCTCAGAATGTCCTCCAACCTGGAGCCGGCCCAAAAAGCTTTGGAAGCCATGGCTCCCCTGGCAGAATGGGCCCCAAAGACAGAAACGTCAATGCCAGCAAGCGACATGACCCAACGCACCCAGCGGGCAAGAGTAGCAGAGGAAATGGAGTTGTGAGGTTTACGGAAGGAAATGAGAAGCTGGGAATGGGAGGACGTTCTGAGATCAAAGGTACGTTGCTCATAAACTTTGAGGCATAGTCCTACACACAGTTTAGGTTGATCAGGAAAGTAAGGATAAAAAACAGAGTTCAAATTAGTTTGGGTACGTTTATTGATATGAAACAACACACCAGAAGGAGTAAATAGGCGAGAAGACACATCCATGGCCTTGACATCGGAAACTCTTTTAATAGAAACCAGACATAAGAGCATGGTAAGTTTGGCAGAAAGCATTTTTAAGGAAAGATCGGCGTTATCCGGCCAATCTACAAAAAGTTTAAGAACCAGATTGACATCCCATAATCTTGAATATTTTGGTAAAGGGGTTTGAAAAACCGAACACCCTTCAGGAGGCGACAAATGAGAGGGTGCTCGCCAACTGGTTTGCCATCGATAGGGGAATGATTGAGGGAAATAGCAGACCTGTACAGATTGACCGTTCTGTAAGACTTACCTGAGCTGGCCTCAGAAGCCAAAAAGTTTACAATGTAAGTTAAATGGGCTGAAAAGGGATCGACACTTTTTCCCAGACCCCAGCTTGCCCATAAAGACCAAGCTGATTTGTAAGCCTTAGTCGTTCCTGGGGCCCAGGCCCTGCTGATGAAGAGAGAAGCCTCTTGTGAAATGACATTGTCAGGTTGGATCGACCCGAAATCTTCCATGCGGACAGGGTCAGGGAATTGTCTAGAATCAGAGGGTGAGGATGTCCCAAGGGATTCAAGAGAAGGTTGTTGAAGGAGGGAAGAAGGACCGGGAAATCCATCGCCATCTCTAGAAGAGATGGGAACCAGACCTGGGATTGCCAGAAGGGAACCACCAGAACCAACGTGGCTCGTTGCCGGGATGCTTGAGCTAACAGCCTGCTGATCATGAGGAAAGGAGGAAAGGAATAATGGAGATGAGAAGACCAGTCATGAAGGAAGGCGTCTGTCGCAAGGGCCGAAGGATCCGGCCGCCAACTGAAGAACTGAGGAAGCTGAGAATTGAGATGAGAGGCAAAGAGGTCGATATGCAAAGGGCCCCACTTTAGAAAAAGAGAGTGAAAAACGGATGGAAGAAGCTTCCAGTCGCTGGAGTCTCGTAGGAAACGAGAGTGCCAATCGGCTATGGAGTTGAGATTGCCTGGAAGGTATTCTGCTTTGACAGAAATCTTGTTGAGGAGGCAAAACTCCCACAGGCACTTTGCTAACTCCGCCAGAGGTTTGGACTTGGTGCCACCTAGATGGTTTATGTAGCGCACCGCAGAAACATTGTCCATGCGAAGGAGGATAGAACAACACACTTTGTTTTTGGCGAGGCTTCTGATCGCAAAGGAGCCTGCAAGCATCTCTAAACAATTTATGTGCAATCTCGACTCCTCTAGAGACCAAGTACCTCCAGTCGATATCGTGCCACACCGGGCGCCCCAACCTGTCAAGCTTGCATTGGATTCTAACACAAGATCTGGGACTGAGGCGAAAATGGTTCTGTCGTTCCAGGCATCTAAATGGTCTATCCACCATTGAAGTTCCAAACGGGACTCTTGATCTAAAGAAATGAGATCGGAATACGCCAGGCCTCGACGCAGATGTCGAATTTTCAAGCGCTGGAGGGCCCGATAGTGGAGCGGACCAGGGAAGATGGCCTGAATAGAAGCGGAGAGCAGGCCCACGACTCTTGCAAGAGATCTGAGAGAAATGAAGTCGCTTCTGAGAACTTGGGAAATCTCTGACTTTATAGTGGAAACCTTTGATTGAGGTAGATGAAGGGAAGCGATGGAGGAGTCCACCAGAAAACCTAGAAAATCGATTTGTTGGGAAGGAACGAGCATAGACCTTTCGGGGTTTAGGAGGAAACCCAAATCGGAAAGAAGAGACTGAGTGATGTGTAAGTGCAATAACAGAGTTGGTCTGTCCAGATTCATCAGTAGGATGTCGTCGAGATAAATGATCAAACGGATCCCGAGGGACCTCAAGTAAGTCACAACCGGTTTCATGATCTTGGTAAAACACCATGGGGCTGAAGACAGCGCGAAGGGGAGAGAACAAAAATGGTAAGACACTCCTAACCATTGAAACTGAAGAAATTTCCTGTGTGAATGGTGAATAGGAACCGTGAGGTAGGCGTCCTGTAAATCTATTCTGACCATCCAATCTTTTAATCGAAGAGAATCTCTTAGATGAATGATGGTCTCCAGTTTGAAGTGGCGATAAACCACAAACTGGTTGAACCATTTGAGGTTTATGACCGGACGCATCTTTTTGTTTTTCTTTTGAACCAGAAAGATGGAACTTAGGAAACCTGAAGGATCTAGAGGGGACACTTGAATGGTGCGTTTTTGGAGCAGAGACTGAACTTCTGAAGAGATGAGACTTGTCATTTCGTTTGAGAAGGCGAGAGGAGGAGGGAAAACTGTCTGGAAAGGAGGAGCGTAGAACTCTATAAGATAGCCTTGGATGGAGTTGAGGACCCAAGGGTCTGCAGTCAGAGACCGCCATTTTTGAAGGAAAAGCTTTAGGCGACCCCCAACAGGGGGAGGAACTGGAAGGCTTACCTTGTTGGTAGTTGTTTCTGAAGTTTTTCTGGCCACGGCCACAGAACCCTTGACCTCTCTGTGGATAGAACTGGGGCTTGAACTCTTGGTAGCTGTTGTTGGAGTTGAAGGAACCTCTGGAGCCTTGATTGTGGGAGGAACGGCCGGCAAAGCGACCCCTGCCTCTGCCGGCCCGTCCAAAGACCCGAGGGGAAAAAAACCTTCTTGATAGACTGCTGGGCCTTGTCAATGGATGCAAAAGTTGAAACGGATTTACTAAGGCCGTTGACAAGAGAATCTCCGAACAGAAGGCCATCGGCTTTGATACCAGGATCCAAGGAGGCTAAGTTAGACAATTTGGGATCCAGTTTAATCAGGAGGCCCTTACGACGCTCGTGAGTGATGGCAGAATTGGCATTGCCCAGAAGACAAAAGGCTCGTTGGACCCATAAAGAAATGTCCTGAGGATCCAGGTCTGTGCCGTCCAAACGGGAGGATTCAGCCAAGTCGAAAATACGGGCAAGGGGACCAACCACGTCCAACAATTTGTCTTGGCAGGTGGACCAAGCCTTGTCCACACCTTTGCGTGGATCTTTCCCAAATTTGGAAAAGAAGGTCAGTAGAGGCTGGTCAATGGTGGGAGTACAAGAGACATTAGAAGGAAGAGACGGTTTGGGACATTCAGATTTAAGTTTCGACCTAACTGTTTTGTCCAAGGGCAAACGCAGTCTGGCAGAAATATATTCACCAACATGTGAAATGGGAAACCATTCAGTGGAATTAGGATGGCGGATTGTTGAAGGATCAAACATGGGAGTACCTTCCGCATCCAGGATGGGCTCAGAGGAAAAAGGATCAGTTTTTACTTTTTTCGGCGGAGGAGGAGGATCATCGGCATCAAGATCACCAAATGCATCATCAGCGTCACCAAGATCGTCATCTGTGTCCAAAATATGAGAAATACTAATTTCTCAGGTACCTCAGCGTGTTTTGATTTAACTTTACGTTTGGTGAAAGAAACAGATATCCCCTCCTTATTAGGAGGCCTGGGAAGCATCAAGTCCTCGACCTTGTGAGAGGAAACCTCTTCCAACCCACGTGACGCAGTAACAGAAACACTTTTGGTGCTGGAAGGTACCAACTTTCTCTTTCTGCTATCCCCCGCAGACTGGGCCAAAGTTTTGGACATGAAAGACAATAGAGAATTCTCCATATCCTTTGAGAAACGCTTCATAGAAGCTTCAACCGCATGTTCCACAGAATTATTGATAAAGGTATTTAAATGAGTCTTAAATGCCTCCCCTTCCTCAATATTAAAATCAGAACTCTGTGAGCTTTGCAGCTCCATAGTCACCCAATGCAGAAAACCAGACACCAAGGGGTTAAAACTTGCTGAAATAAGCCCTGCCCCGTGGGCGTGTGAGCAGAAAGAAAAGAACCCGACCGGGAGCAGACAGCCCCTCCCACAGGCTGGGAGCAAACCAAAAGGGCGTGAGGAAGCTGAAGGAGACAAGCGGCAAAAGTGGCAGCCCGAGCACAACGTTGGAAAACGCTTGAAATGGCAGCGTGAGGAAGCTGTGTGGAGAAAGCGGCAGAAGCGGTAGGCAGAGCACAGCGTAGGACGCTTGAAATGGGCGCCGCGCGTCACGAGGGACTGGCGACGCGTGCGAGAGAACCGGAGCAGAAAGAGCGTGAAGGGGAAAGAAACGCTCAGAACAGACTCGCGGTTAGGGAAAGCGCAGCGCGCTAATGCCAGACAATTATATAAACACCATTGTAAAACCATACAACGTCATTGAATAAAACACATAGGAGATAAGATAAAAGGGTACTTATCTTGACTGCAAGCAGCAAGAAAAGAGGGCTGTTCGCAGTCTGACCCTACGTTATCTCCCAAGCTGTCTATTCATTGGTTGTGACTGTTCATTCTTTTGTTTCCCCTTGGCCAATATGTTGCTTGGCCTGTTGGGAACTGTAGTTCTTTGTGTTTATCTTGGCTGCTATCTTTATAAAGCAAGATAAGAAAAGCATAATATGAGCCTCCGGTCTTGCCATAAAATTAGACCCATTACAGCAATGATTGTTAAAAGAAAAGGGCAGGACTGGGCCCTCTAAGACATGACGTCACCCACTACGATTAGGTTTTGGCCTCATCCCTGTAAGTGAGTACATCCTGTGGGATTTGGAAGAGGGCTCCCACAGCCGCCACTTTCACTGAGGTGGGTTGTTCCACCCTGCCATCTGAGTATATAACCTGTCACCTGCTACTCCCGCGTTACGCTGGGGTATGCAAGCCTGATTCACAAAAATGTTTGTGCACCTAAATTGAACTTAGGGCAGGCCCAGCGGTGGCCCCTCCATTAGGGCGGAGGAGAGCCGCCCCCCTGCCACCACCCGCACATAAAACGATAATAAAACGAGTTTTAAACCCGTTTTATTATTGTTTTATTTTAATACCCCTGGACCCGCCCCCAAGACTCTGATGAGTCTTGGGGGCAGGTCTAGGGGGATGACACTGTGGTGGGGGAGTGGTAGTGCACTCCCTTGTCCCTTCTCTGCATATAAGGGTTTGGCCAGCCGTTTCAGGCCGGTCAAACCCTTATGCGCAGTGAAGCTTTCTCCAGCCCCAGCTGCGTTGCTGGGGCTGGAGAAAGCAGGCACAGGATCCCAGTCTGCCTGGGAGCGCAAAGTCCCAGCCTCAGGCCAATTCTGACGCTGCTTTCATGCAGCGTCATGATTGGCTGCAGTGCAGTCTGGGAGCCTGTCCCAGAAGCAGGAAGAGTGTGGTGGAGAGGATGGTGGAGGTGGCGGCGATCAGGTAAGTTATTATTATTTTTCTTTATTTATGTTGTTCCCTCCCCCCCCCTCTTCCCAGCTCCCTCCTCCAGCCCGCCCGCCACCTTGGCAGGGGACAGGCCGCTGCTGAAAAGAACAGATACATTTCAGTTAGGAGTCTAAACCCACATTTTCTATTCTCAAATTGTGATTTTCTACCTGTAAGTGAATCTACTCACTTGGAATTAAGGTGTGATCTTACATGTGAGCCAATGAGTTCCCATGACATTGTGGGTTGTGGATGTTCCAGGGTGAGGATACCTGTGTAAGAAGGTAAACAATCCCAAACTTTGAAGTTTGTGTGTGTTCACAAACCTTTGGCAGGTGCATTGCAACACTCACTGGGTAAGGGTAGAGATGAACACACTACATTTACAAGTAAAAAAAGAATTCCTGGCAAAACACATGGTGCAGATTTCTGTGAGGAATTCTAGAATAATTTGAGAATTTCATGACAGACATTACCTCTAAAAAAGAGGCATAGGAATTCTTGAATTATTTGCCTTTTTTTGTGAATTGTGCCACAAGTCCCAGTTATTGTTCTGGCTAGCCAAATGCAGTCTTTCATCCTTCTGAGGTCAGTAAATCAAGTCCCTTGTAATAGTAACATCTATCATTTGCAGTGTTAAAAGCGTTCAACTGCAATAAGAACAGTGGCGGCTCGCCGAGGGAGTGGTGCGGGCGGTGAGGCGGGGCGGGGAGGGGCAGGGTGGGGGGTAGTGAACTTGGACACACGACGGACAGAACTCAGAGGGAGTTCTGTCTGTCATAAGTCCGAGTCCACTACCCCCCACGCTGCCCCTCCCCGCCCCGCCTCACCGCCCGCACCACTCCTCGGCGAGCCGCCACTGAATAAGAAGTACTAAATAAAAAGTAAGTTATTATTAGAGCTACCATATTTACTAACTAGTAATCTCCTATACCATTGCGGTGAGCCCAAATCCCGGAAAATGCACTTCACTGCCCAAAGATGTTGAATAAACTTTTCATCCCCAAGCTTGTTCCCATCCTTCACTTGGAGAACTGTCCCAAGCAGTGCCTAAACAGAGCCGGTGAGCACCACTGGCACTAAGTTTTGGGGGAGCAGCACTTATTTTTCATCTTCAGACATTTCCCAGTGCTAAAGAGGGGAGCGCACATAAATGGGAAAGACGAAGGAAGAGAAACATGGAAAAACCATCATCAAGGGAGAAAGCAGGAACCTCCAAAAGTGAGATTAAGGGGCAGGGTGTGTCTGGAAGTCAGTTAAAGAGTCTTGGTAGCAATAGTATTAGACTCATTTGAAGGTCTATGGTAAATCGTATCGGAGCATAGAGAAATGATTGGTTTAGTACCAGAATTAAAACAAGCCATCGGTATATACATATATAAATATTTTTCTCATGTGGGATTGTGTATGTAACCCCTAGTGCAAGTATTGGGATATTTGGTAAATCTAAATACTCCGTTCCAACATGGCGGCCCATTTGGGTTAATTTAAAACCACTTTTGACTTTGTAGTCACATGGTGTTGAGCATATTTAAATAATACCTGTGTTGGGAATCTATTGGTTTGGAGCATAGACGTGGAGGTTTTGTCTCCGAAAAGAAGTACGATTGAGAGGTGAGATATTTCTATTTAGAAAGAGCTAGTGTTCTACTAGGAGTTTAGTGAGCATGAACCTAAGTTTAATGGGGACATGATAATAGTGTATTCCTCTATTAATTTGCTGATTCAGCAACGCTGGGGATACATGTGGCTTACAATGGAAACTTGAGGTTTACCGGAGTAACCATAGTTATAGAGAGATACGGCAAGTGCTGTGAACCGCCCGCATAGGGTGCCCTGAAGGAATATAAAAATCTCCTTGTGGGAAATAGAAAACATTGTGACTCCGTAATGGCGGTGGAGGAACAATGACTATTTTGGGTTAAACAGGAAATGTTAATATGAGTCTAGTAATCTTTGAATATAGGTAGAAATAGGTTCAGTTTTGGACCCCTTATAGCGTTTATAGATAGTAGGAATATCTTTAGCGTACTTACCTAAATACTTAAATACGCACTACTATAACAAACAACGGTATCTTTTTTTTTTGGCTTCTTGGGCCTACTCTATTGGATGGCAGTGTAAGTCCATAAACCAGCAAGAAGTGGAGATTTGCAATCCCATTTAAAGCACTTTATATTTATTCTTTCTAGAGGAATCCCAAGTAACAATTTAAAATTGAGGGCATATTAGCAAGACCGGAGATAAAATTATCGCCGTTTTAGCGGCAGGAAACTGCCGCTAAAGCGGCGATAATGGGCTTGCTAATATGCGTTATAGAATTCCAATAGAAGCCCAGTGTTAGATGTCCTGCACATCTAACCTGGGCTTCTATTGAATTATAACGCATATTAGCAAGCCCATTATCGCCGTTTTAGCGGCAGTTTCCTGCCGCTAAAACGGCGATAATTTTAACGTGGGTCTTGCTAATATGCCCCTGAGTTTTTTCATTGTCTCTTATAATATGAATCAAGGATAAGTTATAACTGACAGGGTTTATGGCCTTGTTTGGAGGTATCTGTTGGGCAGAACCAGTCGTACAACATATAGAGATATATACCAGCATTGACTGGTCCCACGAGTGGAAAACCACTACTCCTTAACTTTTGGACAAGAGTCTATTTACAAAGAAAAAAGGTATTTTTATATCTATATATAAGGATTGGATATTCATTCCTCTTAAAAGATTATAGTATGGAATGATAGAATGATTGATTGATGGATGTAGGAGTGTGAAAGAAAAACATTTTTTTAGGAACTTTTAATATCACCAAAAAACAAAAATATGTTTAATACTGTAATGAATTATACTGTTTGTAAATTTTGGATATATTAGTTTATGTTTTTTTAATGTTCTTAAATATTGTTTTGATAGAATAACGTTGGTGGGAGATATCGTTCTTTCCTGAAGAAGGTGGTTGAGAAACTAATGAATCCACCTAAACGCGTCGATGCTATAAGAATCTATACACTAAATCACCTAAACATTTGATTGAACTAAGGATTAAGAATGAAAGAACCTAATTTTTAATAAGGGTTTGGTGCAATCAATGATTAAATGGGATTGGTGTATCTTTAATGACAAAATCAATAGTCTAATATATTCTCCCGTTACGTTTTAATGCTGTGTTGATGAATGTTTTTAATGTTTTTAGTCCTTCTGACTGTTTTTTATGTATTTATGAAATGATTACTGTAATTTTTCTTGGATGTTAAATATGCTTGTGATAATATAAAATTGCATGTATCAATGTAATACAAATATTTTTATAGAAATAAATAGCTGTTTATATACATAGTGTAGGTTTTTATTTTTGGTGATATTGGTTGGTCCTTGGGATGGTTGTTCGAAAGTTGGTTTGCGAGTTTACCCAAGGGAAAAACATTTCTTTGGCTTACTTTCGGGTTGGTGCCCTGCCCCGTTGGGATTAGAGGGCCCCTCTCTCAATGTTTGGAGTCAGTTAAAGAGGCCTGAAGTGGTTTTCATTTAGAATTGTGTTTATCAATATAGTACATTTGTTTACGAAAGACACTATTTTCATTATTATGGATGATGTTCTGTTCATCTTCCTCCTGCTCAATCCCCCTTCCAAATCAATGTCCCCCTGCATGTTTTCTCTCCTCACAGTCACCGCAGAGCACAGGACACTAAGACATAACTGGTTATTTTCCTTAGAGTGCACGTATTATGATTGAAACTTTGTTTGTGTACTAAATGTTGCAATCCCAAGGACATTTATGCAATAGTTCCAATGTGGGCCTTGTAGAATACACTGGTGTATGGGTTATCGTTTGAAAAATGTTTCATATTATGTTGTGCATCTCCAGACAGCAAGAGCATAGAAGTTGCTGGAGCCTTTCTTAAAAGTGGGTTTGTGTTATATTATGATGTCATAACTTCTAATTTGTCCAACATGTTATCATTAGTCCTGCCATGCTAAATTTGCAGTTTTTGCTTATTACCTATTCATAAAATGTGTATAAAAACCTGGTTTTGGGGGTGAGACTGAGACATTTCCTGTTCTACTAGGGACGCTGTCCTTTTATTTAGAGACTTCCTTTCCACTAGAGATGCTTTATGATTATTTTGATGTTAATTGGGATTTAGAATAATTCTGATTTCTGACTATGTACTTTATACTTGAGCCTTCAAGGCTTATTTTACATTTCTATGTACTGATTAATGAGATTTTGTAATAAATCCTTTTAACTTTTCCATTATCTAGAACTCAGTTATTGAGTGGTCTCAGTTACTATTTTATTACTCTGCTAATCTAGTGTTGGGTCTGATGTTCGGGAGGGTGTTCTTTAATGCTAGATCAAAACATCAATCTTTGAAAGTACGATTTTGGGGTGTCTAAGATGTTGGGGTTCGGGGTTCTACTCCCACAATGCTGTTGCATAAATAGATTTGTGTCATTTTGGATACCTACCACATCTCCAAAAGTATGTAACAGAGCATTTAACACACTCTCCTCTGGAGAGGCTAAACCAGATAAGTGGGACGAAACCAATGGTGAAACTGTACAAACCCAGGACCATGTTTTATTCCTAGTCTAACCAGGCACCAATAATATTAAGGAGTGTTTTATAGGACATGAATCTTAGGGAAACTTTGGTGAAAGTCTCAAATGGTCCCTATTCCAAAGGCTGATTCGATAAGAAGACTTACCTGTCAGCCAGATGAGAGAAATCCATCCTCAGGGCCAAACCTTAACAGGCTTCTCTGAAAAACTTGCTGTCTGATGTTTGATTTTATAGAGTGGAGATGGCCAGTCCCAGAACAATTCCTTCTTGGAGGAATCCAAGAACAAAATCAGACTCACAGTCTTCTGGGAGACAACCCATCTTACATCATAAAAGGAAAGATGCCTAAATGGTGTTCTTTATCTTAAAAGTGTCAAGACCTTTGAGAGGCATGAACTTCTACTGCATTGTCCCGGGACATGACCTAATGGTAAGGACCTCCAATTTCAATTTCGATGCCGATGGTTGAAGGCACTGCAAACTTGGAGTGTCATGGCAGGAGATCTGATTGGTCACAGTCGCACTGCAAAAAACGTTATACTTCTGTCACTGACATTTGACAGAGTAGGAACAAATGCGTTTTGTTACAGCTGGGGAGTCGATGTCCTAAAATTGGCCTTTAGTGGAGTCGTTGGGGCTGCCTCTCACTTCGTGGCTGGAGTTGCTGCATGAAAGCTGCATCATAGAGGATGGTGAGCCAGCATGTTTGGTTCCAGAGACCTAGGACTGGCTCATGGTACCATATAAGCTGTTGCAATGAATAGTAAAGTATACAAGCAAAGTGTTGGATGTAATGCTTGAATTAATCTCAACCACTGGTAATTACTCAGGGAGGCATCCTAGTCCTCCATTATTTTGGACATCATACAACCACAACTTGGACCCAGCCATATGCTAATCAGTCTTGACCCTGCTCCAGAGTGAACAGTCCAGCCCGAACAGCCAGGCCAGGTCCTCCCTGAACCAGAACACAAGCAACCCAGGACAGATTTTGCCCTATTTAGGGCTCATCAGCCAGGTATTCCTTTGTTCCAGTGACACAGTGTGCATGGGACCTACATCTGGGGATACCTGTCCCACTTAGGGCGACACACTACAGTAAACAAAAAAGTAATTGAGTGCTTGAGTTAATCCCAGCGACTGATAATCACTCAGGCTGCATCCCAGTCTATTGTTATTTTGCACATCATGCCATCTCAGTTTTAACCCAGCTATATGCAAATCAGTCTTGACCCTGCTCCCATGCACACTGAGTCACTGGAACAAAGCTAAACCTGGCTTATGAGCCCTAGCTAGGGCGAAACCGGTCCTGGACTGCTTGTGTTCCGGTTCAGGGAGGACCTGGACTAACAGTTTGGGCTGAACTGTTACCACTGGAGCAGGGTCAAGACTAATTTTCATATGATTGAGAAAGAGGGAAAAAAACTTTGCCATTGCTAGAGAGCTGTAGAGTTTTGCAAACAACTTGAGCAGTTGTGGTCTCCATTCCTAATTGTCAATGACTGGATGTTGTAAAGATCTCTCCAGTTTCCTTCTGGATTTCCTGAAGAAAGATCAACTCCTTCCAGTAACCACAGTGGCACCTTGAACTTAATAGACACATGAAAGGTGTCAAGTGTTCCTATTAAGAGGAAAAATCACAAGGTGAAAATCCTCCTCTGCAATCTTGGTGATTTTTTATTGTAGATGATGGAAAATATAAGCCACACTGAATCGGGATGGAGAGAGAGCCAGGCATAAGATTTTCTGAACATGAAGAATACAATAAGAACCCAGCTATGGAAAAATAAAGCACAAAATTGGGGGCAAAAAGACACCAAAATGGAGTATGAATGTAGTAAAAAGTAGGGGACTGAATGTGTTGTGTTGCATCCATCTCAAGGCAAAATCTACTTATAAATGGTGCAGGCTGGAAATTAACTCACAGGAAAAAGAGTAAGCACCATCTTGGATTGGAAAATTCAGGCCTCAAAAACTTGGAAGGTGAAAGTATTGGCTAGGAATAGATTTAAGTCTAGCCATCTTACTTCTTCAGGAAAATGATGTCTACTAGGTATGAGAAGAAGAGCCCCTTGTTTGACATGCTCCCTCACTCTACTCCCCTCTCTTCCAGGCTGGTGCTCCACAAGGCACGTAGAATAGCCCTCCACAGTTGCTCAAAAGAGACTGACAGAGCAGAGTGGCTGAAAATGTCACACCTTGCACTGAGTGAGGACCAGAGACGCGCTGTCTCCTTCATGGATGTGGAAAACCACAAAGATGATGATGTCTTTCATGCACAGATGCAAATTGCATTAGGATCCGAAGCTGGATTCGTAGTTTTGCCCAGTGGTTTTTGCATCTGAATTTGGCATACAGTTGGTAGATGGAATCATTTTATACGTTCTCTCCCAGCGGTGATAGGTGTATTATTGGGCAGTAGTGGGCAAGGCCTCCTTTTTGTGGAGAGGTAGGATTTGACCAACCTTGAACGCATTGGGCAAATCTCTTGTAGCAAAATTGACAATAAGAAGTGATGTCAGAGCTTTTCTGTATATTCTCTTTATGACTGATGAAGATATGATTCCATTACTGTAGGAAGTGACTTTTAAGGGCTGGAGTTTTTTCATTGTTTATTGGGAGACAACTTGAAATGTCACCTATTTAGGAGTTGTATGCTGTGGAAATGTTGTACAGAGGGGTATGTAAGTGTGTGCCTTTTATGTGCAGGTGAATCCTGTAAATCATGTCCTTGAAGTTGTTGATGCCTGGCGATGTGTCAGACTGGGTCAGTGTTGATATTGCTGTGCGACTTATACTATATTTGATAGCCCAAAAGATTGCTCTGTTTTTGATACAAGCATCAGTGAGGGTATTTTATAGTAGTAAGACTTGACATTGATTGGCTGCCTGCAGGCTGAGAAGAGCTGCTTTGAGTGGCAAAGTCTTCTAATCTATGTGAGCATTTCAATGTTTAATCCTGGTACCTAATGGCCTGATTTCTGTTGATGAACTTCTGACTGTACTGGGCAGTGTGTCGCTTGACTTTCAGCAAATGATGCGAGTGGTGCATGGATGCCAAATGTTGGTGGAATGCAGCATCTTGAGAAAAACTGAAGGATGTCCAATTTGTTTTGGTCACCTTTTCATGTCTACAATGGGCTAGGGTGAATATGTCAATGGTTATAGCCGTGTGGTCTGTCCAACTGAGGTTCAAAGGAGAGTGGCAAAAGTGACAGTGGATAGCAACATGCAGACGTAGTCAAGGGTCTTCTCTTTATTGTGGGTTACGTAATTGATGAGTTGTGAGCTGTTGCTGGGGAACAGCAGATGGAGGGTGGTGACCTTTTGTAGTCATTGTGGAGGCATCACCATGGAGATTAAAGATGCAGAGGAAGTTGCTATTTCCAAGACTGTTATGTTGAGTGTTAGAAATGGGGTTTCTTGTTGGCTAGGTTATGCACCCAAGCCAGGCAGAACCCACCACTCTAGTCAGGGTAAGGGAGTTAAAAACTCAAGATAACCCCTGCTCACCCCCTTGGTAGCTTGGCAGAGCAGTCAGGCTTATCTCAGAGATAATGTGTAAAGTGTTTGCGCAACACACACACCAGTGACAAACTGGGCACACCACAAAAAGAGACCCCACACAAGGTTATATAAAAATATCCATTGAATTATACATAAAACACATTAGACCACAATCACATAGATCAATAATCACCTTGCCACTAGGCAATTGTCATAACAATGCATAGGTCATGAACCACATAAATCACTGTGCCAATTAGGTGCTGTCATAACATCATAGGAAGGGCAATAATATTAAAACATATATTTGGCCCCTGTCATCAGAACATATTATGCCTAACATCACAGTCAGAGCATTACTGTACATATTTATAGGTTGCACAGGTCATAGAACATTGTGAGAATATTATGCATCACACCACATTTAGTGCCAGAAAGTAATTGCTGGTAAGGGTGCACACGTTATGAAACATCATCAAGATAGTGCGCACATTTTTAAATTGCATGAATGTTCATTGGTCTTGTCTGTCATAGACCCTTAGAAAATATGCAGGCCTAACATGCCCAACGTTCATAACCAAGTCAATTTAGTCAGGTAGTGTCAAGAGTCTTACTTGAAGTTTCCCAGATACTTCACAGGAGCAGAATGAAGACTGTTCCCAATGCCTCTCTGAGTCTCCCTCCGCACTCCCAGATAGTACTTATGGGAGTACGAAAGAAATCCCAGGGGGGAAAGGTGGACAGAGAAGAGACAGCCTCGTCTTCTTATATCTGGTGGCTTCTATTCACTGCTACTTCTAGTTGTTTTCTTGCGCAGCACTTGTTCAGTAACTAGACACTGTAACCAAAATATAACACATTACTAGGACATTAACTAGAATTTACAGTAAATCATATACTCTATACTCTTTCAAATGACGTACCCCCAAAAGACTGGGCTATTGCCTCTCTTCTGTAAAAGTTGTTGTTTTTAGATTAACTCCACTGCAATTTGATAAAGCGTAGTTATACCTGAGTGAATGCAAACAACAGTTTTGATAAATAACTTCTATGCAGTCTATAATTCCTCAAACTGTGGTCTATTTGATGCCTTGGGCTAACTAATACCTTTCTTTTTCTTTTAATTGCAGGAGGATTTAAGGAAGCTGTATGCTCAACTGGTACTGCCACAAACGGTAAGTTTTTTAAATTATGGTCAACTACAATATTTTACAGTTTTACTAAATTGGATTTAGCAGGAAATGAATAACAGATACGGGCAGGAGAGGAGCGAAATTTAACACTGTACAGGGAATAGATACTGATTCCACAGCCTTTTCTTCAAAAAGGTACTTGCGTGACTGGAGGCTTCTTTTTCTTCGTCAAGAGAAATGCTCTGAAGGGTTTTAGAAAACCGGCAGCTGCTCACAGACGACTCAGTGATTTATCTTCTTGACAGCCAGTCTTTAAACCGAAGGTTAGCAGGATTTCAAAAGCTACTGACGGAAGCGAAACGAAAAACTAACTACACTCTCACAGGGATTTCACAGGACGAAACGCCAAGCACTGTTACACTCGTAACGGTCTTGGTGAAGTGCGCGCAGCTGAGGGCAAGCGCGAGCCTCAGCTGTGCTTAGAATCCTCGCGCTCTCTACAGAAAGGCTGAAGCGCTAACCTTAGCGCTTTCAGCCATTTTAAAGGACTGCTGCTTGACCAGTTCGGTCCAAGTCTTATCATTACGTTTTCCAAAGGAACATGGGAGCTTGAAAACTCTCCTTCTGCCAATTACTGTTGTAGCCCCCACGAGCTGGCATCTCTTCTGCCTTAATCCTTGGTTCTTGACAGTACCCCTCTGCAAGGGGGGTTCCCCAGGTCTCGCCTTAAGGGGAAATTGATCATGGAAGGTTCTTACTAATCTTGGGGCATTCACATGAGAGCATGGTTCCCAAGACCTTTCCTCAGGACCGTAACCTTTCCAATCGACTAGGTAGTACAGTTTTCTATTCTTCCACTTGGAATCTAAGATTTTTTTAATCTCAAACTCTTCTCCAAGTTCAATTTGAATTGGTTTGGGAAGTTTCCTGGGCCTGGGATGTGGCGAAGATCTTTTCAGTAAAGAGACATGAAAAACTGGGTGAATTTTCATTTGTGATGGTAGCTTTAGCCTATAGGTCACTGGATTTATCTTTTTCTCAACTTCAAAGGGACCTAAGAAACGGGGTTGGAATTTTCGATTTCCTTTTAGTTTCAAATTTTTTGTGTTCAGCCATACCTTACTCCCAATAGAATAATCATCTCCTAGTCTCCTCTTTGTGTCAGCATAACATTTATATATCTCTTTTGATCTCTCTAGCTTATCTCTAGCTGCTTCAGGAGTTTCAGTTAGATGTCAGACCAAGTCTTTAGCTGCTGGGACCGATTCCTTCCAGATCAGAAGCATTAATATTGGAGAAGAATCATCTTTTGCAAAAGGGTATAGAGGTAACAAAAGTATGAGGTGCCAAATGGCAATTTGCAGCTCTCAAGTCACCACCTTTTCTATACCCTGGGTTTGATTTGAAGCTGCACTCTGGTAATTTGTAGGAAAGTAATTAAGGTGCCCCCATCTGGGAAGGCAAGGGAAGCCCTTCCCCTGCCTCCCCCGCCCCTCCCTCCACATCATCTAATCCTTTGGGGAGCATTAATTTGGCCGTTTCTGCCCCCTGGGGGCGGATCGGCTGATTTTTTTTTGTATGGCCTCTAGACCACCAAGGATTTTTTTGATGTTGGGAGCGGCCCCTTTATGGGAGGATGATTGTGGCCATTTCTGCCCTCTTCGGGTGGCAGATCAGCAGTATGTTTTTAGGCCCATCTGCTCCCAAGGGGGCAGAAGCCACTAGACACCAGGGTTTTTAAATTTTGTTGATGGGGAGTGGCATCTTGGGCAAGGGTTGCTCCCTTTTACGGGGTGAATATTTTATTTATACTCTTAGGCCCACCTACCCCTTAGCTTGGCTGGTGGATTGTGTGTGGACTGGTGCATTATTTGCATATGTGATTGTAATGGTTTTTTTTCTCCTTTTTATTCTGGTGTAAAGCTTTTGATTCCTGTTTGAGGTTTCTGCAGTGGGTGTTCTGCAGTTTTGCGTATTTTCATTTGTTTGGTAAGAAAAACATTTTTGTTGTATTTACTCCAAATGAGTATTATTGTCATGCATGAATGAATATTTTTGTTAGTGGTGTCATAATGGCAGCATATTTAGTTAGTGGTTTGAGCATGAAATTCTTTGCGATGTGTTTAGCATTGTCTTATGTGTAATTTTCTTTTCCTTTTCTTTTTAGTGGGATATTCTTGATCCTTACAGTGCCTGTGCAGAGTAGGTGGTGGTGAGTCTAGCTGCTTCTGGCAAGTGAGTGGTATAGTGTTGGAGTACATAGGTCTTTGTGATAAAGCTACATTTTGATCATTTCTTTTTTACAAAGGGTTTGTTGTTGTTGACTTGTTTGACAAGTTACCTTTATTAGTAAGCATTATGGCTAGCCGTAGAATGACTGCTCAGCAGGTGGTTGGTATGCTTCTTGAATCATCCTCTGAGCAGGATTATGAGACTGACAGTGCATCTGAGGGAGAGGAGGGAGGGGAAGATTCAGGCAGTGAGTTTTCTCTCCACATGGAATCATCGGATGATGAAGATACTCTCAGTGCGGATGAAGCTACTCTCAGTGCGGATGAAGTGCCTGTTTTAGAGGAGGACACTGCTGTGCCGATGGTGCAAGAGGCTTCTGGATTGCAGCCTGAGGCTGCTAGGCTTCCTACTGGAAGTGCTGGACTCTGGGTTGATCCAAACATGGTGCAGCCGGTGCTGCCTGCCTTTAGTGGTGATGCAGGGTGTAGAGTGGATTGTGAATTTTTTTTGCCTATACAGTTTTTTCAGTTGTTCATGGATGATGTATTTTTGGGTGAGATTGTTGAGCAGACTAATTTGTATGCTGAACAGTTTTTGAGGGACAACAGTGCCAGACTTAGGCCCCGCTCTAGAGCTACCCGGTGGACTCCCACAAATCTGGATGAGATGAAGACGTTTTGGGTTTGACTTTTTGATGGGCTTGATAAGGAAGCCGTCCCTGGCTTCATATTGGTCTACCAGTCCCTTGATGGCAACGGCCATATTTCCTGCAATTATGAGTCGTGATCGGTATTTACTTTTGCTTCGGATGCTGCATTTTGTTGATAATGCTTTGGCGTTGCCACGAGATCACCCTGACGGTGACCGTCTTTTTAAGATTCGGCCTGTTCTTGATCACTTTGTAGATCGATTTTCAGAGATCTATACTCCAGGCAAAGAAATATCTGTTGATGAGTCTTTGGTCCTGTTCAAGGGCCGTTTGGTTTTTAGGCAGTACATTCCTAGCAAGAGGGCACGTTATGGAATTAAGCTGTATATGTTGTCTGAGAGTAGGACAGGATATGTCTTTAATTTCCGGGTGTACACTGGTAGGGATTCCACTATTGACCCCCTGGTTGTCCGTCCACTTTTGGAGTTTCAGAGAAGATTGTGTGGGATCTTGCTAGAGGACTGTTTAACAGAGGCCACCATTTGTACCTTGATAACTTCTACACTGCTGTGCAATTGTTCAAGGAATTGTTCAAAGTGGACACTTTTGCTTGTGGCACAATCCGCTCTAACCGTAAAGGTTACCCAAAAGAGCTTGTTTGCAAAAAGCTTCAGTGGGGACAGTGCAGTGCCTTGCGTAGTGAGGAACTGCTAGCTGTGAAATTTGTGGACAGGAGGGATGTGTACATACTGACTACCATTCATGATGAGAGTACTTCACCTGTGACTGTTTGGGGTCAGCTTGGTGAAGTGCGCAAACCTGTGTGCATTTTAAACTACAATAAGCACATGGGTGGTGTCGATAGAGTAGATCAGAGGTTGGAACCGTACACTGCTATTCGTAAGGCTTACATTTGGTATAAGAAGTTGGCCATCCATCTCTTCAATTTAGCAACTTTCAATGCTTTTGTTGTGTACAAGGAGTGTTCTCCTGCATCAAAGATGACTTTTGTTCAGTTTCAGGAGTCTGTGATAGGCAGCCTTGTTGTTGTGGAACAGGCAAGTGTTCCTAGAGTAGGAGTGGTGGAGGATGTGGCTAGATTGAAAGAGCGCCACTTTCCTGATTTAATTCCTCCCACGCCCAAAAAAAACAATCCCTGTAAGAGATGTAGAGTCTGCATGCGAAGAGGTGTGTGGAAGGAGAGTCGTATGCACTGTGCCGATTGTCCTTCTAATCCTGGGCTGTGTGTGCCCACATGTTTCAGATTGTATCACACTCAAAAGAGTTTTTGGGAGCAACCGTGAGTCTAATAGTGTACTGCCTGGTCTGTATGGTTTTATATAGTTTTTCAGTTTAACTTTTGGCAATAGAATTATGTCTTTAGTTACTGCTGTTGTTTTTGTAGTTATAGTTTTGTATTTAGTTGCAATTGGTTTGTGTTTTCTTTCTTGTTTAAAAAACATTTATGACGTGTGCGTGGACTGGCGCTTGGCTGGCGGTGTCGTGAATTGGCGCTTGGCTGGTGGTG
This sequence comes from Calotriton arnoldi, assembly GCA_963921515.1. Classification (NCBI taxonomy): domain Eukaryota; kingdom Metazoa; phylum Chordata; class Amphibia; order Caudata; family Salamandridae; genus Calotriton; species Calotriton arnoldi. Next base: position 1,415,848 of record CAWUFW010004297.1, read on the forward strand.
TGCCTGGATTGGCGCTTGGCTGGCGGTGTGTGTGGTCTGGTGCTTGGCTGGCGGGGTGTGTGGACTGGTGCTTGGCTGGCGGGGTGTGTGGACTGGTGCTTGGCTGGCGGTGTGTGTGGACTGGCGCTTGGCTGGCGGTGTGTGTGGACTGGCGCTTGGCTGGCGGTGTGTGTGGATTGGCGCTTGGCTGGCGGTGTGTGTTGATTGGCGCTTGGCTGGACTGGCGCTTGGCTGGCGGTGTGCTTGGACTGGCGCTTGGCTGGCGGTGTGCTTGGACTGGCGCTTGGCTGGCGGTGTGCTTGGACTGGCGCTTGGCTGGCGGTGTGTGTGGACTGGTGCTTGGCTGGCGGTGTGTGTGGACTGGCGCTTGGCTGGCGGTGTGCGTGGACGGGCGCTTGGCTGGCGGTGTGTGAGTAGTGATTTGCTACTGGTCACTACACACACTGCTAGCTAAACGCCACTCCACGCAATCCATGAGCTGGTGTGGTTGCTGTGTCAGGAATGTGGGCGTGTGAAAGTGATGGGCCCTTGAATGGCGCTGTCTGCTGGTGTGAGTGTTGTAATGTGCTGGGCCCGCGGCTGGCGGTGTGAATGGTTTTGTATGTGTCACACGCATGAAAGGTGTATGAATGGCCTGTAAAGCGGTTGGTGCCTTGTCGTGGCTTTACAGCTCACGAGCTGTGAGTCAATGGTTCAGTTTCTCGTCCTTTGAATTATTAACAGTGCATTTCATTTTTGTGAAATCTCTGGTTAATACAATTGTATATACTGAACCATCACTCACCCTCGTGCCAAATCCAACCAGTATGTCTGTGTGCTTGAAGAATAGGTGGTTGTTTGGAAATATTTGTCTTTTCTGTCTTTCTCAAGGAGGGTGTACCTTGTCCCTTTTTCTGATTGGTGTAATGTGTTGGTTTTGTGCCTAGTGGTGTGAATGGTGTTGTGTGTATCATGAATGAAAGGTGTGTGAATGGCCTGTAAAGCGGTTGGTGCCTTGTCGTGGCTTTACAGCTCACGAGCTGTGAGTCAATGGTTCAGTTTTTTGTCTTTTCAATTATTGACAGTCATTTCATTTTTGTGAAATCTCATGTTGATAAAATTTTATATACTGAACCATCACTCACCCTCGTGCCAAATCCAACCAGTGTGTGTGTGTGCTTGAGGAATAGATGGCTGTGCAGTAATCTTTGTCTTTTTGTCTCTCTGCCAAGGTGTACATTTCATCTAAGAAAAACCTACCAACTGTATATTTTTTCGTAAACTAAACACCCATGGGAGTACATGGTGATGTCTCTCTTGTGGATCCCAACAAGTTATCTTACCCACAATGTCCTGCAAACCTCAAAATGTGACTGTCACATTGTCCTTGCATTATTGTGCTCAAATTTTCACGCTGCAGAAAGTAACAACACATTTCCAACCCCCCAGTATTTCTCCAAGTATCCCAATAGTTCTGGAATATGCATGGATCCACAAATGTCCTCCCCCCCAGCGTTCCCCCAGGTCTCCTGATAAAAATGGTACCTCACTCTCGTGGGTGGGTCAAGGACTTGCGACAGGCAATGGCCCAAAACCTATTGAGGCGACATCAAAATTGCCTATCACAAACCAACCTGGTTTTGCGAGGGGGTCCCATGAGTTTTTGGCCCGGGGCTCGGCGGCCATCTAGGGAAACTTACCAAACCCACACATTTCTGGAAACTAGACACCCGGGGGAGTCCAGCAAGGTATGGCTTGCGTGGGTCCCCCAACATTCTCCTACCCAGAATCACCTGCAAACCGCAAATTACGCCGAAAAATAAATAATTTTTTCCTCAAATTTTGGTGTGGGAAAGTTCTGGAATCTGCGTGGATCCACATATTTCCTTCCACCCAGTATTCCCCCAGGTCTCCCAATAAAAATGGTGCCTCACTCGGGTGGGAGGCCCAAGTACCGGCATCAGGCAAGGGCCCGAAACGTAGTGAGGCGACATCAAAATTGCCTATCACAAAACAACCTGGTTTTGCAAGGGGGGGTCCCATGAGTTTTTGGCCTGGGGCTCGGCGGCCACCTAGGGAAACCTACCAAACCCACACATTTCTGAAAAGTACACACCCGGGGATTCCAGGGAGGTATGGCTTGCATGGATCCCCCAACGTTTTCTTACCCAAAATCCCCGCAAACCTGAAATTTTGCTGAACAAATCACTTTTTCACACATTTTTATGTGGGAAAGTTGTGGCGTCACCGGGCTGACACAAATTTCCTACCACCCAGCGTTCTCCCGGGTCTCCCGATAAAAATGGTGCCTCACTCGTGTGGGAGGCCCAAGTACCTGCGACAGGCAAGGGCCCAAAACGTAGTGAGGCGACATCAAAATTGCCTATCACAAAACAACCTGGTTTTGCAAGGGAGTCCCATGAGTTTTGGCCTGGGGCTCGGCGGCCACCTAGGAAACCTACCAAACCACACATTTCTGAAAAGTACACACCCGGGGATTCCAGGGAGGTATGGCTTGCGTGGATCCCCCAACGTTTTCTTACCCAAAATCCCCGCAAACCTGAAATTTTGCTGAAAAATCACTTTTTTCACACATTTTTGTGTGGGAAAGTTGTGGCGTCACCGGGCTGACACAAATTTCCTACCACCCAGCGTTCCCCCGGGTCTCCCGATAAAAACGGTGCCTCACTCGTGTGGGAGGCCCAAGTACCCGCGACAGGCCAGTGAGGCCAGTGATGCCACAACTTTCCCACACAAAAATGTGTGAAAAAAGTGATTTTTTCAGCTAAATTTGAGGTTTGCAGGGGATTCTGGGTAAAGAAAAGTTGGGGGATCCTCGCAAGCCATACCTCCCTGGAATCCCCCAGGTGTCTAGTTTTCAGAAATGTGTGGGTTTGATAGGTTTCCCTAGGTGGCCGCCGAGCACCGGGCCAAAAACCCAGGGGACCCCCCTTGCAAAACCAGGTCGTTTTGAGATGGTCAATTTTGATGTCGCCTCATTACGTTTTGGGCCTTTGCCTGTCGCGGGTACTTGGGCCTCCCACACGAGTGAGGCACCGTTTTAATCGGGAGACCGAAGGGAACGCTGGATGGTAGGAAATTTGTGTCAGCCCAGTGATGCCACAACTTTCCCACACAAAAATATGTGAAAAAAGTGATTTTTTTCAGCTAAATTTGAGGTTTGCAGGGGATTCTGGGTAAGGAAATGTTGGGGGATCCACGCAAGCCATATCTCCCTGGAATCCCCCGGGTGTCTAGTTTTCAGAAATGTGTGGGTTTGGTAGGTTTCCCTAGGTGCCGGCAGAGCTAGGGTTCAAAAACTACAGCTAGGCACTTTGCCAAAAAAAGGGTCATTTTTCACTACGAAATTGAGGTGTGTCCACGTTGCGTTTTGCGAAGTTTCCTGTCACGGGCACTTAGCCGACCCACACAAGTGAGGTACCATTTTTCTCGGAAGACTTTGGGGAACGCGGGGTGGGTAGAAATTTGTGGAACCACGCAGATTCCAGTACTTTCCACCACAGAAATGTGGGGAAAATGTGGTTTTTTTTACAATTTTTTAGGTTTGCAAGGGAGTCTGGGTAACAGAACCTGGTGGGAGGCAGTCAAGTCACCCCATCCTGGATTCCCCTGGGTGTCTAGTTTTCAACAATGTATAGGTTTGCTAGGTTTCCTTAGGTGCCAGCAGAGCTATGGTTCAAAAACTACAGCTAGGCACTTTGCCAAAAAAGGGTCATTTTTCACTGCAAAATTGAGGTATGTCCACGTTGCGTTTTGCGCCGTTTCCTGTCACGGGCACTAGGCCGACCCACACAAGTGAGGTATCATTTTTCTCGGAAGACTTTGGGGAACGCGGGGTGTGTGGAAATTTGTGGATCCACGCAGATTTCAGAACTTTCCACCACAGAAATGTGGGGAAAATGTGTTTTTTTCGACACTTTTTTAGGTTTGCAAGGAATTCTGGGTAACAGAACCTGGTGGGAGGCAGTAAAGTAACCCCATCCTGGATTCCCCTGGGTGTCTAGTTTTCAAAAATGTATAGGTTTGCTAGGTTTCCCTAGGTGCCGGCAGAGCTATGGTTCAAAAACTACAGCTAGGCACTTTGCCAAAAAAGGGTAATTTTTCACTGCGAAATTGAGGTATGTCCACGTTGCGTTTTGCCCCGTTCCCTGTCACGGGCACTATGCCGACCCACACAAGTGAGGTACCATTTTTCTCGGAAGACTTTGGGGAACGCGGGGTGGGTGGAAATTTGTGGATCCACGCAGATTCCAGAACTTTCCACCACAGAAATGTGGGGGAAATGTGTTTTTTTGGACAATTTTTTAGGTTTGCAAGGGATTCTGGGTAACAGAACCTGGTGGGAGGCAGTCAAGTCACCCCATCCTGGATTCCCCTGGTTGTCTAGTTTTCAAAATGTATAGGTTTGCTAGGTTTCCTTAGGTGCCAGCAGAGCTATGGTTCAAAAACTACAGCTAGGCACTTTGCCAAAAAAGGGTCATTTTTCACTGCGTAATTGAGGTATGTCCACGTTGCATTTTGCGCCGTTTCCTTTCACGGGCACTAGGCCGACCCACACAAGTGAGGTATCATTTTTCTCGGAAGACTTTGGGGAACGCGGGGTGGGTGGAAATTTGTGGATCCACGCAGATTTCAGAACTTTCCACCACAGAAATGTGGGGAAAATGTGTTTTTTTCGACAATTTGTTAGGTTTGCAAGGGATTCTGGGTAACAGAACCTGGTGGGAGGCAGTAAAGTAACCCCATCCTGGATTCACCTGGGTGTCTAGTTTTCAAAAATGTATAGGTTTGCTAGGTTTCCCTAGGTGCCGGCAGAGCTATGGTTCAAAAACTACAGCTAGGCACTTTGCCAAAAAAGGGTCATTTTTCACTGCGAAATTGAGGTATGTCCACGTTGCGTTTTGCGCCGTTTCCTGTCACGGGCACTAGGCCGACCCACACAAGTGAGGTACCATTTTTCTCGGAAGACTTTGGGGAACGCGGGTGTGTGGAAATTTATGGATCCACGCAGATTCCAGTACTTTCCACCACAGAAATGTGGGGAAAATGTGTTTTTTTTGACAATTGTTTAGGTTTGCAAGGGATTCTGGGTAACAGAACCTGGTGGGAGGCAGTAAAGTAACCCCATCCTGGATTCCCCTGGGTGTCTAGTTTTCAAAAATATATAGGTTTGCTAGGTTTCCCTAGGTGCCGGCAGAGCTATGGTTCAAAAACTACAGCTAGGCACTTTGCCAAAAAAGGGTCATTTTTCACTGCGAAATTGAGGTGTGTCCACGTTGCGTTTTGCGCCGTTTCGTGTCACGGGCACTAGGCCGACCCACACAAGTGAGGTATCATTTTTCTCGGAAGACTTTGGGGAACGCGGGGTGGGTGGAAATTTGAGCATCCACGCAGATTTCAGAACTTTCCACCACAGAAATGTGGGGAAAATGTGGGTTTTTTGACAATTGTTTAGGTTTGCAAGGGATTCTGGGTAACAGAACCTGGTGGGAGGCAGTAAAGTAACCCCATCCTGGATTCCCCTGGGTGTCTAGTTGTCAAAAATGTATAGGTTTGCTAGGTTTCCCTAGGTGCCGGCAGAGCTATGGTTCAAAAACTACAGCTAGGCACTTTGCCAAAAAAGGGTCATTTTTCACTGCGAAATTGAGGTATGTCCACGTTGCGTTTTGCGCTGTTTCCTGTCACGGGCACTAGGCCGACCCACACAAGTGAGGTACCAATTTTCTCGGAAGACTTTGGGGAATGCGGGGTGTGTGGAAATTTATGGATCCACGCAGATTCCAGTACTTTCCACCACAGAAATGTGGGCAAAATGTGTTTTGTTTGACAATTGTTTAGGTTTGCAAGGGATTCTGAGTAACAGAACCTGGTGGGAGGCAGTAAAGTAACCCCATCCTGGATTCCCCTGGGTGTCTAGTTTTCAAAAATGTATAGGTTTGCTAGGTTTCCCTAGGTGCCGGCAGAGCTATGGTTCAAAAACTACATCTAGGCACTTTGCCAAAAAAGGGTCATTTTTCACTGCAAAATTGAGGTATGTCCACGTTGCGTTTTGCGCCGTTTCCTGTCACGGGCACTAGGCCGACCCACACAAGTGAGGTATCATATTTCTCGGAAGACTTTGGGGAACGCGGGGTGGGTGGAAATTTGTGGATCCACGCAGATTTCAGAACTTTCCACCACAGAAATGTGGGGAAAATGTGGTTTTTTCGACAATTTGTTAGGTTTGCAAGGGATTCTGGGTAACAGAACCTGGTGGGAGGCAGTAAAGTAACCCCATCCTGGATTCCCCTGGGTGTCTAGTTTTCAAAAATGTATAGGTTTGCTAGGTTTCCCTAGGTGCCGGCAGAGCTATGGTTCAAAAACTACAGCTAGGCACTTTGCCAAAAAAGGGTCATTTTTCACTGCGAAATTGAGGTATGTCCACGTTGCGTTTTGCGCCGTTTCCTGTCTTTGGCACTAGGCCGACCCACACAAGTGAGGTACCATTTTTCTCTGAAGACTTTGGGGAACGCAGGGTGTGTGGAAATTTATGGATCCACGCAGATTCCAGTACTTTCCACCACAGAAATGTGGGGAAAATGTGTTTTTTTTAATAATGTTTTAGGTTTGCAAGGGATTCTGGGTAACAGAACCTGGTGGGAGGCAGTCATGTCACCCCATCCTGGATTCCCCTGGGTGTCTAGTTTTCAAAAATGTATAGGTTTGCTAGGTTTCCCTAGGTGCCGGCAGAGCTATGGTTCAAAAACTACAGCTAGGCACTTTGCCAAAAAGGGTCATTTTTCACTGCGAAATTGAGGTGTGTCCACGTTGCGTTTTGCGCCATTTCGTGTCACGGGCACTAGGCCGACCCACACAAGTGAGGTATCATTTTTCTCGGAAGACTTTGGGGAACGCGGGGTGGGTGGAAATTTGTGGATCCACGCAGATTCCAGAACTTTCCACCACAGAAATGTGGGGAAAATGTGTTTTTTTAACAATTTTGTAGGTTTGCAAGCGATTCTGGATAACAGAACCTGGTGGGAGGCAGTCAAGTCACCCCATCCTGGATTCCCTGGGTGTCTAGTTTTAAAAATGTATAGGTTTGCTAGGTTTCCCTAGGTGCCGGCAGAGCTATGGTTCAAAAACTACAGCTAGGCACTTTGCCAAAAAAGGGTCATTTTTCACTGCGAAATTGAGGTGTGTCCACGTTGCGTTTTGCGCCGTTTCGTGTCACGGGCACTAGGCCGACCCACACAAGTGAGGTATCATTTTTCTCGGAAGACTTTGGGGAACGCGGGGTGGGTGGAAATTTGTGCATCCACGCAGATTTCAGAACTTTCCACCACAGAAATGTGGGGAAAATTTGTTTTTTTGGACAATGTTTTAGGTTTGCAAGGGATTCTGGGTAACAGAACCTGGGGGGAGGCAGTAAAGTAACCCCATCCTGGATTCCCCTGGGTGTCTAGTTTTCAAAAATGTATAGGTTTGCTAGGTTTCCCTAGGTTCCGGCAGAGCTATGGTTCAAAAACTACAGCTAGGCACTTTGCCAAAAAAGGGTCATTTTTCACTGCGAAATTGAGGTATGTCCACGTTGCGTTTTGCGCTGTTTCCTGTCACGGGCACTAGGCCGACCCACACAAGTGAGGTACCAATTTTCTCGGAAGACTTTGGGGAATGCGGGGTGTGTGGAAATTTATGGATCCACGCAGATTCCAGTACTTTCCACCACAGAAATCTGGGGAAAATGTGTTTTGTTTGACAATTTTTTAGGTTTGCAAGGGATTCTGGGTAACAGAACCTGGTGGGAGGCAGTAAAGTAACCCCATCCTGGATTCCCCTGGGTGTCTAGTTTTCAAAAATGTATAGGTTTGCTAGGTTTCCCTAGGTGCCGGCAGAGCTATGGTTCAAAATCTACAGCTAGGCACTTTGCCAAAAAAGGGTCATTTTCACTGCGAAATTGAGGTATGTCCACGTTGCGTTTTGCGCCGTTTCCTGTCACGGGCACTAGGCCGACCCACACAAGTGAGGTACCATTTTTCTCTGAAGACTTTGGGGAACGCAGGGTGTGTGGAAATTTATGGATCCACGCAGATTCCAGTACTTTCCACCACAGAAATGTGGGGAAAATGTGTTTTTTTTAATAATGTTTTAGGTTTGCAAGGGATTCTGGGTAACAGAACCTGGTGGGAGGCAGTCATGTCACCCCATCCTGGATTCCCCTGGGTGTCTAGTTTTCAAAAATGTATAGGTTTGCTAGGTTTCCCTAGGTGCCGGCAGAGCTATGGTTCAAAAACTACAGCTAGGCACTTTGCCAAAAAGGGTCATTTTTCACTGCGAAATTGAGGTGTGTCCACGTTGCGTTTTGCGCCATTTCGTGTCACGGGCACTAGGCCGACCCACACAAGTGAGGTATCATTTTTCTCGGAAGACTTTGGGGAACGCGGGGTGGGTGGAAATTTGTGGATCCACGCAGATTCCAGAACTTTCCACCACAGAAATGTGGGGAAAATGTGTTTTTTTTAACAATTTTGTAGGTTTGCAAGCGATTCTGGATAACAGAACCTGGTGGGAGGCAGTCAAGTCACCCCATCCTGGATTCCCCTGGGTGTCTAGTTTTAAAAAATGTATAGGTTTGCTAGGTTTCCCTAGGTGCCGGCAGAGCTATGGTTCAAAAACTACAGCTAGGCACTTTGCCAAAAAAGGGTAATTTTTCACTGCGAAATTGAGGTGTGTCCACGTTGCGTTTTGCGCCGTTTCCTATCGCGGGCACGAGGCCGACCCACACAAGTGAGGTATCATTTTTCTTGGAAGACTTTGGGGAACGCGGGGTGGGTGGAAATTTGTGGATCCACGCAGATTCCAGAACTTTCCACCACAGAAATGTGGGGAAAATGTGTTTTTTTGACAATGTTTTAGGTTTGCAAGGGATTCTGGGTAACAGAACCTGGTGGGAGGCAGTCAAGTCACCCCATCCTGGATTCCCCTGGGTGTCTAGTTTTTAAAAATGTATAGGTTTGCTAGGTTTCCCTAGGTTCCGGCAGAGCTAGGGTTCAAAAACTACAGCTAGGCACTTTGCCAAAAAAGGGTCATTTTTCACTGTGAAATTGGGGTGTGTCCATGTTGCGTTTTGCGCCGTTTCCTGTCACGGGCACTAGGTCTACCCACGCAAGTGAGGTACCATTCTTCTCGGAAGACTTTGGGGAACGCGGAGTGGGTAGAAATTTGTGGATCCACACAAATTCCATAACTTTACACCACAGAAATGTGAGGAAAATGTGTTTTTTTTTACAAAATTTTAGGTTTGCAAGGGATTCTGGGTAACAGAACCTGGTGAGAGGCAGTCAAGTCACCCCATCCTGGATTCCCCTGGGTGTCTAGTTTTGAAAAATGTATAGGTTTGCTAGGTTTCCCTAGGTTCCGGCAGAGCTAGGGTTCAAAAACTACAGCTAGGCACTTTACAAAAAAAGGGTAATTTTTCATTGTGAAAATGTGGTGTCTTCACGTTGGGTTTTGAGCCATTTCCTGTTGTGGGCACTATGCCTACCCACACAAGTGAGGTACCATTTTTATCGGGAGACTTAGGGTAATTCAGATTTGTAAAGCAACTGTTATTCCCTATTGACTTTCAATGCATTTCTGCCTTCCAAATGAAAGACATTGTGTAAAAAGAAGTCATTTTAAAAATGACCGATAATTCTCATGCTAGTATGAGTATTCCCAATTTCGGAAATGTGCAAATATCTACTGTTTCTAAACTCTATATTTTGTTCCCATTTCATAAATACATAGGTGTCTTTCATACCGATTTTTCCATGTACACATTTTTCCAGAATAATTGCTATATACCCGGTACATAATAAAAATCCATTGCAAGTTGCTGCTCAGTTTTTGGCTCTGGGTTCGTCGGGTTCTTGGTGCATACATATCCCCACAACCAGTAAGGTACAGCGGATGTAACGGTATATTGCTTTCAAAGAGCTGTCATAATTAGAAGAAGTTACAGGTGAAAACGTTGACACAAAAAGCTGGTTTTTTCAACTAATTTTCAATTTTCCTATATTTAACTGTTAGTTTCTATAAAGAAACCTTGATGGATCTACACAAATGACCCCTTGCTGAATTCAGAATTTTGTCTACTTTTCTAAAATGTATAGCTTTCCAGGATCCATTATTGCTTTCATACCCATTTCTACCATTAACTGGAAGGAGGTTGAAAGCACAAAAAATAGCAAAAATAGGCTATGTCCCAGAAAAATGCCAAACTGTGTAAAAAATGTTGGTTTTCTGACAAAAGTCTGTCATTCCCTAAAAGCTGGGAAAATGGTGATTTCAGCCCCACAAACCCTTTTTTGATACCATTTGCAGAGAAAAACCCAGACGCTTTCATTTGCAGCCCTTTTTTCCCATTTTTCCCCCAAAAAACTAAATTTAGCTGTATTTTGGCTCATTTCTGGGACCCCCCCAGGGGATTCCACAAACCCTGGGTACCTTTAGAATCCCCATGATGTTGGAAAAAAAGAACGCAAATTTGGCATGGATACCTTATGTGGTCAGAAAGTTACAGGGGCCTAAGCGCGCACTACCCCAAATAGCCAAAAAAAGGCTTAGCACAGGGGGGGAAAAGGCCTAGCAGCGAAGGGGTTAATCAACTCTTCAGTTTTACTAATTCCTTTATGACCGGCCATAGGATGATCAAGACAGTCATGTAAAATCTGTTCTTGCATTTCCACAGTGGGTACAAACAAGGCCTTTCCGTGATAGGGTATCCCATTTCGGATTTCTCGAGCAGGGTCGGACAAAACCCATTGCTAAAGCTCTTCCAGAGAAAGTGATTCTCTAACTCTCTTCTCCAGTGTCTCATGAGTAATGGTTCCTACTATCTTTGATTCTGGAATGATCTTTTGGTCTTCTATTACAGTTTTCGGTCCTTCCGTATCTATTCTAGACAAGGCATCCGCCTTACCGTTCTTGTTTCCTGGTCGGTAGGTGATTACAAAATTGTAATCCGCAAAATACAAAGACCATCTGAGCTGACGTGGTGTCAGAGTTCTTGCCGATCTCAAGAATTGTAGGTTCTTATGGTCTGTAAATACAGTTACAGTATGTCTGGCCCCCATTAGATAATGCCTCCACTCCTTGAAGGCGTCTTTAATAGCTAATAGCTCCTTCTCGGTGATGGTATAGTTGATTTCAGCTGGGAGTAACTTCCGGGAGTGATAAGCAACTGGATGGAGTTGACCGGTCTGCTTGTGTCTTTGTGAAAGAACTCCTCCTATTGCTTGATCAGACGCATCCGTTTCCAAATAAAAAGGCTCTGTGGGATCTGCGTGGAAAAGTATAGGCGCCGAAGTAAAACTTCTTTTTAGGGACTGGAAGGCGGCTTCTGCTTCTTCTGACCAGAAAAAAGGAATGCCTTTTCGTAAAAGTCTGGTAATTGGAATCACCTTCTGAGAAAAGTCCTGGATGAACCTTCTGTAAAAATTGGCGAATCCAATGAATCGTTGTATTTCTTTCACAGAAGTAGGGGATGGCCAATCCAAAACTGCCTCAATCTTGCGCGTATCCATAGTGATTCCCTCAGGAGACAGGACAAACCCAAGGAAATCCACCGAACAAACATTGAACGCACATTTTTCAAGCTTGACATATAAACTGTTTTCCCGCAGCTTTTCCAAGATTCCTTTGACATGTTCTTGATGTTCTTCTTCCGACGCTGAGTAAATTAAAATGTCATCAATATAGACGATGGCACACTTGTCAATATATTGGTTTAAAACGTCGTTATTGAAATAATGAAAAGCTGCTGGCGCATTACAGAGACCATAGGGCATCACCTGATATTCATATAGACCAAACTAGGTCCTGAACGCGGTCTTCCATTCATCGCCCTCTCTGATCCGGACAAGGTGATAGGCCCCTCGTAGATCAAGTTTCATATAGATCTGAGCCCCTTTAACCTGATCCAGGAGCACAGAGATTAGGGGCAAAGGGTATCTGTTCTTAATCGTTATCCGATTCAGGGCCCGATAATCAATACAGATTCTTAAATCGACTTCTTCCTTCTTCTGTACAAAAAATAACGGTGATGAGACAGGAGACTGTGATGGCCTGATGAAACCGTTCTTCAAATAGGTCTGAATATATTCTCTCAAAAATGTATCCTCTTTTTCCGTCAAAGCATAGATTCTACTGCACGGAAGGTTCGCACCTGGTTCCAACTCAATTTTACAGTCGTAGGGTCGATGTGGGGGGAGCTTGTCAGCATCAACCTCGCTAAACACATCCTTGTAATCTTGGTACATTTCTGGAATTTCTTCGGTTCAGATGACACACACGGAAACTCCACTTTCACACAAACTGGCAGCCAGACTGGACTCCTTCACTTGATCCTCTCCATGAAAACATGACTCCTTACAATATTCCAAGTTCATCTTAATGGATCGTGTTAGAAGGTGGTTCTGACTATCTGAGCCGCCCGGATTTTTCGCTTTTTGAACACCTATTTGTTGAGCTTTTACTGTGGGAGAGCCTCATAAGTTGGGACTCACCCACAGTGAAGTCATGATGAAAGGGACTGCATGTGTATTTTACCGGTGTTCCCCTGGCGCGAGTAGGCCACTGCGCTGCAGCCAGAGTAAGGGGCACTGGGCTGGTTACATGCAGACACGTGTGTACATGCATGTGCACATGTGTAAGGGCTGCGCAGGCCAGGTTCATAGCGTGCGCAGCCCAGGAGCAGATACAAAGTGAATGGTGTGGCAGGACTTATGCAGAATTGGGTGGTGACATAGAATAGGCTTTCTACAATGGGAAGAAACATTTGAGGGAAAGTCAGTGTGCTTTACTGTTTTTATTCCATTATTCTCCTATGAGGATGGGGAGCACATGGGCTAGTTTTACTTTCCTAGGGCGTACAAATTCCAGACACGCACCAAAGTCCACTGTAACTTATGTGAGAAGAAGCATTCTGCAGAGTCCAAAGTCATATTTGTACTGCTTTTGGGTCATCCAGAAATGTCATATTTCCCTGAGTCAGCTCATAACCAGGGCCTGGCTGGGAGCTGACCCTGCCAGGCTGAATTAATGACCTTCCATTCCAAGGAGGAAGGCCTCCTCTCCACGAAGAGAGGATGGGTGGAGCTACAGGTTCATCCATCAGCAGCTGTCACCTGGTGCCAGGCACCAATCTGCTCTGGAGGGAAGGCGGCGAGGGGGGAAGGGGCTTTCAGAGACAATGTGGCAGGAGACCCCTGGACGACCCCATTTTGAACAAACCCAGAGACATGGGCAGGAAGGAGGGAGCAGGGGCAGAGAAGTGATGTGTCGCTGTGTGATAGGGCAAACAGAGACTTCCTGCCAGCCCCCTCCCCAATTCTTTTAAAAGAGTTTGCACAGGAAAAGGAGCTCTCTCTGGGGTGTGGTCTACTGAGGACGACTGGTGCTGGAGCCTGGCACCATGGGCAGCTGGAAGGAAGAACCTCCAGACTGGCCCAGGACCCTGACTTGTGCCACAAGGGGAGACCAGGACCAGTGAGCAGAAGCCTGGGCCGCTGCGCAAGGAGAAGAGAGGCCCAGGTGAAGAGCCAGGTGAGAGGCTGGCGCAGGGAGCCAGTGAAGACAGCTCCCTGCTGAATCCCCCATCCGTGAGACCAGGAGGGAGAAGGAAAGTGCTCCCAGTGGCTAAGGCTGGCCGCCAGGAGCAAGAAGAGGCCAAAATCATGAAGATCGGTCCCCTGGGGGCTGAGATATGCCCCCCAGAAGGTAGGTGACCTTCGCGCCGTCGCGCTCCCCGTGAAGGGATCTCCAGGGGCCTGGGACTCCCAACTCTGGGCCCCACCTAAAATGAAGCCGGGGAGCGCCGTCATGCTCCCCGTGAAGATCAGAGGGGCCCCGGACCACATCTCCGGGCCCCGATGGTGCCGGTGCAGTGGCGGGGGGGCGTGTCGTGGCACATCCCCTGCCGGGGGGAAGTAAAGCCGGGGAGCGCCGTTGCGCTCCCCATGAAGACGTCTGGGGGCCCGGGACCCCATCTCCGGGCCCCGAGGTAATGGCAGAGGCAGGGGGGAGTGCCGCCGCACTCCCCCGTGGCAGCGGGAAGGCGGGAAGACCCGCCGACAGGGAGGCTGACTCCGTGTCTGCCAGCCGGAGCGGGCAGACCGAAATGGACTCTCCGGCTCCCGCGGCCGCACCAAAGGGTGCGGGCAGAGCGGGAAGCCGGCGGGAGCCACCGGGGGTGGGCTCCCCAGGTGGCTCTCCAACATTGGGGAACCCCGGAGTTGCGATGGGCCCGGGTGGGACCTGGCCCCTGAAGAACGGCCAGCGCAGCCGGGGGTGGGCTCCCCGAGCTGCCTAACTCACCTGGGGGTCTGGGTGGGACCGGGCCCCTCACCGAGGCCTGGAAGCAGAGGGAGGTGACCCACAGGAGCAGCGCGACTCTCACCGAGCAGCGGGGGAGCCGCTGCTCTAGTATTCACGGGGCTGGAGGAAGCGCCCCATAATGCTTTGCAGGCCCGGGCCGGCCTGCAAGAAAATGCCTGTTTTTCTGCGTGTGGTGGCCCCAGGAGGACGGGGTCACCACGACATGGGTGCCAAGGTGCAGGGGGAGCTGCAGGAGCAACGCAGTCTCCCCCAGCACGAAAAAGGAACGGCCCTACCTAAGTCTCTGGGGACTTACAAAGAATAACCCCTCAAGGGCTCAGCCAGGCATCATTAACATCCCCATGGCTGGAACTTTTGTTCTGCAGCTGTGGGTGCCTTAGGGACTGCCTCAAGGTATGAAGGGCTGAGTTGGGGATGTCTGGAGAAGGGCATCCCCTGGAGGTGAAGAGGTGTAATTGCACCACAAATGCATTTAACCATGTTATTTCTTTTTAGAGGGACTGAAAGGCACATGTGTAATGTGAAGTACCTGTGTAAGGTGATGTCATAAACCAAATGGGGTTATGTTGCTGGACATTCCTGCTAGGGTGTCTGGCTGTATTTGCGTAATCCTGTGATTTTACCTGTGATGCCTTTTAGAGGCTGTGATTGCAATGCATTATAATTGTTATCAGCTATGAAAAGTACCTAATTTAAAGTGATGCCCAAACATGTATTCTTGCTGCTGCGTTAGGTGAAGAACAACCCAGACTGTTAACCCCGAAGATGTAGAGGTGCATACTGTATGGTCAATATGAGATGCTCAGTCAGGGTTATGTGTCACCAGGGCAGGTGTACCTACTTTTAATGCTTGCTGAGATGACGGGGTAGGGGCGCCACTGGGATGGTGCCAGTTGGCAAGGCCCTCGCCCCAGGTTTTATCAACCCACTGCATTAGGGGGCAAGATGATGTGCATATCTGGGAGTGGTGGTACTAGATCCCCCACCCCCTGCGGGAGGGGTGGAGATGTTATGCAATGTCACAAAGTAATTCCAACAGCTTATGTATATTTGTAAATTGGTGCATAGTGTTGAGTAGTGTGTGTGTCTAATAAATGTACTCTTACTTTTATAAAGCAAAGTACAGACTGGACAATCAATTATTGAGTGTTATTTCTGCGCACCTGTAATGGCGATTACTAGCCCACACCACCTCCCTTGAGTAAGCCTTAGACTGCTCTGCAACGCTACCCTCTGAGAGTCAGGCGCTACACGAGGGTGTTTGGTTCCCAGTGAAGGACAAATGTGACATGTTATTTGTGCAGTCCTCACAGATACTGCCTCGTTTTCCAACAGATCGTTTCTCCCAGTCAATCTGGGGATTATGCTCCGTCAACCATGGGAGACCAGGAATTAGTTGGAATTGTGGCGCGTCGATTAGATTAAATTGCAAGAACTCCCGATGTCCGTCAGGTAAGACGAGTTCCACCTTTTCTGTATGACTGACTATAGGGCCAGAAGAAAGGTTAGTTCCGTCCACTGCTCTCACTGCTTCACTTCTACTTTTTCGTATGGCCTGCAAACCAATCTTGGAAGCGAACTTCAAATCGCAAAAATTTCCGGTCGCTCCGGAGTCAATCATAACCGGAATGTCTGATTGGAATGATGTTCTGCATTTTAGAGTGACTGAGAGGGTCAAATGCGGAGCTGCAGATTGTAAAGTGTTTGCTAACTGATGTGCGTCTGAGGTTGTGATTTCTCTAGCATCCACCAGTCCAACCCCTCCTACTCGTGGTGCCGCAAGTTTTCCTTCAACGAAGTCTTCGGTTTCTTCGGACATACCTTGACAAAATGGCCGCTGGTACCGCAATACATTCAAAGATTATTCAATCTCCTCTTCTCCTTCTCTTCCTTGGAAAGAGGACTGCGTACAGCTCCAATTTGCATGGGTTCTACCGTTTGACTACTTTCAACTGTTTTAGCGCCTTCTGACCTCATCCGGTCAAACCTTGGGACCCTTGAGCGAAACTCTCTTCTTTTCTCGCCTCTTCTCTCCGTCTGTCTGTAATCCAATTCTAGGACCAATTCAATCAAGGCGGAAACTTCAGTCAGCCTGTTAGGAATCTGAGACAGGGAGTCTTTGAGTTCATCTTTCTACCCCCTGTAGAACAGCGCAGCTCTCTTATTTTCTGGCCAGTCTGTCTCTACAATGAGTTTATTAAATTGGGCCAAATACGCCACTAATTCCTTGTTTCCTTGTCTCAGTTCGAGCAACTCGTTGTCTGTAGCTTGAGCTACCTTCCTCCGATCAAATATTCTTAAGAGCTCCTTCTTAAACTCTTCAAAGTCATACAATATTGCGGAGTCTTTGTAAACTAACGGCAAGGACCAGGCAGCTGCATCACCACTTAAATAGGATAGAATGAAGGGTACCCGGGATTGTGCATCAGGGAAAATGGCAGGCTGGCACATACAGTGGAGAGAGCATTGTGTAAGAAATACTTGGGCCTTTTGAGGGTCTCCACTAAAGCGTTCTGGGGGAGCTAATGGAATAACTGGGGATAAGGAGTGCACAACCTGAGTTGTAGTTCTTGGGTGAGGTAGTGGGGTGGAACTAGAAACCTGCGACTCTTGAGACAGGGCTGCAAAACTGGTACCTGAGAAGTAGCCATTCATCTTAGACGCTAAATCTGTTGTTTCTCTCCTAGAGACCAATAAATCTTGTCTTAAACTTCGATTTTCCTCCCTAACAGCTAGCAACTCTTTTTGAATAGCCTCTAAAACTCCGCCTAAATTCTTCAGGTCAAACCCCTCAGCCATTCTGCTCAGGTGAGTAAAAGATCGTGGGCACTTCACTCTGTCAAGAGTCTTACTTGAAGTTTCCCAGATACTTCACAGGAGCAGAATGAAGACTGTTCCCAATGCCTCTCTGATTCTCCCTCCGCACTCCCAGATAGTACTTATGGGAGTATGAAAGAAATCCCAGGGGGGAAAGGGGGATGGGACAGAGAAGAGACAGCCTCGTCTTCTTATTTCTGGTGTCGTCTATTTACCGCTACTTCTAGTTGTTTTCTTGAGCAGCACTTGCTCAGTAACTAGACACTGTAACCAAAATATAACACATTACTAGGACATTAACTAGAATTTACAGTAAATCATATACTCTATACTCTTTCAAATGACGTACCCCCAAAAGACTGGCCTATTGCCTCTCTTCTGTAAAAGTTGTTGTTTTTAGATTAACTCCACTGCAATTTGATAAAGCGTAGTTATACCTGTGTGAATGCAAACAACAGTTTTGATAAATAACTTCTATGCAGTCTATAATTCCTCAAACTGTGGTCTATTTGATGCCTTGGGCTAACTAATACCTTTCTTTTTCTTTTAATTGCAGGAGGATTTAAGGAAGCTGTATGCTCAACTGGTACTGCCACAAACTGTAAGTTTTTTTATTATGGTCAACTAAACTATTTAACAGTTTTACTAAATTGGATTTAGCAGGAAATGAATAACAGATACGGGCAGGAGAGGAGCGAAATTTAACATTGTACAGGGAATAAATACTGATTCTACAGCCTTTTCTTCAAAAAGGTACTTGCGTGACTGGAGGCTTCTTTTTCTTCGTCAAGAGAAATGCTCTGAAGGGTTTTAGAAAACCGGCAGCTGCTCACAGACGACTCAGTGATTTATCTTCTTGACAGGCAGTCTTTAAACCGAAGGTTAGCAGGATTTCAAAAGCTACCGACGGAAGCAAAACGAAAAACTAACTACACTCTCACAGGGATTTCACAGGACGAAACGCCAAGCACTGTTACACTCGTAACGGTCTTGGTGAAGTGCGCAGAGCAGAGGGCGAGCGCGAGCCTCAGCTGTGCTTAGAATCCTCGCGCTCTCTACAGAAAGGCTGAAGCGCTAACCTTAGCGCTTCCAGCCATTTTAAAGGACCGCTGCTTGACCAGTTCGGTCCAAGTCTGATCATTACGTTTTCCAAAGGAACATGAGAGCTTGAAAACTCTCCTTCTGCCAATTACTGTTGTAGCCCCCACGAGCTGGCATCTCTTCTGCCTTAATCCTTGGTTCTTGACAGGTAGCCCAGGCTGCATGAACGCCTGTGCGCTACCCTCAGCAGTGCAGTAACCTCCCATACTTGCCCCCAACAGTAGGTGCAGTGGCCGCTGCTCCAGTTACCTGCTCGATCAACAAGTGGGGGGTCTCCTCGTGGGAGACCTTGACCAGCCTCCACCATCAACTGTCCCCCTACAGCTGCCCGCGGCTTGTGGCGCAGCCGGCAACAATCTCGTGCCACCTGGCCTGGGTTGCAGGGGGGCATTCCCTTGCCCCGAGTCCTTGCCGGTCTCCCGGTCTTACTGCACTGCCGGTGGGCCTCCCTCAGCAGGGACTGACATTCCTCACACCCTGCTGATGCTCCCAGGTGAGCAACTCGGGACTGGGCAGACCACTTCCATATCGTACTGGTGAACAGCTGAGAGGAGCCCTGCATGCTCTCTCTCATAGGGGGCAGCCTGAGAAGGCCCGCAGCAGCCGTGATTCCCAGGACCGGCCTGACTTTCTTTGCGGGCTCCCCTCACCAGGTGCTTCATGGTGGCGGGGCCCTACTAGGGAGGGTTTGCGACATGTGGCCAATAAATCCAGAAGAACATGGCCTCAGCCGGTTCCTGTGTTGCTGTATGGCACAGTCTCCCTTTCCCAAGTTGGGGGGGCCGTGTGTGAGTGGGAGACACAGCGGCTGTGCTGCCAAGGTGACACACTCTTTGCAGCCCGTGTCCCAGGATCCCTCCACTCGGTGCTGGGGAGACTCCGGACAATAGACCACTCAACAGGCGCTCACTTTTCACCCTAGATGAAGCGCTCACCATGCGCTGCTTGGCCCAGAAATAGGGCAAAAGAAGCGCTCACCCTGTGCTTCTTTCTGGGCCACACAGGTGAAGAAACTGTGTAGTAGCACAGAAAACACGGTGCCCTTGTGAAAATAAAACACAGAGAGCACTGGCAGAGCATACAAAGCTCTGTGAAAGTAAAGCTTGCAGAGCAAAGCACACTGAAACTTTGATGTCCCTGAGTTTCCTAAAACAGGAGGCCAGCACACACAGGCCCTTGGAGATTTTCTTCCCAAGCAGGATACCACAGCAGGGCAAACAGAGTCAGTCCTTATCCTCCACCACAGACAGAAGCAGAACTGCAGGTCAACCCACCCCTCACACAGCAAAGGCAGTACTCCTCACACAGTGCTTCCACTCTTCTTCTTGGCAGGGTCCTTTTGTTCCTGGAAGTAATCTCAAGTCCTGGGGTTCAAGGTCAAATATTTATATCCCATTTTGTCATTGTTTTCTTTGTGACAAGGGCCTCTGAACCCAGTCCAAACCAGTCCTGTCCTCCCTGGTGCAGCATGACCACAGGGGGTGGAGACAGCATTGTGAAAAAGAGACACAGCCTATTCAGGTGCAAGTGAAGCTCCTCCCACCACTCTAAATGCAGACCAGGTCTATTCAGCCCAGCGATGAGTCTCCTCAACCCCCCCCCATTGACTGTCTAGAGTGAATGCACATCTCCAGCTCCTGTCACTCCAAAATCAGATGCTGAATACACAAACAGTCAGAGGCACACAGGATGGTAAAGTAAAAAAATGCCCACTTTTTAAAAGTGGCATTTTTAAATACAGAGTTTAAAACCACCTTTACCAAAATGTGCAGTAATAAATTCTGAGTTCAGAGAGCCTAAACTCTATTTCTCTATCTTGTCCCTATGGAAAGTTATACTTGTAAGATGTTACAAGGCAACTCCCATGTTCGCTTATGGGACAGATAGCCTTTCAATAGTGAGAAAGGAAATACACAGTATTTCACCATCAGGACATGTCACACACACCAGTATATGTCCTACCTTTCACATACACTGCACCCTGCCCATGGGGGTACCATGGGCCTACCTTAGGGGTGCCTTACATGTAAGGAAAGGGAAGGTTAGGGCCTGGCGAGTGGGTGCACTTACCAGGTCAACTTGGCAGTTTACAACTGCATGCGCCGACACTACAGTGGTAGGTCTGAGACACATTTACGGGGCTACTCATGTGGGTGGCACAACCAGTGCTGCAAGTCCACTAGTAGCATTTGATTTACAGGCCCCAACACACACCGTGCACTTCACTAGAGACTTACCAGTATATCAAATAGGCCAATCATGGATAACCAATCATATTACAATTTACACAGAGAACTTATGCACTTTAGCACTGATCAGCAGTGGTAAAGTGCAGAGAATTCTATAGCCAACAAAACTAGGGTCAGAAAAATAGGAGGCAAAAGGCAAAAAGTTTGGGGATAAACCTGCAAAAAGGGCCATGCCTAACATTGAGGTTTCCCATCTTTGTACTGAATGTGTGGTTGAGGATGGGTGGTCTGCAGATGAAGTGGAGTTTGATGGTTTGAGTGGTGGTCATCAGAAGATGGCAGGATAAGAGTTTGAAGAAAGTATGTATGATCCCACAGTTGGTTTATCATGTCATTGTATTGGATGATGAAATCCTTCATGACTAGGACATCTAGGATGTAGGTACTGGTTGGGGAGAGCCTGTAATGATGGGAGTACAAAGTTTATTGTGGGATGGCGAGATGAGTGGCGTGCAGGATTGCAGAGTGTGTATTGATGAAAATGGGACAATGGAATTGTTCAATTTGATTGCTGTGGATGGTGGTGAACAGAATGATGTTGACTGGATGACCAGGAAGATTGGTGCCTCATGACTTTGGGCAATGTTTGATATGTGGCATGCCATGGATGTTGAGGTACACATGATGCACGTTCAATTGTGTAGAACACTGAAAGGAGAAAATGAAGCCATCCATGCCCTGAGCCTTTTTGCCTTTAACAGGCCAAAAGATAAATCAGCCTTATTGTTATTACCCTTAGCTCAGGACCCTCAGGTAAAATACTCCCTCAGAAGTGGCAGCTTAAGAGGAGGGGATGGTTGGAACTCAGGAGAAATTAGTTCATTGCAGTTCTTAATTTGTAAATATATATATATATATATATATATTCTAGTCCCCAAAGTATTTTTGGGAGGGCTACTGAGCATGATACTACTGTCACAAGTAGGGGATGTGGACTGCGGAGGTAAGCCTTACCTTCCTTCCTCTTTTCACGTCATGTCATAACCGCAGGTACAGCTCGAAAACCAAACAGGAACCCCAGCACCTATACCTATGACATTTGTCTGCTGGGCAACTCTACAATTACCTAGGGGGATGATGTGAAGCAATAGAGTGAATTGATTGGTTTGCGTTCCTGAAAAGGACTGTCTTAGGAAAGGCCCACTGATGTCTTTTGGAATGCTTCTTTCCATTGTTTGGCCAGAACTCGTCATTTTGTTCTGTATGGATAGTTTGCAGCAGAAATGGATGAATGGCTAGTGCGGGCACAGGGGCAGCCCTTGGTTCTTTAGGGGCAGTTGTACCCTGGTCTGTTTGTGCTGTGGGAATGGCAAGTGGGGTGAGGAAGAAGACCATTTGGCTGGTGGCACTGGCAAGGTTCATAAAACCAGCTCACGGTGGCTTCTGGGCTTTTTCCCTTGTCCATCTTTTGACTGGTCCTTTTGTGCTGTAAGAATATCAGGAAGTGAGAGAGTAGACCAAATGGTTGTTGGTGGGGTAACGTAATTGGACCAAAATCTTTTGTACGGCACCTTCCTGGCATCTGGAGTATGTGGAGAGTTTGAAGTGCTGAGTGTGGAGCCATGTTAAAAATGCACTGTGTCCCTTGGCACTTGCAGTACAGCAGACAGGACACCCACCAGTCGCGGCCGGTGCAGGTAAGCGCGGTGAGGCATGGTGGAGGGGAAAGTCGACAGACGACGGAATAGGAAAAATAAATAAATAAAACCACTTACCTTGCGCTTGCCGCATCGCCGAGTTTTGTGCCTTCACCCACCAATTTGATTTAGTTTTTAAATAAATATGATTTTATTTGTTTAATGTACATTGCGTTTGGGCATAACTGTTTCTCCACTAAAAACCCATACATGTGTGTTTCAAGGATCCATGTTCCTTTAAAGCATTAGACTGAAACATTAGCATTTTGTCTTCCCCATCGTTTTACTCTTATGTTTTGAGCCACAGCTCCAAGGGACAATCTCTTGATGCCTATTTGGAACCTGCTTTTTGCTTCTTAGCGATGGTGGAAGCTCGTAACTTCACTTGTTGGAAGTTCACCAATTGCTATTCCCTTGAGCCAGCAAACCAGTTTCTCACACCCATGATTCAGGAAAAGCGATTATTAATTTGTCCTTTCTTCCTGTGGTGTCTGCATGTGAATCCCTAGTAAATATGAGGTTTAACAACGGCCTATTCCTGAGGTGAACTGCATTTAATATGAGAAGTGCATCTGCAGATCTCCAATGAAGCAGGTCTGTGGTTGCTTGCTCTTCAGCTATGGGCTTAATGAGTTTAGATTAAGCTACATAGGGTTGTGGATGGATTCATGTCATATCAATTGATAAGCCATTTGCAGAACCAGAGGTGTTTGGAATGTCCTGTAAGTTATGGGAGGAGGGGTTTTGGAGTCATCATGTGGGTGGGGCTCAGGACGCATGCAAATGACCGGGACAATCCCTTAAAATTTCAGAAGGGTACAGCTGTTCTCAGGATTGCAAGCTAGCAATTATATTGCAATACACAATGGATATAGCGCAAGAGAAATTGCCACCTAGTTACTTTGTTGTGAAACTGGATATATTGTGTTGGGATTGGCTCAGATGTCTCCAGTGACTGTACATAGTTAGAGTGAAGATTTATTAGGGACAAAGAGGGGCTTTTAAGACTCATGTCTCAGGACTTCTAAGCATTTATTTTCTTAGTAACTGGAGCCAATGTAGGTGATCACTGACCCTGAAATGTAGTCCTCAGAAAGGACTTGATTTCGATGGGGGGTGGGGGATATTTGGACCTTTTCTTTATAGGTGAGTCTGGGTGTATTTCTGTGAGCATCATGTGGCTTTTGTGTGTACATAAACCCTTCATGGGGTGTCAGAGTTTGTGTGCGTGAGGAACCAGCATAACCATGTTATGCAGTTTTTTTTGTGTTGACATTTTTTATTGATTTTTGCAATAAAAATACTTCAAGAGAATAATGATAAAGAGGCAGTAACAAATTGTTAATAAATAAATGGGTAATTCTATAAGGATAAAAAGAGGTGATAAATACATGACATTTGTTGATGAAGAAAAGCATATAAATATGGAAGATATAAATAGACATATTGTGAATAAATAATTAAATAATGAAAGAATTAAATAGATAAATAGTTAAAAAGCATGAAAGAAGAAGAGAGAAGTAAGGGGAGGGGATGGGAGGGAGAAGGTAAGGAGGATAAGAATTAATATATATGTAAATGACATAAATAAGAAACTGATATAGCATGCATTATTAATTGATTAAATATAAATATGAGCCAGTAACATTACCTGAGATCATCGTATTAATCGTAAAGAAATGTGTTTTCATAGGAAAATACTCACATTGCAAGAAAGTTTAAGACAAAGTATGTATAGGGGAGAATAGTAAAGTAGTGTAAATAAGAGAAAAGGAGAAAAGAACAAAATATAAAAGAATAATATGGAAGGGTAGAGCCAGGGTACGTAGAAGTGAGAAAGGAAAATAGGAGAGAGAAGGTATTAATGAAAAGAATATGAGAAAAGTGGAAGAGACATAGTAACAATAATAGGAAAGACATAATAAACAAAGAATGTGAGAACAATGAATTAGTCTCCTTAATTGGGTGCAGTGAGAGTAACAGAAGAATTATTAGTATCATCAGCTTTCGTTTTTAGGAAGGGTGACCAGGTCTGAAGAAATATGTCAGTTTGATCCTGAAGGCTATAAATCATTCGCTCATGTGAAGCCGTTTGTATCATGGCTACTAACTATTCTTCCTGTGAGGGTGGAGAGGATGATTTCCAATGACGTAAAATACATATTTTAGCATAGCCAATGCAGTGTGAAATAGACAGTGTTGTGGTTTAGAGAGCTTTGGGGAATTTCGTAAATCATGTAAAAGAATATTGGCAGGTGTGAGTGGAAGAGACAATGGCATTGTGGAGTGTAAAATCTTAACAACATAATTCCAAAAGGTTGTATATTTGGGCATTCACAGATAATATGAGTTGTGTCACAGCCAGAATTGGAGCATATCCAACAATTAATATGTGAAAGTAGGCCAGCTTTATGTAATTTGACTGGTGAACAAGGCCAATCATGAAGGATTTTAAATAAACAAAATGTAAGCCTTGCTTCACGGGTTCCTTTATGCAGATTCTCCAATAGCTGTTCCCACTCATCATCTGTTTAAGAATTTGATAAACGGGACTGCCATTTAAGGTGAAGATTATGAGAGAGGGGTTGTGAAAAGAGGTGTAACGTGAGAGTTTTATAAAGACCAGAAGTCACTCCTTTATGTTTCCCCCATGTATTTAAATAGGATAATATTGGTGAGATTTGGAGTGTCCAAGGGGGCGGTCCCAAATGTTTCTTCAAACACTGTTGGAGTTGAATGTACTTCAAAGATTGTTGTGTGGGAAGATTAAATTCCTCTCTTATTCGTGAAAATGATTTAAAATCGCCATTATGAAGAAGTTGATCTGGAGAGTGAATGCCTGTTGTTTTCCACAAAGGGCAGGATAGAGTTCGACCATTAATACGTATGCCTGAATTATTCCATAGGGGAGCCATGTTGTGGATACGCGGGTTTGAATCTAATAAACGATGTGCCCTTTGGCAAGATTTATGCATAGCTGATAAAATCGGGTTTTTGGGGTCAAAACGATTAGTTACGCTTCCGTATAAAAGAGAAAGACCTGGATCTGTGGATAGAAGATGTCGTTCTATATGAACCCATTGTGGAACATCTTTGATCCCTGGTAACAAATAAGATATTTGAGATATGTGTAATGCTAGGGCATAATGTTCAATCGATGGGAGGCCCATTCCTCCATATAAGTGGTGAGCTTTCAGTTTTGCCACAGCAAGGCGAGGCTTAGCCGAGCTCCATATGAAGGTTTTTATCTTGGAGTCTATTGATCGAAGCGTGGATAAATGGATCTGGAGAGGAAGCATGCCCAGGATGTATATGAAACGCGGAAGAGAGACCATTTTAACAGCTTGGACTCTACCCCAAAGAGAAAGCCCTAAAGCCCTCCATTTGTCAAAATCTCGCTGCATTTGAGAGATCAGAGGATTTAAATTGTCTATAACCATGCCTTCCAAACCTTTATTGACTAGAACTCCTAGGTACTTGAGGCGTGAGGATTGCCAATGGAAAGAAAAACCATATATAGCTGCTTTTGTAGTTCCATCAGAGATGGGTAATGCCTCGCTCTTGTCCCAATGAATTTTATAACCTGAAAAGGAAGAGAAGTCATTGATAATTTGAAGGAGAGACGGAATAGAACGGGGAAGGCTTGTAAGGGTGAGTAGGATATCATCTGCATATAAGTAAATTTTAGAATTTCCTATTGGAAGATGTATACCTGTGATTTCATCTGATTGGCGGATTGTGGCAGCTAGGGGTTCTATAGCTAAGAGGAAAAGAAGGGGGATAAAGGGCAGCCTTGACGTGTTCCTCTCCGAATCGGGAATGTGTCAGATAAAAACCACCACAATTTACTTGAGCAGATGGATTATCGTATAATAAGCGTACCTTGGCTATAAATTGATCACCCATCCCAAATCGTTCCATTACTGTAAAAAGGTAGTCCCATTCAATGCGATCAAACGCTTTTTCTGCGTCAAGTGAAAGAGCTAATGCATCATCTGGAAGGTGTTTAGTAGACCACAGTGTATGGGCTAGCGTACGAAGATGATTCCGTGAGGAGCGCCCTGGGACAAAGCCTACTTGAGTGTGGTGTATCAGGGAAGGTAAGATTTACGAAGACGGGACGCTAGGATGCTGGCCAATATTTTAATATCACAATTTAATAACGAGATGGGATGATAACTACTACATAGCAAGGGATCCTTACAAGGCTTGGGTAGCACAGCGATGAGGGCTTTGTTAGAAAGAGGCCCCAGTGAGGATACATTATCCGCTTCTTGGAATGTGGCATGTAATGTAGCAATAACATTGTGTCCTACCCATCGAAAGAATTCAGCAGGGAATCCATCTTCCCCAGGAGCTTTGTGGTAAGGTAAGTTAGTAATTGCTCGGGAGATCTCATCTTTACTAATGTCGCCTTCAAGGAGAGCTCTACCATCAGAGAGACGGGGAAGATCCACCTTTGTAAGAAAAGTAGGCATCTTATCCAAATCTATCCGAGTACCTGGAGTGTAAAGAGATTGGTAAAAAGAGGCAAATTAATTTACAATATCTTGAGGTCTCGTAAGCATATCACCTTGTGCTGTTCGAATAGCTGGAATGGCCATAGCTGTCTCTCTTTGGCGCAATTGTACAGCCAATAATCTCCCTGCCTTTTCCCCCTGCTCGTAATGTCGCCCCTTCATTCTCTGCAGAGCGTATTCGGCTTTGGATGTAAAAAGGCTATTTAATGCCATGCGTGCTTGCTCTAGTGACTTACGATTCTGGAAGGTTGGGGTTAGTGTGTATAGGCGAGAGTAAGATTGAATGTCGTGTTCTAGTTATGTTTGCCGTGCTGCATTCTGTTTATTAACAAGTGCTGCATCACGCATTAACTGGCCCCTGATAGTGGCTTTGGCTGCAGCCCAAATAATCCTGCCGGAGGTCACAGAACCCTGATTATTGGAAAGATAGTCTTGAAGGTGTGATTGTAGCTGGGATTTACCCTTGGGAGTCCTGTGTCATTGAATGTTCATGCGCCAGGGCTTACGCCCTGGCCTAGAAAGTCCTAGTTCCAGGGATAAGAGGACAGGGGAATGGTCAGATAGAGCTGTTTCCAAAATGCGAGATTCCGTTACCAATTGAACCATTCTCTGGGATGTCAAAAAATAGTCCAAGCGGGAGAATGTGCCATGGGTGGGAGAGAAAAAGGTGTATTCCGTGTCTGTTGGATGGCTAAGCGCCAGTGGTCAACTAATCCGTTATCCAATATTACGTCATCCAATAGAGCTCTATCTGCAGCATTTCCCTTATCTAATGGACCCGTTTTGTCTAAAATTGGATCTCGTGCCAGATTTCAATCCCCACCAATGAGGTACTGTGAGGCATCTATCTCTGTTAATAAACGGTTCAACTGAAGGAAGAATGATTTTTTGATTCCTGTCGGAGCGTAGACTGATCCCACACAAATGTAAGTATCTCCTATGCACAATTTGACAAACGCATAACGTTCATCAGAATCCGACCATGTTTTGGAGACCGTGACTAGGAGTGATTTGCGAATAAGGATTACAACTCCACATTTGCAAATAAGGCCAGTGTCTGTGGATTCACCCTTGCGAATACTACTTTGAATGACCTTCCCCACCCATTCTCTGCATAGTTTATCAGATTCTAGCGTATTTAAATGAGTTTCTTGTAGTAAGGCCACATCTACGTGTTTGGATTTGAGATAAGAAAGCAGTTTTTTCCTTTTAATGTAATGGGTGAGACCATGGACATTCCATGTAACTGTACATAGAGGATGGGTGTTCGTCATGCTGAAGAAATGGCAATGAGAAAAAATAATACAGTAGACAGTGTCCTGTTCCAGGTTAAGGGAATAGAAGATTGGAAAGAATATAAGGAGGAAGGAAGAAATAGAAAGGAGGGACCTTGGCTCACCACAAAGACCCCAAAGTTCGGTTATGTAGGCGCAATCAAGAATGGGGAAAAACAATCTAGGTGAATAGTATAGTGTAAACGATGTAATAAGTATTTGAAAGGAAGGAATAAAGAAAAAGAAGG
Organism: Calotriton arnoldi; assembly: GCA_963921515.1. Taxonomy (NCBI): domain Eukaryota; kingdom Metazoa; phylum Chordata; class Amphibia; order Caudata; family Salamandridae; genus Calotriton; species Calotriton arnoldi. The sequence goes on from CAWUFW010004297.1 coordinate 1,444,052, forward strand.
AGGGAGGAGGTGAGGATATAAAATGAATTTAAAATGAAAGGAGAGAGTATTTATGGAGCAATACTAGAAGTCCTAAACTGTTGACCGCGGGTCTGGGCTCACTGGAGTACCGCCGAGGGGGAGGGCCCCATCAGAAAAAACGAAGGAATTAGTAGGGCAAGTATAAAAAATAAAGTGAAATAGATGTGTCCCAGAAGGTAATATTGGTGGTGTATACTGATGACTAAACAACCGAAAATGGCGTGAAGTGATTTAAGATGAAAGCCTATGATAACATATTAGTCAGATTTAGAAGTACAAAATAAGATAACATATAGGTGATTAAAAGATAAGAATTGAAAATATTAGATACATTAGGTATGTCACATTAATGAAAGAGAAATATTTCCATGAACTAAACTTATGTAATATATATTATGTAAATAAATAAGTATGCATTAATATAGGAAGTGTATTAAAAAATGATGAATATAAGTCATTGTAGGTGAAACATTAGGAATATTAAAGCGAATATTTTAAATTAATATAGCATAGTGTGGTCTATAATGATATAATATAGCATACTATATTAAGAGTAATAGATGAAAGTCTTAAGGAGATAAAACATTATAAATGTAAAATAGAATAATACAATCTACTATAGCATACTGAAGAAAAAAAAAAAAAAACTTGAACATTAGTTTCCTGTGGTATCATGCAATTTGTTCATAGTACTTATGTTGATGAAAAGGACCCTAAACTTGTCTGAGGCCTTCCTTTAACTAACATTATAAATATTAAATAGAATAATATAGATTAAGATAGTATACTGTAGCCTAGAATAATATAATGTAGCACAACATATTGAGCGTAGCAGACGAAAATCATGAGAAGAGAAAACATTATAAATACAGAATTGTATAAATACAAAATAGAGTAATATAATCTACTACGGCATACTGAACAGGACTTGAACATAATTTCATGTGAGATTATGCAAGTTGGTCATAGTACTTATACTAATGAGAAAGGACCAGAAACTAGTGTGAGGCCTTCTTTTAACTGCGGCTGTAATTAGTAATAGCAGATTGATTAACAAAATTTTCAGTCCGCATCTGAGGTGGATTTAAGAGGGGATCTGGATTTGTCTCTATGTGGTTCTTGTGTAAAAGTAGAAACAGATTGCAGAGCTGAATTTTTGTCTTCTTGAGAACGGTTAGGTCTTTCCAAGTCTCTGCCACGGTGTCTGGAGTTGCTAGGATTTCGTCGTCTGTTATCCGATAACTGTTGAGAGAAGTGAGAGGTTGTTTGAATTTGATGTCTTGTAGTTTCATACAATCTAGGAATTTCTGTAAGTCTTCTGGGTCATAAAAATCTTTAGAGTCTCCGTTTCTGGTGATGCGAAAACGTGCAGGTTCAAATAGTCCATATTTGATATCTAGTTGTCGAAGTTGAGGTCACATGGAAAGAAATGCTTTTCGCCGTTCATTTGTTTCCTTAGAAAAATCAGCTACCATGTGGATGAGGTGACCATCATACGAAAAGGAGCCTTGCGAACGAGCTGCAGCCAGTAATTGTCTTGTTTGTTCATGTCTGAGGAAACAGGCAATAAGCGGTCTCAGATGTGCTGCAGGGTCTTTGCGCGGAGGACCAATTCGGTGAGCTCGCTGGATTTCTAAAGGTGGAGTAAAAGAAGTGCCAGTCAGTTTTGGGAGAATATCACAAAGAAATGCTCTGGTATTTTGGCCTTCAACATTTTCCGGAAACCCAAAGAAGCGGATGTTGTCTCTTCTACTACGGTCTTCTAAATCAACTATTTTACTACGAAGAAATAGGAGAGCTTGGTCTCTACTTTGTAATGAATCAAGGCGATTCTCCATCATCATTATTCGAGAGTCAAGCCCTTCAACTCTAGTATGAAAACCTGCAATGTCTGCCCTAATTGACTTGATCTCTGCAGCCAAAGATGTTATGGTGGCATCCATACCTTCCAATCGACGGCTGACCCCTGAAATTTCATGTAGTATGCGTTCCATAGTGTCCGTTGGTATGTGTTCAGTGGTAGGAGGTGAAACCTGGGGCAAGCTAGTTGCAGAGGAGGTACCTCATTTCACGGGCATGGCGTTGGATTGTTTGGGAACCTCTGTAAAGAGAAGATGTTTAGGGGGCTTATTTCCGTGTTTATTAGCAGACATTCGACTTTTACTTTTGATCAGCACTCTGAGGTAATGTAAAGGCGACCTCTCGCGTCATAATGTGGTTATAAACAGTCGTTTTTTATGCCCCTGTGACAAATTTGGTAGACTTGATGTTGACCTTGATGTAATAAAAAGATGCACAGAGCGAGAGAAGGCTTTATTGTAGAGACTTACTATTGGTTCTCTAATTGAATTAATTTAAAGTGATATTTCTTTCGTGTATATTTGTAGAAATGCTGGCGCAAACCACTGTAGAGATTATGGTTAGCAGACAAATGTAAAGAGAATTAGTAAGTCCAGTTTATAAAAGGTAGCTGGGCAGGTAAAGAAGGCCCTGGTGATGGCAGTGCAGCAAGTGTCTACACAACCGTTGTATGCGAGGGTTAGTTGTACGCCACTGTCATTGATAGCCTGGTCTCAATACATCCTCTTCCTGAAGTCCCTAGCGCTGTATTGAATCATGGGTACCAATTAAATAAAAGTACGGGACTGTCGAAGAGGAATGAGGTAATTCCTGTCATGTACTCACATGTGGTAAATTCATCACCGCTGGGAGAGCGCTGTGGAGATAGTGACAGTACAAAGCTTCAATTCCCAGAGGGAGTGTGGGAATTGGAAAGTAAATTATTAATTACATCGTTGCTTGTCTCCTCCTGCAGTCCCAAACGCTATATTAAATCATTCGCACCATGTGAAGAAAAGCATTGGACTTTCAAAAAAGAGTGAGGCAAGTTTAAAACTAACACATTGTTTAAATTTCCCACTTTTAAAACAACGCTGTGGAGAAAGCGGTAGCCTGGGACTTCAATTCCCAAGGAGACGCTGCTGTACGTCAACAAGAGGCGCGGCCTCGGCAATGACAGGAGGCGTGGCCTCTGCAGTGACAAGAGGTGCGGCCTTGGCAGTGACAGGAAACGTGGCCGCGGCAGATGCGGTACGCGAGGAGCGCGAGGCAGACTGAGGCCTTCGGGAGCTCCTCGCCGACGCTGAACTCCGGCAAGGTCTTCACTGGTGTCTGCCGGAAAGCCGGCCAAACTTGCCTGCGTGTCTCTAAGTTGCTCTAGGTGAAGAAAAAGAAGCCCTGCAAGTGCAGAGAAGAGAGCCATCGTCCTCAGGGGCCCATCCCGCGGCGGAGCTCGCACTTCAGGCGGCCATCTTTCTGCGTGGCTAGACCACGCCCCCCTGTTATGCAGTTTTTATATAGTAAGTGTTCACAAATTATTTGGCTTCTAAGTATTTTTCTTTATATAGTGATTGTAATTGTGGATTTGGCCATGAAAGTCTTCCATGGGGGTGTTTGCATACCGACCCTGATGGGAATATGTGAGCCCAGTGTGGAAGGAGTGAGGGTATTTCATCACGGTTATGCTCAGAAGGGGAGGTGGTATGGCTCCGGCAACCTGCTGCCAAGACTTCAGTTGGAGAGATGTATGTTTAGATTGTCTCTGCAGTATGTATAGCAGTGGTGGTTTGGGTTTTATGACCATTCGCTTAACCTGTGTCAGTTTTGGTCATGTTATGGGCTGCTTTTGGGTCTCGTTGGACGTCATACTAAAAAGCATGAGTATTCCCTTTTCCTGTGATCTTAGAGAGCGAATGTGAGGGGAGTTGTGTGGTGTATGTGGCTGGACAGTTCTGCACCACCGTAGGTGTTATATAGCACAACTTGATATTAGACGGATGATACTGACTGAATGGACAGTTTTTGAATATTGAAATGGTCTGTCTAGCTTATTTGGTGACACTAGTTAGTTGCTAACCATTGTGTGCTTAGACTTGCATGTATTATCCTGGGAATTATACATGTGACCTGACATGTCTCCCTGACCTGGTGATTCCCTTTCTGGTTGGGTTACCTTTAAAACTTGTAGCTTCTAGCCTTGTGATTCCCAGGCCTCTGTCTCTGCTTACTCACGTGCCCCGAAGTTGTTTGTTCTCTTGTAGTTACTTAATACCAATCATTTTCCTGAACATAGCAGGTTTTCTTCTCAGAAGGCCGTTGATGCTCATGGCAGGTTGTGTCGATTGATGCGTGAAGTGAAGCATATTTTGCATAGTGGGCCAAGACCATATGAGGTTAGAGGGGAGTTAAGAGATGGAAGGTAGGGTATAGTGTCTGCATATTATGGTGGATTAGGCTGTGTGTAGAATGGTCTGAGACCTACTGTGCAGCATGTGTAACAAGCAGATCCACAGTGTGCCTTCTGTGATTTACAGTGCCTGGGGAGTCTGATTGCCTCTTGCCTGCAGGGGATGTCTGTGTACTTGATGCAATATTGTCTTTGAGCTGTTAAGTTAGAAAATATTTGGTGGTGTCTGTGAGCAGCCAGCGTATGGTGCTGTCCAAGGTGCTGATTTACAGTCCTGCTCCAGCCTGGGAAAAGTGGGGGATCAAGGATATGATATTATTTTGAAACTCAGGTACAGGTTATTTTTAGATACTGACCCCTAGAAAAGGAAGCGTCTATCAGGTAGATTGGACAGTGCCCACCAGTGAAGGACTGTATGGAAATTCAATAGGCTGTTTGGAGCCACCATTTACACATGGCTGTCCTGATCCCTCATCGTCTTCTCTGCCAGATATAAAGCCAAGAATAGAAGGGAACTGTTGGAATCCTTATTCTCCAGTCTCCTAGAATGGCAGTGTGTGGGTGATGCATGGCAGTTCACTACTGTGGGATTTTCAACCCAAGAGTGATATCGGTGAGTCTATTCTCCGTTGTGTACGGGGTGGGGACACCTCAGATCTTTCACCAACCTGGTGAGCAAGGTGTTTCGTGAATCACGGTCATCCCAAAAGGGCTGAAGGGGGCTTTTCCTCCATATTGACTCATCACACCCAGTTGTACCTCATTCGTTTAGTTGTCTGTGACGCAGAGAAGGTGAGATCACAGGGAGGGCATAAGTTGCACAGTGGCAGTATGAACTAGTGCAAATCTCACGAGCCTCATACTGGAGAAGCAGAAGTCGACTAAGGATAGACTGAGTGTGGTGTGAATGGCTGATCTGTTCCTGTGAACCCTGTGACTGGACAGCAGTGGTCATGCTATTGAACAGATTGCTGTTGCCAGTAAGGTAATCAGATTGCCCCTTCTGCATCAAGGACAGTCTTTGTAATCAATACTTGAGATTAGTACTAATCCATCAGTGTGTGATTCGATTTCATTTATTGAAACATGTACTTAAGCCAAATGAGCCAGGCGGCGGCATCTATGAACACAAGTACGTTAATGGAAGGTTAGGTGGAACCCAGGCTATTCTCATGTACCCACTTCCCTCACAGTAGTCAATGTCAGTCTTGTCTTGTACAGTTTATCATCAAGGACATACTTTGTGTTCCCAAAACACCACACGAGAGAGTTGGTTTCTCAGCTGAGGGATGAAAATGGGTTACTATTCTGCAGCAAAGAAATCATTTTGATGTTCATTGATTATCTGATGGACTGGTGCTGCACCCAGGGATACTCACTTACTGCCAAAGCACATTCTCGATTTATTAATAATACATTGGAAAAGACTCCAACAGTTTGCATGTCCATCTCTGTAGACAAATGTGACATTGGGGACCAACAATGGTTAGAGAAATTGAGGTATAACTCATCAAAATGAATCCACTGATTGACACCAGGTGTTGTATAAAGCAAAACGAGTGCCCCGAGTGCCTGCTAGGTGTACTGTAACCAGGGAGGTTATAGGAAGGGGGCAAGGATACCACGAGGGTAAAGAACAGTGTCTTAGGAATGAATGTACAATACTACTTTGGTCTAATTAGTTACTATAAAGTCAGCTCTACAGAGAATGTAGCTGAGCATGTGACTAGAACCTATTCTGTTCCCAGTGGTCTGCAGTGGGCTGAGAGCTGGGTTATCAAGCTGTGCCTGAAGGTTTAACATGACCACAGCCTGACCCATCTACACATGGCAAGTCCATGTCCGGAGGAGGGATGATGGAAGGCAGCAGTACACTAGAATAAACAACAGTGTCGCTGCAAGGACACCGCCAGGTCCAGTGGGCTGTAAGACTTTAAAGTTTGGGTGCACTGGACATTGATATCGTGCAATTTGAAATGAATTTAAAAAAAGGATGTGGCTAAAACATGTTACGGTAAAGACATTGTAATGTATCTATATTAAGGCTTAGGCATCAGAATAAGATCTTAATTACTTTTGTCAAATTATAATCACCTTTAGTAAAAACAGACCAACAGAATTGTGGTGTCAGTTTGAACATGGTATGGCACTCTGTTATAAGCCTTCCACATCCAGGTAAAAAGATCCCATCCCAATCGGCATCATAGTTGGTCCATGTAAATATGTGAAATAAGTAAGGCAATCTCGGCTAACTCTTAGCTGGTGCGCTTTGCCATTTTGGTGTTATTGTAGCATCTTAAAAACACCTCACCAGTTTTACATATTTAGAAAATGAATTGATTGTGCCTTATAGGAGAAACTGGATACCAACACAGGTAAAGGAGTCGCCTTTCTCCTTCTCCTTTCCCCTTTCCCTTTTTTCCCCATTTCCTCCCCATTTCCTCTTTTCCTCCTTCCCACTTCCCTCCCCCCCCTTCACCTTCCATCGCCTCGCCATGTACTACAATAAAATAATAGCCCTCAATACTACACCCCGGAACTGCATTTTCCAGAAATTGTGACAAGACCAACAATACAAACTATCTTTTTTGATGGACTAATCCAACAAGTTGAGTTTTGTGGACTGTGGTATGTCATGCTCAGTAACTAGGGCTGTCAGATAATTGCAAGTCGGACGGGTGTGTCAGGCAAGTTAGCCAAATAAGTTATATGATAACCACATGCTTAGATTTGTTGAAATAAATCTCACCACTGAAAACATGGTCTAACTCAATAAGGAGAGATTTGACATTTGTATCAAAAACACAGCGAAGCTTGGCAAAACCCCCAAAGGGCCGACCGTGCTGAGCAGCATCTCCTCACACAATCATCCCCATTTTTCTCGAATCAAGGTTGGTACATAAAAAGGTCAGTGTGACTATATATGGTAGCACTATCCCCTGCCGTGGAATGGGGATCTGAAACCAGCACTGCCTTCTACCTACCATCCCATGGATTTGTGAAAAATGTGCAGGAATCGGGTGTCTGCACATATTTTTCTTTTAAGCTCAACTTTCAATAAAGACTATTATGCAAGTGAAATATAAGTGGTACTGCATCATAAGGATACATTGGATTTCCCGTGGGTTTTTTTTTTCTTTCTTTTCTTTTCTGACAAAACATAGTGATATTTGGGTCCTGGATTTTGTGCCAGCCTTAAAAGAAAATAGAAAATATGTAAAGTAGAGAAATGTATAAAATAGAGAAATATATATCAGAGTGAATTTTGATCTTGTCTGCATCTCATTAAGTAAAATAAAATGAATGAGGGCTGGTTTCTTTTAACGTTTTTTTCTGAGAGATAGTGTTGTCTCATTTGTATTTCCCTTGCATCTTATATTTCGAAATACTTGTAAAGTTTAGTGCCAAGGGAGCTAATCTTTGTATTTACATGTTTGTTAAAAAAACTTTATATTCTGTACATGCCTCACTTCACACACTCGCTGGTAGCCTGTCTAAGGTATCACTAGATTTAAATTACAAAATCCTAACTCCTTGCAGTGAGGGAAAGTTCCATGTTTCAGTAATTAGCAGCAGTTTTAAGAAACAACTACACAGTAAACTGTTAAAAATGGGAGTCTCAAAATTGGCAGAGGTAGGTACCACTGTCCTAGTAGGGACCCTTGCTTCTAGTCAGGGTAAGGGGGCTACACATTTTAGACCATCCCTGCTCACCTCCTTGGTAGCTTGACACGAGCAGACAGGCTTATCCCAAAGGCAATGTGTAAAGTATTGGTACTCCAAGCACACAGTAACACAGTGATAACATCACAAATGGACAACACACCAGTTTAGAAAAATAAAGTATCTTTATCTAAACTCAACAAGACCGAAATGACAAAAATCCAGCATACATATATTAGAATATGACTTAAAAATGATTACAGCAAAAATAGAACTTGTAGAAAACAAATATTACGGCATTGTGACAGCAATAAATCCAAAGTTTGGCGCCGACCGCGAGGTGGGTGGTGTCGGGCACGCAGTCACACGGACCCCCAAACAAACAGTACCTCGGAAAACGAAGTCTTTGACGCTTCACGGCATCGTTGAGGTGAGGCGTCGGTGCCGAGGTCGAGGCCGGCTCCCTAGCTGTCATGGGGAAGGTGTGACGTTGTGTCTGCAAGGAGGCGACGTGTCGAATGCAGGACAGGGGAAGTCGGTTGCGTTGGCGGTGAGGCATCAGTTCCGGTGAGGCGATGGGAAGTCGAGTTTGTGGAGTCACCCTCGGCAATTATCAGCACTGCGATAACTGGATGCTGGCGATGTCGGTGCGAGCACTGGCGTCGAGAAGGCCGATAACTGTAGGCATCGAAGGGCATCGAAGCTGTGGTGCCGGCAGAGCGGTGCGTCGTGCACTTCACAAGTGGTACCCCTGGCTCAGTGCAGGTTGCGGCATCATGGGGGCATTGCTGAAGGTGTCGGAGATTGGTTTTCTTGTTTCTTTTAGGTTTCTTCCAGCTCTCAGGGGAGCTGGTGATGAAGTCTTTCTGTACCTGAGACTTCAGAACAGGAGGCCAACACACACAAGCCCTTGGAGATTCTTCTTCAAGCAGGTTCTTAGCAAAGTACAGTCTTTGTCCTTTCTTTGGCAGAAGTAGTAACTGCAGGTCAATCGCACACAGCAAAGGGGCAGTACTCCTCCTCACAGCTCTCCAGCTCTTCTCCTTGGCAAAGGTTCCTCTTGAGTCCAGAAGTGATCTAAAGTTCTGGGGTTTGAGGTCCACTACTTATACCCCATTTTGTCTTTTTTCTCTTGTAGTCAAGGTCTCTGAGCCCAGCCCAAACCAGTTCTGTCCTCATCGGTGCAGTATGACCACAGGGGGTGGAGACAGCATTGTGCAAGGGAGACATACCCTATTCAGGTGCAAGGTAAACTCCTCCCACTACTCTGAATGTAACAAAGGTCTGTTTAGCTCAGCTCTGAGTCAACCAGGAAGGGCCAGTCACACCTCAACCCCCCAAGTGGCTGTCTACAGTGAATGCACATCCCTAGCCCTGTCACCCCAAAACCAGACAGTCAATCCACAACCAAGCAGAGGCACACAGAATGGTTAAACAAGAAAATGCCTACTTTCTAAAAGTGGCATTTTCAAACGAGCACTTTAAAAACCATCTTTACTAAAAGATGTGTTATTAAATTCTGAGTTCAGAGAGCCTAAACTTTTTTCCTCTATCTTTTCCCAATTGGAAGTTATACTTGTGAGATGTTACATAGCATCTCCCATGCTATCCTATGGGACAGAGAGCCTTTCAGTAGTAAAAAACGAAAATGGCAGTATTTCGCTATCAGGACATGTCACACACACCAGTACATGTCCTACCTTTCACATACACTGCACCCTGCCCAGGGGGATACCTTGGGGCAGCCTGAGGGGTGCCTTATATGTAAGAAAAGGTAAGGTTTAGGGCCTGGCAAGTGGATGCACTGGCCAGGTAAATATGGCAGTTAAGAACTGCACGCACAGACACTACAGGGTCTGAGACACATTTACAGGGCTACTTAGGTGGGTGACACAATTAGTGCCGCAGGCCCACTAGTAGCATTTGATTTACAGGCCCTGGGCACGCACAGTGCACTTTACTAGGGACTTAACAGTAAATCAAATATGCCAATCATGGATGACCAATTGCAATAACAATTTATACAGGGATCACTTGCACTTTGACACTGATCAGCAGTGGCAAAGTGCCCAAAGCCTCTAAGCCATCAAAAATGAAATCCAGCACAGCATCAAAAATACAGGAGGTAGGGGTAAAAAGTCAGTGGAAACCACACCAAAGATGCTAACTCTAACATAAACCTTGCAAGTAAATAAATCAAAGCCTTCTCTATTGTTTACTCTCCATCTGACTCCATGATATTGATGCAGCATAAAAGCTGATCTTTCCTTGCACAACACATAAACCTATCTCGATAATGAAAACATAAATGTGCACATGTCTAAAAACGCCACTGAAACTGAGAAAAAGTTGATGTACCAGCACCATGAAAATGTGCTTGACAAGGTAGAAACAGCAGTGTTATTCATATAGTGAATTTTAAGATGTTTTAGTTACCAATTACCTTATATTCGTAACAAAGATGTCATGAAAAATAATGAAGAAACTTAGCATTTCTATTGACTTCATTGAAGAGTGTCATAACAAACTTGACATTGGTGTAATACGTAAATGCAAAGAGTTACATGTATGAAGCTTTCAGTATGTGTCTAACATTATGAAGATCATTTATGCATAACAGCAATTTTGAACATTTCTGTGTAATAATTACTGACAACTTTATAAAATGCCTATATATGATATGTGTGATTTATTTCTTTATGCTAGAACCTAATAAGGAGTTTTATTTTACTAATTTTGTAATCATACATGAGTATTCTATAAAAAGGATTGGGGTAAGGCTAACGAGGATGAAGACTGTACCCAGTTGAGTAAAGAGACGAGAAGTGATTGTTATGTACTGTAGAGTGAGTGTTTGGAGAGCTGCTGACCGAAGCCCCGGAATATAATGGATAAAAACCTAGTACCCTATGGCCACCATGCCTTCACCATTACCTATCCTCCCAATCTCTCCAAAAATGCAGCAAAAAAGTTCAAGCACAGGCTAATGAAAACTCACCCTGAGACTCTTATTTCAGATCCATACTTCTGCGTCAGCAAAGGCACAATAACGAGCGATCTCATCTTCCACACAAAGAAACGTGCTCAGTGGAGAACCATCTTCCACTCTATGCTCCGAATCGCCAATGTAAAAAAAAACCTGCATGCCCTTAAATTGACGGTAACTGCCTCGGACCTTTGCTCTGTGAATGCCACCATTTCCATATACAACAATGGTAATATCCTTATACAAGCCTCCAATTCCAATCTCGCTACCATAGACAAGATCTTCCCTACCCTCAAGAATGCAGTGAACAGCAAGATAATCGCACTCCCCGACACTACTCATCCCGATTATTCTGTTGACACCCCAACTCTACCACAAAATCCCACAACGAATGCTACTGAACCAAATTCTCCCCACACACCCATTGACTCCTACCTCCCTGTCACATCGGTCTCAACCACACCGGGGTCCCCTGGCACAGGAGAGTCAGGGATACTCTTAGCTACCGGCCACCCCATTGCAGACACACCATTGATGTCCGTGATGTCCAAGGGAGAATCCACCTACACCAATCCCACCCATGACATACCCCTCCCACCACCTTCAATTGAGATGGCATGCAAAGCTCCCCATGTCCTACCGCCTACCACGATATCTGATCAGCTCCCAACTCCCTTGATACTCACTCCGCTCATCCAAACTCACCACTCTACGTCCATACCCCGAGCGCATGCGTCAGTCCCATCATGCTGCCACATCTCGAGGCCATCCCCCCCAATGATTCGGTCCTTCAAGCAAGCCTCCATGATCAACTAACCCCATCGATCCCTACTAAGGATATCCCCAGGCAACCAGACAGCGAGATCACGCAACCAATACTTTCTTGCGGACCTCCGCCTATATTAGACAACACACATTTACACGCAACTAATTATCCCAATTCTGATTGGATTGCACGTTTCAATGAGCTAGCCACTGGCCTATCCCATCTCAAGGTCGAGTTGCAAAACCTATCAAGCATCACCAAGGAAATCCTAAACACACACAGAGCCACTAGTGCCACAGTAAACCGTATTAGTCACCAAACTAGAAGATACATCGCCAAGAAATCACACCGTGAGGACACTAGGCAGAGTAAGATACCCTCCCCCAACGACCCATCCCGTCCCAGGAGGGCAACTGCTGAACTATCTGACAAGGACTTAGATGACCTCCTCCTATCCTATGCCAGTCCGAATGTCAACAGTAAGCCCCGATGTATCGTTATCCAATCCATACAAACCAACCCCTTCAGAGAACCCACTCACAACTTCAGATCCATTAATAGAGAAAACCTCACTAATATCAACTTAGTGCAGACTACTCTATCCCATTCATCTAGCAGGATGAAGTGTGCACTCATCAATTGCAGATCCGCTTGCAAACATGCTCCTGACATCCACGACCTCATCCTCGAGAATGATCTAGACATTATCGTCCTCACAGAAACATGGCTAAATAGCTCCTCCTCTCCCATCCTAGACCTACTGGTACCTCCTAGTCACGATATAATCCGTCTGGACAGAAACGTGAACCCTGGCGGCGGACTAGCCTGCATCTATCGTAACACAATCACAGTCAATCAAGCAGACCCCATCTCTCTATCCTCCTGTGAATATCTCTGTGTTGGAAAGTGGATTATTGGTAGGGGCAAATGTAGGTCTGCCACTGGCAATAAGGCCACTAACACATGATAGGACTCAGGAGAGGTCTCAGAAAATTATTCCTATGCTCAACCCCTGGTAACGTGGCTGCGAGCAGACAGGCTTAACTTCAAAGACAAGTATGTAAAGCATTTAAAAACACCAATTCAGTAAATAATTAAGACACAACACATAATAAAAATCCAACACCAATTTATAAAAATAGGAAATATTTTTATCTTTAAAATGACACCAAAACGACAAAAATCCAATGTAGGGAACCGGAGATATGAATTTTCAAAGTTTAAATAAAATATAGCACTTAGAAGCATATAGCACCATATTGGGACATAGGCTCGCGATAGACCGGGCCAAAGTCAAAGTTTAAGGCCGAGCGCGATGGAGCCCTGAGCGGATACCCCACGCGGAAGGTCCCGGTCAATGTTTTTACCTTCGCACTTAGAAACTTTTCTGGAGCTTTTCTCCTCGAGGCCCCTCGACGCTCTCCGTCAGTCCGGATCCGGTGCGGCTCCGCCGGATAGCCTTTCGACGATCTCCCGGTGAACTTCCCTGGAGCGGACTTAGAAACTTTTTCAAGATCGCTTCAGCGGGGCCATCCAACAATCCAGGCCGTCACGCGATGGAAGGCAGGCGGATTGGCGCTCGCGGTTGTTCCCGGTCGACTTTCTTACGAGCGGACTTAGAAGCTTTTCTGGAGCTTTTTCTCGTGGGGTCCCTCGATGCTCCTCATGTAGCCGGATCCGGTGAGGGTTCGCCGGCTTCAGATTTTCGCTAGTCCCGGTCAATCTCTGGAAGTCGATGCGATGGAGCTTTTAGCGGGACGAACCTGGTGGGCTTGGCCGGCTCGCGGTTGAAGGCAGGCGGCTTGGCTGACCAGGATGAGTCGGTCCCCCTATGGAGCTTTTTTTCAAAGTTCCTCCAAAGTTCCCCAAACTTCTTGAACTTCTTCCTGAAGTTCCTCAAAGAGTCCCAAAGTGTCTCAAACTTACTCCAAGGGTCTGGAAGCTCCAAGATGGTCCTTGAAAGTTGAGGACTTCAATTCCCACAATGCACTGGACGTCACCCTTACAAATCCACTGGTAGCTCCCCAGGTTGATGATTCTTGGTGGTGAGGGTCCAGATGAGCTCTGTTAACCTGTAGCTTGCAGGGAGTCCACTCTTGACTTCTTTTACTCAGCACAGTTAGTCCACAAAGCTGTAGTTTCAGGTGGTGCAGTCTCCAGAGGTCAGGCCTTAGAAGTCTTTGCACAGCAGAACTTTTCAGCAGGGCCAGTCTTGCTTTCTTCAGTTTCAAGCAGCAGATCTGAGGGGCTGGGCCTCTCTCAGATACTTATTCCACAGTCTCTGGGTCATCCAGGAGGTCAAGCTTCACCAATAGGAGTAGGGTAACCTCCCACTTGAGTGACTCCTTCCTGCAGAGTGTGGCATTATTCTATCCCAGAGTGCAACAAAGCTTCCAAATCCATAATGGCTGATTTTCCAGCAAGGAGGTAAGAGCTGGCTAAACACTCCCACTGAGTTGGCTAATTAACCTAGCCTCTCCTCCCTACATCTGCACATATCTTCCTTAATCCTGCCATCTGGCTGAGGTGGGGGTTCAAAGCTGTTAATGACACTGCTCTGGGCTCTGCCCCTTTGAAGCTCATTGTTTACGACCCCTCCCCTGGCCTGGCATTCCTGCAGAACAGCTCACTGCCCTCCCAGTCCATCTGGCTGGCCCCAGGGGATCTTTATCACCTCTTCAGGCAGGCTGGCTAATCCCCTTAACTCTGACCAATCAGGGCAGAGCACTGGAAGGCTGGATTTGGAACTAAAACCCAGAAAGTGTTATAACTTCTTGTCTGTTCACTTTGGGAAAAATTCAATAACATCATATTGTAGGATTTATCAATACCATTCTAGTGAGTCTTTGAATGGAATCTTTATCCCTCTCCTATCAGAAGTTATTGTTTAATAACTTTCCCCCATGTTAACCTATGGGGCAGGGGGTTTGCAATGGGAAAAATGACATGGGCCATTTTTCCAGCACCAGGACTTACAAAAACATATTTTATAAGTACTTGGCTTATTTTCACAGGACCCCCACCCCATAGGTCACCTAGGGGAGACCCTAGGGGTGCTGAATCTGTAAAAATATTGCAGATCCTCCATGCCCAGTGCCCCCAGCATCAAAGTCGAATTTGGGCAGCACTTTACACAATGGGGAGAGTGAAATGTGAATTTCACTTAACCCAGGGCATATATAAACTCATTTTATAAGGGTCTACCTTATAGATACCTGACCCCCCACCCCTGGGATACCTAGGGGAGACCCTGGGGGTCATTATTATGCCAAAACATTTTAGGTTGACCAGTTTTAAGTGCCCCAAACCCCAAAGTCGAGTTTGGCCACAATTTACATGTTTAAGAGCAATCCTGGCGCCCAGGGCTGCTTTTAAACTGACCACAGGCTTCAGCAGGGCACACATGCAAGTGCAAAAGGCTGCTGGCCTCTAAACTGCCATGCTCCAGGATACTGGGGACTTCTAGGTAGTTTCAATCCCCTGCCCTATTATATACTAGGGGCTTATGGGGTAGGTCATGCCAATTACAGGGGTACCCCAACCCAAAGTGTACCCTAGTGTATGTAGGTGCTTTACTGTTATCTAAGTGTTTCAGCATGGCACTGGCCCTGGGCCTGGTTAAACAGAGCCCAGGGTCAGTCAGAGTCAGTTACCACCAGTTCCAGTCAGCAAAAAGTTGGGGGTGCCCAGGGCACAGGATGACTTTACAACATAGCCCCCCCAAACGAAAGGTGAGGGGTTACTAACCTACACCCTGGTAGTCCTCCTCAGCTAAGTGGAAAAACCTGGAAAGTCCATCTGCATTGGCATGGGCAACCCCAGGTCTGTGTTCCACTGTAAAGTCCATTCCCTGTAGGGAAATGGACCACCTTAACAGCTTGGGATTCTCCCCTCTCATCTGCATGAGCCATGTGAGAGGCCTGTGGTCAGTTTGAACACGAAAGTGAGTCCCAAACAAATATGGTCTCAACTTTTTCAGTGACCACACCACAGCAAAAGCCTCTCTCTCAATGGCACTCCATCTCTGCTCTCTGGGAAGAAGCCTCCTGCTAATAAAGGCAACTGGCTGATCAAGGCCCCCTTCATTTAGCTGTGACAACACTGCCCCAATCCCTTGCTCTGAAGCATCTGTCTGAACTACAAATTCTTTTGTGTAGTCAGGGGCCAGTAACACTGGTGCTGAACACATAGCACCTTTCAGAGTGTCAAAAGCCTTCTGACACTCTGGGGTCCAAGTCACCTTCTTGGGCCTCTTTTTAGAAGTCAGTTCTGTTAGGGGCCCCACAATGGTCCCATAATTTTGAACAAACCTTCTATAGTACCCTGTCAGTCCAAGGAATGCCCTGACCTGAGTCTGGGTAACAGGTGCTGTCCAATCCAAAATAGTTTGGATTTTAGCTTGGAGAGGCTGTACATGGCCCCCACCTACCAGGTGGCCCAGGTACACCACAGAACTCTGCCCTATTTGGCACTTGCTTGCCTTAATAGTCAGGCCTGCCTGCCTGCTGCATGGCCTGAAGCCCTTCCCTTAGGTGGCTTAAGTGATCTCCCCAGGTAGAACTATACACAGCTATGTCATCCAGGTAAGCTGCACTGAACTGTTCCAACCCAGACAAGACCCTGTTCACCAACCTTTGGAAGGTGGCAGGTGCATTCTTTAAACCAAAGGGCATTACCTTGAACTGATAATGTCCCTCTGGGGTGGAGAATGCTGACCTCTCCTTTGCTCCATCAGTGAGGGCAATCTGCCAGTAACCTGAAGTCAAATCAAAAGTACTCAGGTACTTAGCAGCCCCTAACCTATCAATGAGCTCATCAGCTCTAGGTATAGGGTGAGCGTCAGTCTTTGTGACTGCATTCAATCCTCTGTAGTCCACACAGAACCTTAACTCCTTGGGTCCCCCCTGAGGATTAGGTTTGGGTACCAGCACCACTGGACTGGGCCATGGACTCTCAGACGGTTCAATTACCCCCAAGCCCAGCATCTTAGCAACCTCAGCTTTAATGCTGACTCTGACATGGTCAGATGTCCTGTACAGTTTATTCTTGACAGGTAGGCTGTCACCAGTGTCAATGTGATGCACACACCACTCAGTGATGCCTGGGGTCAAAGAGAACAGGCCAGCAAACTGCTCCAGCACTTGCTTACAGTCTCTGTGCTGCTGGTCTGTCAACTTGGGAGAGAGTATCACCCCCTCCACTGACCCATCTTGCACATTAGTGGAGAGGAGGTTGGGCACAGGCTCAGTTTCCTCCTCCACACCCTCATCAGTGACCAGTAACATGGTCATGTCTGCCCTGTCATGGTGGGGTTTCAATCTATTCACATGCAGGACCCTATGAGGGTTCCTGGGGGTGCCAAGGTCAACCAAATAGGTAACCTCACCCTTCTTTTCTAAGATTGGATAGGGCCCACTCCACTTGTCATGGAGGGCCCTGGGAGCCACAGGCTCCAACACCCACACCAATTGTCCTGGAGTATACTCAGGCATAGTAGCATTCTGATCATACCAGTGCTTCATGAGCTCCTGGCTGGCCTCCAGTTTCCTGTTTGCCTTGTACATGTACTCTGCCATTCTAGATCTCAGGCCTAGCACATAATCAAGCACATTGTCCTTAGCTTCTTGAAGAGGCTTCTCTAGAGACTCTCTTAGCAGGCTCAATGGCCCCCTCACAGGGTGTCCAAACACCAACTCAAAGGGACTGAAACCAACCCCTTTCTGTGGCACCTCCCTGTAGGCAAACAGTAAGCATGGGAGGAGAACATCCCATCTCCTCCTGAGTTTCTCTGACAACCCATTTATCATGCCCTTCAGGGTTTTGTTGAATCTCTCAACAAGACCATTTGCTTGTGGGTGATAGGGGGTGGTGAACTTGTAGTTGACACCACACTCATCCCACATAGCAGTCAGATAGCTGGACTGGAAGTTCGTGCCCCTATCTGACACCACCTCTTTTGGAAAACCCACTCTGGTGAACACACCAAGTAGTGCTCTAGCCACTGCAGGAGCATCAATGGTTCTAAGAGGTATGGCTTCAGGGTATCTAGTGGCATGGTCAACTACCACTAAGATATACCTATTCCCTGATGCAGTAGGTGGGTCCAGGGGACCAACAATGTCCATCCCCGCCCTTTCAAAAGGAACCCCAACCACTGGCAGTGGTACTAGGGGAGCCTTTGTCTTGCCCCCTGCCTTGCCACTGGCCTGACAGGTGACACAGGAGCTGCAAAACTCCTTTACCTTTTCAGACATATGGGGCCAGTAGAAATGGTTCACCAACCGGTTCCATGTCTTTGTCTGTCCCAAATGTCCTGCCAAGGGGATGTCATGACCCAAAGTCAGGATGAACTCTCTGTACCTCTGGGGCACCACCAACCTCCTGGTGGCCCCCTCGTTGAGGTTTCTGGCCTCAGTATAAAGCAGTCCATCTTCCCAGTAGATTCTATGAAACCCACTGTCATCCCCTTCCTCTTGCTTAGAAGCAATCCGCCTCAAGCTCTCAAGGGTGGGACAGTCACGCTGTCCCTGACTGAACTCCTCTCTGGAGGGTCCACCTGCTCCTGTCAGTTCTGCCAAATCTGACAGCTCTGGCAGGGATGGAGTCCCTCCCTCCAAGGCCAGATCCTCCCCAGCAGGGTTGGATTCTGCCTGCACCTCTGGAGTTCACTGGGCTGGCTCACCAGGCCCAGTACCCTTGTCCATGGATGCTTGGCCCTTTGTTCCAGGGTCCAAGTGTCCAGCCCCTCCCTTCTGGCTAGTCTGTGACCTAGTCACAGCACATACCCACTCAGGGAGCTCCAATATTTTCATATGGAGTCCTCTCTCCACCTCTGACCACGCAGAGGCTTCAAGGTCATTGCCCAGTAAACACTGGACTGGGAGCACCTTTGACACAGCTACCTTTATAGGGCCTGTCACACCTCCCCATTCCAAATCCACCACAGCCATGGGATGGATTTTGGTAGTGCTGTCTGCATAAGTCACCTGGTGAAACTCACCAGGTATCACCCTCTCTGGAGGCACCAGCTCAGCCAGGACCATAGTTACACTAGCCCCAGTGTCTCTGATAGCCTCAACCTCAGTCCCATTCACTTTAGGTCTCTGCCTGTACTTCTCCATGTTTGGAGGTAAAGCATCCAGGGTTGCAATATTCACCCCACCCAGGGACACTAAAGTTGCTGCCCCTACTGGAATACCCCCTTCTGGTGTACCACTCTCCACCCCTACACTCACACTGGCAATTCCTGTAGATGGCCCCTTAGGGGGAAGCTTTTAGTGCAGACAGCATCTCCCTGCTTGTGCCCTGGCTGATTACAGTCAAAGCACTTACCCACTTTTGAGGGATCAAATAACCTACCATTCTTTTCTTGAATCCACCTCCCTTTGGATTTGGGTTGGCTCGGGGCCCCCCCTCCTTGTGCAGGTTTTTGTGGGTCTTTGGAGGACTCCTTAGGTTTTTGACCTTCATTTCCCTGGGCTTTCCCTTGGGGAGGGACCTGTCCTCCTTTCTTCTGGTCACCCCCCTGGTGCTGAATGGAAACCCGGGTTCTCACCCACTCATCAGCTGACTCCCCCAACTCTCTGGGGTCTGTCAGCTTAGAGTCCACTAGATACTGGCGTAACTTCTCTTCTGCACAATGAGTCAAAATGTGTTCTTTCAAAAACAAATTATACAATCCCTCATAAGTGCTCACTTTGTTACCACAAATCCAGCCTTCCAGTGCCTTCACTGAAACATCCACAAAGTCTATCCAAGACTTGGAATTCAATTTCTGGGTGTTCCTAAACTTCACCCTGTACTGCTCTGGAGTCAGACCAAACCTCTTGACTAAGCAGGCTTTCATCTGCTGGTATGATTCTGCATCCTCTCCCTTCAGGGTCAGGAGCCTATCCCTCCCAGCTACTGGAATCAACTCCCACAGGAGTGCACCCCAATACCTAGAGTGGACCCTACTCATCTTAAGGGCCCTCTCAAAAGCTGCAAGCCATTTGTCAATGTCATCCCCCTCAGTGTACTTGGGCACAATACCCTTTGGAAGTTTAGGTTCAAATCTGCCACCCCTGGACATCTCAGCATCTTGTTCGCTTTCGCTGCCACCATTTCTCTTCTCCTCCTTCTCCCACCTCTTCTCAGCCAAATCCAGTTTCCTTTGCTCTAAAGCTATCAAAGCTAATTGAGCCTGAAGCTGTCTCTCTGCAAGGGACTGTAGTGGTTCCTGAGTAAGGGACCCTTCCCCAATCCCACCATCAGGATTCTGTTGGCTTACACTAGTTATAATGGAAGAGGCATCATCCTCAACCTCCTCCCTCTCTTGGGGGAGGTAGGGAGGACACCCTCTATCCCCCTTGATTCCCCTCAGCTGCCTGGTCATGGGCTTGTATAAACTGAAACAACCCTGCCTTCCTATACCTCTTGGAAGCAGGCAGCCCCCTAAGCCTACACTGTTCCCTAAGCTCAGTCAACTTACACTGGGACAGTTTAGCCAGGTCCAACTCCATGGTTCCCTAGTTTTGGGTCACAACACGAGGCACAATAGACTTAGAACAATTTGGAAAAATCAAAACAATGGATTAAAAACAGTTTAGTCCAAATTCCAAAAATCAAACTCAAAAGTTTTGTTCTAAGGCAATTTAGAGGATTTTTATAATCTTAATTCATTCACTGAAAGGTGTAGTTTTTAAACACAAGTCCACATCCACACCGCTGAGCACCAAATGTTGGAAAGTGGATTATTGGTAGGGGCAAATGTAGGTCTGCCACTGGCAATAAGGCCACTAACACATGATAGGACTCAGCATAGGTCTCAGAAAATTATTCCTATGCTCAACCCCTGGTAACGTGGCTGCGAGCAGACAGGCTTAACTTCAAAGACAGGTATGTAAAGCATTTAAAAACACCAATTCAGTGAATGAATTAAGATTATAAAAATCCTCTAAATTGCCTTAGAACAAAACTTTTGAGTTTGATTTTTGGAATTTGGACTAAACTGTTTTTAATCTATATTGTAGGATTTATCAATACCATTCTAGTGAGTCTTTGAATGGAATCTTTATCCCTCTCCTATCAGAAGTTATTGTTTAATAACTTTCCCCCATGTTAACCTATGGGGCAGGGGGTTTGCAATGGGAAAAATGACATGGGCCATTTTTCCAGCACCAGGACTTACAAAAACATATTTTATAAGTACTTGGCTTATTTTCACAGGACCCCCACCCCATAGGTCCCCTAGGGGAGACCCTAGGGGTGCTGAATCTGTAAAAATATTGCAGATCCTCCATGCCCAGTGCCCCCAGCATCAAAGTCGAATTTGGGCAGCACTTTACACAATGGGGAGAGTGAAATGTGAATTTCACTTAACCCAGGGCAAATATAAACTCATTTTATAAGGGTCTACCTTATAGATACCTGACCCCCCACCCCTGGGATACCTAGGGGAGACCCTGGGGGTCATTATTATGCCAAAACATTTTAGGTTGACCAGTTTTAAGTGCCCCAAACCCCAAAGTCGAGTTTGGCCACAATTTACATGTTTAAGAGCAATCCTGGCGCCCAGGGCTGCTTTTAAACTGACCACAGGCTTCAGCAGGGCACACATGCAAGTGCAAAAGGCTGCTGGCCTCTAAACTGCCATGCCCCAGGATACTGGGGACTTCTAGGTAGTTTCAATCCCCTGCCCTATTATATACTAGGGGCTTATGGGGTAGAGTCATGCCAATTACAGGGGTACCCCAACCCAAAGTGTACCCTAGTGTATGTAGGTGCTTTACTGTTATCTAAGTGTTTCAGCATGGCACTGGCCCTGGGCCTGGTTAAACAGAGCCCAGGGTCAGTCAGAGTCAGTTACCACCAGTTCCAGTCAGCAAAAAGTTGGGGGGTGCCCAGGGCACAGGATGACTTTACAACATACTGTATCAACATCTCCGATGACAAGCGCATCGCCAGCAAACTTCACATAATTTACCACCCCCCTGGTGACAATCTGACGTTCATCGATGAGCTAATGGAAGTCATTACATCGAACGACAACTCACAAGTACCACAGATTTTCCTGGGCGACTTCAATCTCCACTGGAATAACTCAAACGACCATGTTGTAAGCTGTCTCAAATCTTTTCTGTCAGATCAGGATCTTTCTCAATTCTGTGACAGTCCAACCCACAACAAGGGAGAGACATTAGACCTCATCATAGCGAAAACGAACACTGTATCACTAGAATCCATCACCCCATGTGATTGGACAGACCATTACAGCATTCTCTTCTTCATCAATATTGAGGTAGCTACAAAAAGGGGCCAACCCCCAAAAACAAAACAGTGGAAAAGGAGTATTCAAAATATTAACCCCACCGACCTAGTAAACCAATGCATCTCCGCCCTAACCCCCAAGACAGACATGGTTGACGTCCATGACCTCACGGTCTTTTACAATTCCACTATGCTTGAAATTCTTGACTCTACAGCGCCCCTCCAAGAAAAAAACGTTTCCTCCAAAATCTCCAAACCATGGTTCAACGAGAATCTGAACTCTGACCGGCGAAAGCTAAGATCAGCCGAGAGATTATGGAAATCAGTACCCTCCACTGATCACCTATATCACCTTAGAGTGCTGAGGAATGCATACAACAGGAAGATCCTAAAGGCTAAGGCAGACTTTTTCAAAACTCAGTTGAACCAAGCCATTAACCGCCCCAAGAAACTATTTGAAATAGTCAAACAACAAGCGCGCAATACGCCTAAATCTGCGGAACTAAACAATCCGGCTATTCCTAACTGTGATCAGCTTGCCAATTTCTTCCTTGAAAAAACAAAATCCATTGAACTCGACATACAATCCAAGAAGGTCCTTCCACAACCTATTGCTCAGGACACTAAATTTTACGCTCAGATCGTGGCCCATCCTAGTACTCTGACGGAAACCCCCAAAAACAATGCCTCTTAGCGCGCCTTCTTGCCCATCCCTGAACAAGAAATCTACAACACTCTTCTAGCGATTAACCCCTCCAATCACTTCTCTGACCCCCTACCTCCTTCCCTATTCAAAATGATCAAAACCTCTATCATACCCCTATGGTCGAAGATTGTAAACGCCTCTCTGAGACAAGGCTCCATACCGGACTGTCTTAAAGTAGGGCAGGTCACACCTATACTAAAGAAATCTGACTCCTTCCCCTCAGATCTAAACAACTACCGCCCGATAACCAACATCCCTACTCTAGCGAAACTGCTGGAAAAATGTGTACAACTACAACTATGTAATCACATCGAGAATTTCATCCTCCTAGACAAACACCAATCCGGCTTCCGGCAAGGTCATAGCACAGAATCTGCTCTCACCCACATATTGGATGACATACTAAAAATGCTAGACCACAACGAATCATGCCTATTGATACTTCTTGACTTATCCTCCGCTTTCGATACGGTTAAGCACGACAACCTACTGTCCCTACTGGAACGAAGGATGGGCCTTACCGGACCAGTGTTACAATGGTTCACCTCCTTCCTTAATAACAGAACACAAAGAATCAAGATGAAGCATTCACTTTCTCAACCCTCCTTGGTCACCATAGGGGTCCCACAGGGCTCAGCACTCTCTCCCATTCTCTTTAATCTATTCATGGAGCCCCTGGCAAACGCATTGAACTCTGCGAACATCCAATATCACCTGTACGCTGACGACACCCAACTGTATATGAAAATCTCCTCACCAGAAGACTTCATCTCTCTCAACGCTATTCTACAGAACACTCAAAGTTGGCTCACTGGCAACCACCTTATGCTTAACACCAAAAAACAGAATTCCTTCTCATCTCCCCTCCCAATCACACACCCAAGATAGACTTATGGTTGGAGCATCTAACTTCCTTTGACTGTGCTCCCCACATCATTGACTCCGCGAAATCCTTGGGAGTCACCATTGACAAACACCTGAACATGCAAGCGCAAATCACTAATGCCACCAAGGGAGCCAATCACCAGTTGAGTATACTAAGGAAACTTAAACCCTTCCTCCCACAGACCGACTTAAAAATGGCGGTACAAGCCCTGGTGTTACCAAGATTGGATTACGGAAGCACCACCCTATGCGGTCTCCCCAAATACAAGCTGGCCCCGCTGAGGGCTTCACTCAACGCTGCGGCCAGACTGGTCTCAGGGATTAAAAGAAATAGCCACATCTCTCCAACCTTGAAAGCTCTGAACTGGTTGCCCTACGAGGCAAGAATACACCTAAAGGTTGCCTGCATGACCCACAAAGCCCTGCATAACAATACCCCCACTTACTTAGCACTAAAGTTAGAGCGATCGGGAGGATGCAGACAATTGCGAAGTGCGAGGTCACTACTATTGAAACCACAATCCTTCCATAAAAAGAGAACTGGCTGCAGAGCTTTTTCAGGGATCGCACCGAAGATTTGGAACTCCCTCCCTCCACTGGTACGTGGAATCTCATCCTTTACCTCCTTCAAAAAAGAAGTAAAAATGCTTCTACTGAACAAATTTACATCCTAAGGCTTTAATTCGATGTTGACTAATAGTTACCTATGATATCCAGATATTTCTGTCTACCTCTTTTGGATTTTATGGAAATTACTTAATGTATATATTCTACCTCAACCTCCTAATGTCTAATAACTGTGTACTGTGAAGTGCTCTGATGCCCTCGTGGATCATTCTTTGTTGTCTACTAGTCACCTATGCTATCCATATAATACTATATACCTCTTTTGTACTGAATAGCGAATACCAAATGTTTGTATACTACATCAACCATCTACTGTTTAATAATTATATACTGTAAAGCGCTCTGATACCCTCGTGGGTCACGTTCGCGCTATATAAAACTTTATAAATAAATAAATAAAAATAATTAAGAAATGCTAGCTTTAAAATACTTTTGAGATGTCTTTTCTCCTTAGGATGCATTATTTCAAAGCCTTGTGCAATGCACTTGATGGGTTTCTTCAAATGTTGCTTTATTTTTTCTTGTTGATGCGACATTCTTTAAAGCAACAAATGATTTTCTTACACCCCTTTGTGCATGAATGGTGGGAACTCGACCTTTGGACTGTATCTATGGAGAGCAACAAAGTAAAATAAGCTCTTTGTCCACTAACCTGTGAAGACCGAATGGGCAGTTGTTTCTCAAGATGTGCATGGGAAAGTATGTTGGAGTAACAATTTGTATCTGGAGAACGGAAGAATGATCACATGAAGATCAGATCAGACCATTGTGAACCGACCGTTGATATCATAGTGACAAATCTGAACTATAAGAAGTGCCATTACTAGGAGGAAGGAGCTCAAGCTAAGCTCAGGCTCTGGCTTCTTCATTCCCACTTTCCTTGCCTCCTGCCTGCCTGCCTGTCAGACCTTCTCTATTATGCCCTTGCCTTTTTGCCCTTGCTGATGAACTTGTCTGTTGGACGATTTGGAGCAGTTTGTTGAGAGACCAGACTTGAACTTTCCTGATTTATGCTCCATTCCCCTTGCCCATTCCCATGATCTTTCCCCTAGTGGACTTTAACTTGATCCCTTTGCCAATGCTAAGAGAACCTTTGTAAACCAATGTCCTGCCTCTGTTGGTGGTAGAAATTATTAATTCTAAACCATCCTCTTTATGGATTCTTTTATTTAGTAATAGATTTACTCCGCTAGATGTGTGATTTTATATTTCAAGTTGTAAGATTTATGACAGGACTTCTTAAAATGTTACTTGTGTGTATTGATTTTAGATCTTTAATACAATAACCAAATTATCTAAATTTGTCTGAGTCCTTTATTGTGTTCTGATGTTCGTTTCACAGAAACTGTGCCTACAATTATCCGATTGATTTTTAAATGCTTAATAGAGAGAGTCAAAGATTATTTTCAGAACATAAGGTTATTTTGCTCTTCTTCTGTGTAGCCACAGCAGAGCTTTTGGTTTGTATGATTCTTGTCAGACTAAACTTCTTTCGAAGGATGTGTCTTCCTATTGCAAAACTCTATTTGTATAGTATGGTTCTGAGAGTAATATATTTGAACCTAATCTCCAATTTGTGAAGTTGGCTATCAATTAATGGTCCTCATTGGGTGTCCGACAGTGGGACATCCTGATTTCTCACCCCTCACTACAACAGAGAAAGGTCCATCAGAGAACCATCGCTTTTAGGTGAAGTATTGAATATGAGTAAACATCCTACCCATATGGGCCCACTATGAGTGTTAAGGATGAAATTCAAAGTTTATTGCTTCCACTGCAACAAAATGTTTATAAGTTTTAGCACCTCTCTTATCACTAGTTCTATTGCTACTAACCCGGACCTAGCTCGGTTTCAGTTGACCATTGTTGAAACTTTCAGGAATCATGGTGGCATGGAGGAAGTCTCCAGAAGCTTAATTTCTTAGTCATAAGAAACGTGGATGCTGAGTATCAGAAACCAAACAGAACTCTGACAATTCATTCAGTGTTGAAGTCTTAGGAAGAGAGAACTGGGAACCAAAAAAGCCTTGGGAAAAAACATTTAAATCAGCACCCATTCCCTTCCTGTCTCTTTCTTTCTGGCCCCGTTCTTTCCATTCCCTGTCTCTCTCTGACTTTCTCTCTCTCGCTCTCTACCTCTTCTGTGCCTGCTGTCAGAAACCCGTGAAAGCTGGATACAGAGGTGTTGGCCGTTGACCTTCATAAAATGCCCTTCAGTGGCTAGAGCCCCATTGGAAAATGCCCAATGGGATATATGGCCAAATAGGCCCTGAATCTTAGGCACCCAGGCATCATCATTAGAACAGATGTGCTTCATGTAGAGCAAATGTTGGTGGTCCTTATGAAGTGGATACAGTTCTTTCAATCATAATAGGGCACAAGGTTCATTAAGCCCAGCTTTCTACCACTTACACAAACCAGGGTGTTAGAAATGGGGTTTCTGGTTGGCTAGGGTATACACCTAAGCCAGGCAGAACCCACCACTCTAGTCAGGGTAAGGGAATTACACACCCAAGATAATCCTTGCTCACCCCCTTGTTAACTTGGCAGAGCAGTCAGACTTATCTCAGAGGTTTGCGCAACACACACACCCCAGTGACACACATAATACACCACAAAAAAGACTCCACACCAGGTTATGTAAAAATATCTCTTATATTGGATATAATCACATAGACCAAAATCACATAAATCACAATTACTTTGTCAATTAGGCAATGGTCATAATCATCACAGTTAGAGCATTACAGGACATTCTTTTATGTTGCATATGTCATAAAACCACTACACTGCACATAATAGACAGATCCTGCAAAAATGACACTTGTTATTCTGTCTTCAAAAGGAGTAAAATGACATTTATCCAAATCATCCAGCAATGAAGTGTAGGGGAGGAATAACACCAGGATTACCACATTCATATGTCCCTTCTCTCCAATGAATCCTGAGCACAGCGTTCCTGTGCTCTGATTTTTTCTGCAGATTATCGGGCCGCCTGCCCATCTACCACAGCGAGTGCCGCCGTGGGAGGAGGGAAAGGGGCTGAGTGGGACCTCTGTTGAGGATTCCTACCCGCCCAGTGGACTGAGACAAAAAGGGCCAAATGCCCCCAGCGGCACCACGATATGGAGGGAAGGCAGAACCCACGCAACATACATTGGGTCCCTGGCGGGGACCAACAACTGACTTCCAGGGTGCCCTCCTCTTGATCCATGAGGTGGGAGGCCTTCTCGTTCTTTCGTGCTCTGAGGCACGTTGGGACGGGAGCGGCTGGCTCGGGACCGCAAGGCTCTGGCTTCCACTTGGAGGTGCTGGGCCACTCGTGTTGGGTGGCACCGCGGCTGGTGGTACTTTCCCTTCCTGGTGATGCTGGGACCTCGGCATCTTCTGTACGTGTTGCCGGGCAACGGGGGAGACCCCAGGTGGCAGTGTTGGTTGCCAGGCAATGGTTGGTGACTCCTTTGCACTTGCTCAGCTGGCGGGCGGACGAGTCTTGGTTTCCAAGACCTCTCCCAACCCGGTGGGCCTTACGACACAGTACGGCATGGAAGTGCCTCTGGTCTTACACACAGCGATTGGGGGGAATCAGCCCAGCAATCTGGCTAAGAAGGGGCCAATATGTAAAGCACTCAGGGAAGGCATTTTTGGTCCCTGAGTCTTCCAATAACAGGAGGCCAGCACACACAAGCCCTTGGAGATTCTTCACAAGCAGGATACCACAGAAAAGCAAAAAAAAGTCAGACCTTTTCCTCTGCCACAGACAGTAGCAGCAACTGCAGGCCAACACACCCTTCACACAGAAAGGGTAGCGCTCCTCAGACAGTTCTTCTGCTCTTCTTCTTGGCAGGGTCCTCTTGTTTCCAGAAGTGATCTAAAGTCCTGGGGTTTTGGGTCCAATACTTAGACCCCATGGTCCCATTGTTCTGTTTGTGGAAAGGGTCCCTGAGCCCAGTCCAAACCAGTCCTGCCTTCCTTGGTCCAGTCTGACTGCACGAGGTGGAGACAGCATTGTGCAAAGGAGACACAGCCTATTCAGGTGCTAGTGAAACCCCTCCCACTACTCTAAAAGCAGACAAGGTCTATTTAGCCTGGCTATGAGTCATCCAGGCAAGGCAGGACACACCTCAACCCCGCCTTGGGACTATCTAGAGTGAATGCGCATCCCCAGCTCTTATCACTCCAAAACCAGCCAGTGAATACACAAACAGGCAGTGGCGCACAGGATGGTTTAACAAGAAAATGTCCACTTTCTAAAAGTGGCATTTTCAAATACATAATTTAAAAACCACCTTTATTAAAAGGTGTGTTATTAAATTCTGAGTTCAGAGAGCCTAAATTCCATTTCTCTATCTTGTCCCAATGCAAAGTTACACTTGCAAGATGTTACATGCCAGCTCCCATGTTACCTACAGGACAGATAGCCTTTCAATAGTGAAAAACGAAATACACAGTATTTCCTTATCAGGACATGTAACACACACCAGTATATGTCCTACCTTTCCTATACACTGCACCATGCCCGGGGGGAGGGGGGGAGGAGGAGGGGGTGCCTTGGGCCTACCTGAGAGGTGCCTTACATGTAAGAAAATGGAAGGGTTGGGCCTGGCAAGTGGGTGCCCTTGCCAGGTCAACATGGCAGTTTAAAACTGTATACACAGACACTGCAGTGGCAGGTCTGAGACACATTCACAGGGCTACTCATGTGGGTGGCACAACCAGTGCTACAAGCACACTAGTAGCATTTTATTTACAGGCCCTGGCACACTCAGTGCACTTTACAAGGGACTTTACAGTAAATCAAATATGCCAATCATGGATAAACAATAATAATCACAATTTACACAGAGAGCATATGCACTTTAGCACTGATCAGCGGTGGTAAAGTGGCCAGAGTCCTATAGCCAACAAAAATAGGGTCAGAAAAATTTTGGGGATAAACCTGCAAAATGGGCCAGGTCTAACACACTGCATGTTCTGATGCTTCTCACATTAAAATAACTCAATGGAATATTACCCACTCTCGTTCCAAGTAATGAAGAAACCACACACAATTACATAAGAGAGGAGTATCTTCTATTCTTCCAACCTCAATGGGACCATTAAAATTGACTCCTCCATTGGGATTTAAAGATGATGCAACAGAGTACAGAAAGGTACATCAAAATTAAATACTATCAAAAGATATCCCAATATTTAACAGTTAATAGGATAGTAGAGTTAAATGAAAGATTTGACTTGTATCTTTATTATCTGTATTACATTTTCATTTGGTACCTCTCTTTTAGCATGATCGCAAGGAATGTTGTGGTATGTTTGTATGGCTTGCTGCATCCTCCCTTGAACTTTAGGGTTCCATGTAAACCGGCATGTACGTTTTATTCATAGAATCCAACCTGAGTGTTGCTATCAACTTTAAAGGCCTCTAAGACCCTGAACTGCTTCTGGATTGGGGGCTGTGATCCTCCTAATGGTGCTTGCCCAATCTCCTTGTGCTATTGATTGCAGTTGAGTTATTTGCACTGTTATTCTAAGATCATCATGATAGTATTTGTCCTGCAGCACAGTCATTGCAGTACAGCACAATAAGATAATGGGTGGAATGTTAAACATTGACAAACATTCACCCCCAGTCACAGATCTGGGTTTAATCCATCATTATTTTGCTCCCCAAGCGATTCCACTTTGGACCCAGCTATATGCAAATCAGTCATGACCCTGTTCCCCATGGGAACAGTCCAGCCCAAACTGCCAGGCCAGTTTCTCCCTGGACCGGAAAACAAGCATCCTGGGACCGGTTTCGGGGCATCACTACCAATCAGCTAGGCTAGCTTGAAACATGTGGTGTTGCGAGCAAGGGACCCATGTCTGGGCATACCCTTCCCACTTAGGGTCATTGCAGTCACAATATTCTAAAAAATATATGAACTGTACAAACTTGCTGCAAGGCAATTTCCACATTTGTACATATTTCAGTGAGAAACACTGAGACAAAAACAGCTGCATAACTCAGAAAATCTGGGCTGCTCTGCATGATTTTCTAGACTTCACAATTTAGGAACCCATTGGAGATGCTCCACCTTTCAATTAGAGATGTTCGTCTACAGAGCTTACCTCTGTTGAAATGGGTACATTTAATTGGCACCTCAAAACTAGTGGAGGTGGCTAGTGCTCCCTCACAGCGGGCTACAAGATAACTGACAGTAGTGACAGTGGTTCTGATGGGTCGTTGTATTTTCATCCCTGTGAGGAGACTGCAAAGTGGCTCTCCCTAATAATGGTTTGTCCATACGCCCATAACTCGTGCTTGTTGTGGGACAAGTGTAGCTACAACGTACGATCGAGTGCTTCCATCTGTTGAATGAACAATGTATTTCATAGGAACCCTCTGAGCGTGACTGCACATGATGGTGGTCTTCCTAGAGGTTGTCCTTTGTCTGTGTCGCAGATTTGAACATGAACATCCTGTCTTGAGAGCTCGTTTTTTAAACTAAAAATTTTATTTCCGGTGACTGGAGGCTTCCCAATCTATGAGAAATGCTATATCTTTTATGTGTTTTTCTTCATTTTTTGCTACCATTTGCTTGTGTTTGGTGGTTGTGACCTTGTACCTAGACCCCAGGTCCATGTGCTCAGCTAAAATGTGCTTTCCTCTGTCTTCAATGCTGCATTTCTTCAAGCAGGATGGAACTAGACTGACCCTGACAAGTAACAACAAAGCCTAGGCAGAGTTCGTGTAGCGGTGCTACGTGGAACTCTGCAAAGCAGTAAAAAATCTCCGCCGGGCTACGTGGAGGACCGCGAGTGGGCGAAGTTGCTTGTTCCACCCGTTCGCGTGATGTTTCTGCCATACAGCAACGCGGATTGCGTGTTCAGGAGAAATATCACACAAACTAAACCACGCAGTTGAACATCGGCGTGGCCATCTTGTTTTCTTCTCTCTGTTATGGTGCTGGGGCCTACTTCAATCCTACCTTAATCTTTTCAATCCTTCTTTCTGAAAACCTTTTTTCTGATCTTTTTTATTTATTATCTTTCCTTGTGTCTTCTTAAGTGTATATTTTGTGTTGTTTTCTACTTTTTTGGTGCGTTTAGTACTGTTTTTCTATATTACCGGCTTTCTAATTTTTTTATTCCCTTTCTTCTTCTCCTCCCTTAATTTTTTCCTTTCAACATTTTCTTTTCCACCCCTGCCCCCCAGCATCATGGCAGAGAGTGCGACCCGAGACCGAGTAGCTAATTATAATTATTATTGTGTTCTATGATATTGCAAATATTATTTTTTTCACAAATAGTAAGAATGCTGCTGATCACATGCAGGAAAGTTACGTTTAAAAATCTTATATTATGTCACGTGATCATTATTCTAGACAGGTGCTCATGCTTGGCGCTACCTAATTGTACTTCTGTTTGCAACTTTGCGCTCGCTTGGGCAGATTATATAAGAACTTAAGCTAGGTAATGCAGACTAGAAAGACTCCTTTCCTTTGTCCTGTCACTAAGATAGTGGTAGTTAGATAGTTACGTAGTAGTATTAGTGTTAGACTTGGCCCTTTTTGCAGGGTCATCCCTGAACTTTTTGCCTTCCTCCTGGATTGTTTCTGACCTGTTTTTGTTGGTTTTATGACTCTGGGCACTTTACCACTGCTGATCAGTGCTAAAGTGCATATGCTCTCTTTATAAATTGTTGTTATGGATTAGTGATTCCATGATTGGGTTATTTGATTTACTTGTCAGACCCTAGTACAGTGCACCGTGTGTGCCCAGGGCCTGTAAATCAAATGCTGCTGGTGGGCTTGCAGCACTGGTTGTGCCACCCACAGAAGCAGCTGGTAAACTATGGCTCAGGCCTGCCATTGCAGAGCCTGTGTGCAGTCTGGGACTGCCATGTCGACTTGGCAAGTGTACCCACTTGCCAGTCCCCAAACATTCCCTTTTCTACATGTTAGTTACCCCTAAGGTAGGCCCTAGGGCAGGGTGCATTGTATGTGAAAGGTAGGACATGCCCTGGTGTGTGTGGCATGTCCTGATAGTGAATTACAGCCAATTTCGCTTTTCACTATTGCAAGGCTACCTGCTCCCATAGGCCAGAATGGGCAGTTTGATTATAACACCTTATAATCCTAACTGACCCAGGGAACAAGGTAGAAATTCGAGTTTGGTATGCCTGAACTCAGAATGTTAAAATACATCTTTTAGTGTGGGTGATTTTTACATTCTGTGTTTGAAAATACTACTTTTAGAAAGTAGGTATTTTCTTGCCTAACCTTCCAGTGTGCCTCTGCTAAGGTTGTGTATTCACTGTCTGGTTTGTGAGTGACAGGGGACTGGAGAGGGTCACAGTAAGAAACCGACGCATCAACTCCCCACACAGTAAGGAAGCGAGCCTCAACTCCCCGGCGCAGCAGTAAGGAACTGACGCATCCACTCCCCTGAGTGTAAGGAACGGCGCATCAACTTCCGTGCGACCCTTTTGTTTGTATTGCGTGACGCATCCAAGGTACTTTGAGAGTAAAGTGTCGCATTTATCATCTATATTGAACTACGCTATTTCTACCATTTTAAAGACTCATTTTTGATTACAGTATTGTGGATTTTTGTCGTTTGACCTTGTGTTAAGTCTAGTAAAGATTACTTATTTTTCTAAACTGGTGTAGTGTCCATTTGTAGTGTTTTCACTGTATTACTGTATGTGTTCACAAATGCTTTACACACTGCCTCTGAGATAAGCTTGCCTGCTCGTGTCAAGCTACCAAGGGGGTGGGCAGGGGTTATTTTAGGAGTGTAGCCCCTTACCCTGACTAGACGCAAGGGTCCCTATTTGGACAAAGGTGCAAACCATTGCCAACTAGAGACCCCCAAATCTAACAATTAGTAATTATTTAGCGGCCCGCATATCCTCACTTACTAGCACCTTTTTTTTCTGTAGTGTGTATAGTAACTAGCAAGTAGCAGCAACCAACCAATTTGGGGTATGCAATAGTCCATCTATGCATAAGAATAAATGCAGACTTATTGGCCTATCAAGGGCAATTGAGATGATTGCGTTTTGCAAATGAGATCGGAACTTAGAAGCAAATATAATTTTTTTGCAATTCCTTCCAAAATCTTTGGAATATGCAGGTTAGGTAGGTGTAGGTTTCAGGAATCGGATTGTTTGTATGAAAGGACAATGTTATTACAATTGCCGTTTCCTGTCAAATAATCTTTTTGGAGCGATCAGCATCCAGGGGCAAGAGTAAGACGCATACGAGGTCGTCCGAGGCAGGTGCGGGAGCTGGAGGTGCCTCTCAGCAGGAACGCTCCTCATCTGATGGCTCTGCTGGCCCCAGTAAGTCCTCCTGTTGTTAATATTATATATATATTTCCCTAACCTTTACCGCTCCGTATTTTGAACTATTATTTCCATTTCCTAATTTTATTTATTCCAAAATCCTCTTCGATCGATCTACTGTTTCTAAATTCTTGTTATCCCTGCATTATCCTGTTTACTAACTTAGGGGTCTATTACGATGGCGGTCGGATGTCCACCGCCGGGCCGGTGGTGGTGCCCGCCGGACCGGCAGTGGACATCCGCCCGCGATCGCAACCAAGAAAACCGCCGGTCAAATTAGGTTGGCGGTGGTGACCGCGGCGGTGGGAAATTCCGACTGCCGCTTTTCCACAGGTTGCCATCCGCACTCCTGCCTGGCGGATGGAGCAGGACCGTGATAATGGTGGCGGTGCAGAGCAGGCTCCGCCCACAGGATTATGATGCCGGCGGTAGCCAGCCTTTCCTCAGCGGTCACACCGCCATGGAAAGGCATGCGGAGTTGTCTTCCGGGGGCCCGTTGCGGGCCCCCAGTGTTTGGGGGGTGTGGGTGCACTGGGGGTACCCATGGTCCCCCCTACATTTCCCTGTACCAGGTGGCAGGCACTGTGCAGTGCCTGCCACGCAGTGCAGGGAAATGCAGGACATGCTCCTTTGGACATCGCGGCGGTGCTGCGGGCAGCAGCAACCGCCGCAATGTTAAGGCCCACGATCCGACCGCCGCGGTCGGATTTCGACCGCGGATCATCGTAATTCGACCGGCGGTGATGTCGCGGTCCATGCGGGCGGTCTTTTCCCGCTACCATGGTGGTCGGGGAGGTTTTCCGACCGCCATCGTAATAGGCCCCTTAGTTATTTTATATTTCTAGTGTCTGTAATTTAATTTTTACCTCAAAACTGCCTCTGTCTGTACTAGTCTGTCTGTAGCTTCCTTTGTTCTAGTTTTTAGTCAGTTTTCCCTCTCCCCTTATATATTTTGTGGACTGCCTAGTGGTGGTACTGTAAGACTCAGAGAACCCATTGCTCCTACTGCTACTAGTACGACTACTTTGCAGTGCAGATTGCAGGCCCAAGTAAGGTGTTCCACATATTTTTGTTGTGATGAGATTGAGAATGAAAAAGCTTTCTCTTACTTTCTCATTCTCAATCAGTAAAACGAGTCTAACAAGAGTGGCCATGGTCACGTTGGACACCCCAAAGTTATGTCTTCTTCTCATCTAGGCCTAGTATTATATATATTAGCAGCAGTTGATAATGAACTGATTACCATGCACCATGACTGGAAGGGAGTATTGAGTAACCCTCAGCGTAAAACTCTGCTCCACGTGCGGAGTTTGCAGATTTTTGGCAACTCCGCGTTCGGCGAGTGCAGCCGTGGGAGGAGGGAAAGGGGCTGAGTGGGACCTCCGTTGAGGATTCCTACCCGCCCAGTGGACAGAGACAAAAAGGGCCAAATGCCCCCACTGGTACCACGATAAGGAGGTAAGGCAGAACCCACGGAACATCCATTCGGTCCCTGCTGGGGACCAACAACTGACTTCCAGGGTGCCCTCCTCTTGATCCATGAGGTGGGAGGCCTTCTCGTTCGTTGGTGCTCTGAGGCACATTGGGACGAGAGCGGCTGGCTTGGGAACGCAAGGCTCTGGCATCCACTTGGAGGTGCTGGGCCACTCCTGTTGGGTGGCACCGCGGCTGGCGGTACTTCCCCTTCCTGGTGCTGCTGGGACCTCGGCATCTTCTGTACGTGTTGCCGGGCAATGGGGGAGACCCAAGGCTGCAGTGTTGGTTACCAGGCAATGGATGGTGACTCCTTTGCGCTTGCTCAGCTGGCGGGCGGCCGAGCCTTGGTTTCCAAGATCTCTCCCAACCCAGTGGGCCTTACGACACGGCACGACATGGCAGTGCCTCGAGTCTTACGCACAGCAGTTGGGAGAATCAGCCCAGCAATCTGGCTAAGAAGGGGCATATATGTAAAGCACTCAGGGAAGGCTTTTTTGGTCCCTGAGTCTTCCAAAAACATGAGGCCAGCCTACACAAGCCCTTGGAGATTCTTCACAAGCAGGATACCACAGAAAAGCAAAAAAGAGTCAGTCCTTTTCCTCTGCCACAGACAGAAGCAGCAACTGCAGGCCAACACACCCTTCACACAAAAAGGGTAGCGCTCCTCAGACAGTTCTTCCGCTCTTTTTCTTGGCAGGGTCCTCTTGTTTCCAGAAGTGATCTAAAGTCCTGGGGTTTTGGGTCCAATACTTAGACCCCATGGTCCCATTGTTCTGTTTGTGTCCCTGAGCCCAGTCCAAACCAGTCCTGCCCTCCTTGGTCCAGTCTGACTGCACGAGGTGGAGACAGCATTGTGCAAAGGAGACACAGCCTATTCAGGGGCTAGTGAAACCCCTCCCACTACTCTAAAAGCAGACAAGGTCTATTTAGCCTGGCTTTGAGTCATCCAGGCAAGGCAGGACACACCTCAACCCCGCCTTGGGACTGTCTAGAGTGAATGCGCATTCCCAGCTCTTATCACTCCAAAACCAGCCAGTGAATACACAAACAGGCAGTGGCGCACAGGATGGTTTAACAAGAAAATGTCCACTTCCTAAAAGTGGCATTTTCAAACACATAATTTAAAAAACACCTTTATTAAAAGGTGTGTTATTAAATTCTGAGTTCAGAGAGCCTAAATTCCATTTCTCTATCTTGTCCCAATGCAAAGTTACACTTGCAAGATGTTACAAGACAGCTTCCATGTTACCTGCGTGACAGATAGCCTTTCAATAGTGAAAAACGAAATACACAGTATTTCCTTATCAGGACATGTAACACACACCAGTACATGTCCTAGCTTTCCTATACACTGCACCCTGCCCGGGGGGGGGAGGGAGGGGGTACCTTGGGCCTTACATGTAAGAAAATGGAAGGGTTGGGCTGGCAAGTGGGTGCACTTACCAGGTCAACATGGCAGTTTAAAACTGTATGCGCAGACACTGCAATGGCAGGTCTGAGACACATTCACAGGGCTACTCATGAGGGTGGCGCAACCAGTGCTACAAGCCCACTAGTAGCATTTTATTTACAGGCCCTGGCACACTCAGTGCACTTTACAATGGACTTTACAGTAAATGTAATATGCCAATCATGGATAAACAATCATAATCACAATTTACACAGAGAGCATATGCACTTTAGCACTGATCAGCGGTGGTAAAGTGCCCAGAGTCATATAGCCAACAAAAATAGGGTCAGAAAAATAGGAGACAAAAGGCAAAATGTTTGGGGATAAACCTGCAAAATGGGCCAGGTCTAACACATGGCATGTTCTGATGCTTCTCACATTAAAATAACTCAATGGATTATTACCCACTCACATTCCAAGTAATGAAGAAACCACACACAATTACATAAGAGAGGAGTATCTTCTATTCTTCCAACCTCAATAGGACCATTAAAATTGATTCCTCCATTGGGATTTAAAGATGATGCAACAGAGTACAGAAAGGTACATAAAAAATAAATACTATTAAAAGATATCCCAATATTTAACAGTTAATAGGATAGTAGAGTTAAATGAAAGATTTGACTTGTATCTTTATTATCAGTATTACATTTTCATTTGGTACCTCTCTTTTAGCATGATCGCAAGCAATGTTGTGGTATGTTTGTATGTTACTGCATCCTCCCTTGAACTTTAGGGTTCCATGTAAACCGGCATGTACTTTTTATTCATAGAATCCAACCTGAGTGTTGCTATCTACTTTAAAGGCCTCTAAGTCCCTGTACTGCTTCTGGATAGGGGGCTGTGATCCTCCTACAGGTGCTTGCCCAATCTCCTTGTGCTATTGATTGCAGTTGAGTTATTTGCACTGTTATTCTAAGATCATCATGATAGTATTTGTCCTGCAGCACAGTCATTGCAGTACAGCACAATAAGATGATGGATGAAATGTTAAACATTGTCAAAGATTCACCCCCATTCACAGATCCGGGTTTAATCCATCATTATTTTGCTCACCAAGCGATTCCACTTTGGACCCAGCTATATGCAAATCAGTCATGACCCTGTTCCCCATGGGAACAGTCCAGCCCAAACCGCCAGGTCAGGTTCTCCTTGGACCGGAAAACAAGCATCGTGGGACCGGTTTCGGGGCATTACCACTCATCAGCCAGGTTGGCTTGAAATCTGTGGTGTAGCAAGCAAAGAACCCATGTCTGGGCATACCCTTCCCACTTAGGGTCATTGCAGTCACAATATTCTAAAAAATA
Source organism: Calotriton arnoldi (assembly GCA_963921515.1). NCBI lineage: Eukaryota > Metazoa > Chordata > Amphibia > Caudata > Salamandridae > Calotriton > Calotriton arnoldi. The sequence continues at coordinate 1,481,764 of CAWUFW010004297.1, forward strand.
TATGATCTGTACAAACTTGCTGCAAGGCAATTTCCATATGTATACATACTTCAGTGGGAAACACTGAGACAAAAACAGCTGCATAACTCAGAAAAGCTGGGCTGCTCTGCATGATTTTCTACACTCCACAATTTAGGAACCCATTGGAGATGCTCCACCTTCCAATTAGAGATACTCGTCTACAGAGCTTACCTCTGTTGAAATGGGTACATTTAATTGGCACCACAAAACTAGTGGAGGTGACTAGTGCTCCCTCACAGCGGTCTACAAGATAACTGACAGTAGTGACAGTGGTTCTGATGGGTCGATGTATTTTCATCCCTGTAAGGAGACTGCAAAGTGGCTCTCCCTAATAATGGTTTGTCCATACGCCCATAACTCGTGCTTGTTGTGGGACAGGTGTAGATACAAAGTATGAGCGAGTGCTTCCATCTGTTGAATGAACAATGTATTTCATAGGAACCCTCTGACCGTGACTGCACATGATGGTGGTCTTCCTAGAGGTTGTCCTTTGTGTGTGTCGCAGATTTGAATGTGAACATCCTGTCTTGAGAGCTCGTTCTTGAAACGAAAAATGTTATTTTCGGTGACTGGAGGCTTCCCAATCTGTGAGAAATGCTACATCTTTTATGTGTTTTTCTTCATTTTTTGCTACCATTTGCTTGCGTTTGGTGGTCTGTGACCTGGTAACTAGACCCCAGGCCAATGTGCTCAGCTAAAATGTGCTTTTCTCTGTCTTCAATGCTGCATTTCTTCAAGCAGGATGGAACTAGGCTGACCCTGACAAGTAACAAAAAAGCCTGGGCGGAGTTCGTGTAGCGGTGGTACGTGGAACTCTGCGAAGCAGTAAAAAACCTCAGCCGGGCAACGTGGAGTACCGCGAGTGGGCGGAGTTGCTTGTTCCACCCGTTCGCGTGATGTTTCTGCCTTACGTCAACACGGATTGCATGTTCTGGGGAAATATCACACGAACTGCACCACGCGGTTGCACATGGGCGTGGCCATCTTGTTTTCTTCTCTCTGTTATGGTGCTGGGGCCTACTTCAATCCTGCCTTAATCTTTTCAATCCTTCTTTCTGAAAACCTTTTTTCTTATCTTTTTATTTATTATCTTTCCTTGTGTCTTCCTAAGTGTATATTTAGTGTTGTTTTCTACTTTTGTGCGTTTAGTACAGAGTTTCTATATTACTTGCTTTCTAATTTTTGTATTCCCTTTCTTATTCTCCTCCCTTAATTTTTTACTTTCAACATTTTCTTTTCCACCCCTGCCCCCAGCATCATGGCAGAGAGTGCGACCCGAGACCAAGTAGCTAATTATAAATATTATTGTGTTCTATGATATTGTGAATATTATTTTTTTCACAAATAGCAAGAATGCTGCTGCTCACATGCAGGAAAGTTACGTTTAAAAATCTTATATTATGTCACGTGATCGTTATTCTAGACAGGTGCTCATGCTCGGCGCTACCTAATCGCACTTCTGTTTGCAACTTTGCGCTCGCTTGGGCAGATTATATAAGAACTTAAGCTAGGTAATGCAGACTAGAGAGACTCCTTTCCTTTGTCCTGTCACTAAGATAGTGGTAGTTAGTTAGTTACGTAGTAGTATTAGTAATTATTTAGCGGCCCGCATATCCTCACTTACTAGAACCTTTTTTTTTTGTAGTTTGCATAGTATCTAGCAAGCAGCAGCAACCAACCAATTTGGTGTATGCAATAGTCCATCTATGCATAAGAATAAATGCAGACTTATTGGCCCATCAAGGGCAGTTGAGATGATTGTGATTTGCGAATGAGATCGGAACTTAGAAGCAAATATAATTTTTTTGCAATTCCTTCCAAAGTCTTTGGAATATGCGGGTTAGGTAGGTGTAGGATTCAGAAATCGGATTGTTTGTATGAAAGGACAATGTTATTGCAATTGCCGTTTCCTGTCAAATAATCTTTTTGGAGCGATCAGCATCCAGGGGCAAGAGTGAGACGGAGACGAGGTCATCTGAGGCAGGTGCGGGAGCTGGAGGTGCCTCTCAGCAGGAACGCTCCTCATCTGATGGCTCTGCTGGCCCCAGTAAGTCCTCCTGTTGTTAATATTATATATATATTTTACTAACCTTTACCGCTCCGTATTTTGAACTATTATTTCCGTTTCTTAATTTTATTTATTCCAAAATCCTCTTCGATCGATCTTCTGTTTCTAAATTCTTATCCCTGCTTTATCCTGTTTACTAACTTAGTTATTTTATATTTCTAGTGTATGTATTTTAATTTTTACCTCAAACTGCCTCTGTCTGTACTAGTCTGTCTGCAGCTTCCTTTGTTCTGGTTTTTAGTCAGTATTCCCTCTCCCCTTATATATTTTGTGGACTGCCTAGTGGTGGTACTGTAAGACTCAGAGAACCCATTGCTCCTACTACTACTAGTACGACTACTTAGCAGTGCAGATTGCAGGCCCAAGTAAGGTATTCTACGTATTTTTGTTGAGATGAGATTGAGAATGAAAAGGCTTTCTCTTACTTTCTCATGCTCAATCAGTAAAACAAGTCTAACAAGAGTGGCCATGGTCACGTTGGACACTCCAAAGTTATGTCTTCTTCTCATCTAGGCCTAGTATTATATATATTAGCAACAGTTGATAATGAACTGATTACTGTGCACCATTACTGGAAGGGAGCATTGAGTAACCCTCCACGTAAAACTCTGCTCCACGCGCGGAGTTTGCGGATTTTTGGCAACTCCGCGTTCCGCATAGAACGCGGAGTTACCAATAACTCCACGCTCCGCAGCGGAGTTTTTTTTGAGTTTGCGTGCTGAAAATGCATTTTCGCGTGGGTGGGAGCGACTTACCGAGATGCCTGCGATCGCTGAAGAGATTTCCCATGCGTTCGCATGCACCACGAGATTTGGTAGCCTGCCGCACGGTCCCGCGATAGTGTGCGATCGCGAACACGTAATTTGGGCGCGCCATCGGACTTCCGGTGGAAGTTTTGTGAAGATTGCGATCCCGAACACGCAGAATTTGCAATCTGGAGAAGAATCTCTCTCAAGCAGCATCAAAACCTTCTCAAAATGATTTGGATTAAAAAAAACTCCTCAGATTGACATTTGGCCGTACTTTTTTGTGGAAGGAGTCCTTTTTCTTTTTTTACTTTTTTTTTTGAAGAAGGAAGTGTCTCCAACTTCCTGTTCCTGTCCAGCAGGCTCCTCCCAGTGCTTTGTCCATCTCCTGTCCACTTTTCATTTGGATTTGGAGCTGGAAGGATCCCTGTTTGTGTCTGCTGCATCATATATCATTGGATTTGAGGACTTTTGAATTTGAGATTTCACAAGTAAGTTGGAAAATTGGTGTTTGTTTGATTGGGGCATTGCACTTACATTTTTTGTACTTTTCATCGTTTTTTTAAATTTATTGTGGTGGGTGGCCTGTAGTTTCAGTAGGGGCCTCGTTGTTTCTTTGTAAGTAATTTTTCTTCTTTTATAAAGGGAACATGTTGCAAAGTTCACTACATTTTCTCCAACTTTTGAAATCAATTTGCAATAATTATTTAATTCACTAGCCCAGTAGTCTGCCAATAGGCCTATAAGCCAGTAGGCACAGAGCTACTCATGGGTGCATGAAACAACTGTTTCTGTGGTGTCTGTTGAATTTAAACATCATTTAGGGCATGGATGGCATTGGATTGAAATGCAAAATGTGTTTTTTTGGGTATTCCACTTTTTATGTGTGTAAATAAATGCCTTTGTTGGATGTGTGTAGTTGTAACTTGCAAACCTTTTTAGCCCTGTGAATTTTCGTTTTTGGTATTGTTGCATTAAAGCTGTGTTGTTTAGCATGCCTCCTTTGTCTGGTCAGTGTGTGAGTGTGTTTGTAATAGTGGGCCAGCATTTGCCTTGGCTGAGCCTCCCCGTGTGGCCAGGGGCCATTTTGTAAAGTCTGTGTCCATATAGGCCTGCTTGAGTTCATTGTTTTCCAGGCTTCCTGCTTGTTGTTGCTTGTTGTGAGTGACCATGTGGCTGGTGGCCCTTTTGTGGTGGTAGTTAGTGTGCTTGCTTTTGCCATGTCATCTTTCCTTTGTTCCTCTTGGCTTATTGCTTCTTGTTGTTGTGGCCTGCCTGGCCATGTGGCTGGCGGCTATTTTGTGAAGGCAGCCAGTGTGCTTTTCTATTAGAAAGAAGGGGACCCCTACCAAGACAATATGCTTGCTAAGCGTAGGGAAGAAAGCTAATTTAGAAAGAGACCAGTAGCAAGCTTCTAATTGACCACATGAAATATTCTATCCGCATGAAATTAGTAACCAACACTTCACAACATGCATAAAAAGATATAATAGCCACTTTATATTGAATTTATATTTATTTCAGTTATTAAAAATAATTTTTTGTTCATTCAATTAAATTGTTTTTTTACAAAATAGTAAATACATTCACATAGAGTAATAGCAGCATCAATATTAAAGTGCAGAGGGTAGAATGATGAAATGAAAAAATCTTTGTTTAAAAGAAAGAAAACAACTTTTATCTCATTAAACGTTCCATGATTTTGTTCAAAATCTAAGACAAATTAATTGGAAAAGGCAATGGATGAAGACTTGATGTTGGCAAGCGGTAGATAAAAAACTACGCGCGTTTCTGCACTACTGCCTTCATCAGGGAACCGTCTATTGCAAGACAACTATATAAAACATAAAACAAAACAGTGATTACAGACTTATAAAATATATACACACACCCAGAATATTTACATCATTAGCTATAACCTAACAAATTGGTACAAATAAATGATAATGACGGCAAATATATAATCCAAAAAGCCATTATATATATCTGATAATGTAATTCATGATTCGATCTGCTGTTTGGCTTTCATTTTACTGATAAACAATCAATTTATGAACATAAGAGAAAAGATGTCTACATACCTAATTATGCAACATACAACATAAAATATATACATATGAAAGAATAAAGTGTGAAGACATCAAAGATTAATGAAAACAGAATGAAAGAAAGTAAAATAAATAAAAAGCCCATATTAGTTTAATTTAAATACATATTCTACTTCTAACTGATTATGATATCCCTGTAGGAAACCCACATGGATAGCTAATACCACATAAGCAATAATAAAAGAGTCCATAGACGCTGACATTCACAGTTTATATGTTTATAAGTAGATTTTAACTAACAGTTTTATGAGAAAAATGGAACTCATCATAGCAATCTTAATTCTAGAGAGATATATCATACCCTATAGACATCAGTAAGTAAGGGACTATATATAACACTCATAGTGTCATGAAAAGATGTTAAACAATCTACTAGTCCAGCTGATTGTATAAACCACACTTACTCATATGGATGAAAGCTTGAATGGTGATAAACTGTCGCTAACAGTTGCCCAAAGAGGATACCAAAGGACTAAAAGATAAGAGAGAAAGAAATTGTATATATATGGTACGATTAGTTAGTCTCGCCTAATTGGGTAACTGAGTAGATCTTAAAGAGAAAAGAAAAAGGAAAGAGAAGAGTGAAATCTGAAGCACTCACTTTATAAAAGAGGGGAACCTGTCGCTCCTGCAGGTGGCTAGATAAGTTGATATGGACATATGCCAAACTCCATGTTGAGTACAAGTAAATCAAGTCCCTTGACACTATATACGGAGCAAAATGAAACCTTTTGTTAGTTTAAGTGCGAACCAAGGCTCTATATTATATAAGAAAAAGACAGAGTCCTATACACTTACTTAAAAGAGGAAGCAACTCTCGTTCCTGTGGATAGATCTATGTGCTGTTCATAGGCTTGAAACATCATTGGTATAGCACAATATGTGATTCAATGTTTTCTGGAGCTATGTATAGAACACAAGGGATAATCGTAATCACTATATAGGTTTATGAATCTGGAGCAAGGCCAAATGGCCACAACCAAAGACTATATATAACTGCAAAGAAAAGTAGGAATAGATAAAATCGAAAGGACGCTTACTTCATGCCAGCAGTATAAGACCTCCCACAGAGGTATCTCTATACTTATTATGTAGTTGAGTGGGAACACGATAAAGGCTGGTCATTGCACCACTCTCTGAGGCTACAGCTAAAAACAGAAGAAACAGAAAAAGCAAGCATGACCTCATTGTAAATGAACATAAGAGGGGCACTGCATATAGCTTAAAGCACAGGAATACCCTGACTTGATCATTTACCTTCATGTCTCCGTGTGCTTCGGAAGATGATCCTGGATGTCAGCGATACGTTCTACTTCTTTGGCGCAACAAGATACAAATGGTAGAGTGAGGTTCTATATTTAAAGCCTATAAAAAGCGCGCGTTTTTCTTACGAAGTCTAATTGACGAGTGCTATGTAGCGACGACGGACATCAATGTGGTAATATGGCCGCCATATTGGAATGGGCAATGAATTTAAGCGACGAACAATGGTTTTGATGCCGTATGTATGGTTCGGAATCAGATAAAATGTTCTACTCGTTTTAGACCAGATAAAAGATATAATAGATTCATTTGTATGAAGGCATTTAAACACGCCAGCTAGAAAGTACTGAGTAATGACGACGGACTTCAAAATGGAAACGTGGCCGCCATATTGGAATAGGCAAAGGTTTTAACAAAGAGCAATAATAGATATAATAAAAAATATATCGTCCAAGTTCTACTTCTTTGGCGCAACAAAATACAAATGGTGGAGTGAGGTTCTCTATTTAAAGCCTATTAAAAGAGCGCGTTTTTCTTACGAAGTCTAATTGACGAGTGCTATGTCGCGACGACGGACATCAATGTGGTAATATGGCCGCCATATTGGAATGGACAATGAATTTAAGCGACGAACAGTGATTTTGATGCCGTGTGTATGGTTCGAAATCAGATAAAATGTTCTACTCGTTTTAGACCAGATAAAAGATATAATAGATTCATTTGTATGAAGGCATTTAGACACGCCAGCTAGAAAGTACTAAGTGATGACGACGGACTTCAAAATGGAAATGTGGCCGCCACATTGGAATAGGCAAAGGTTTTAACAAAGAGCAATAATGGATATAATAGAAAATATCATCCAAGTTGGAAACACAATATATATTTTGAATACAGATACAATGTGATTCAATAACATAAATAAACCAAATTGCTAAATGATGGCCTGTTCCCAAGGGATTTCCTGGTTCAGACCTTTATTTACTGTATCTAACAGGAAAATCCAAAAGACTTCACGTTTCCTGTCTGAACACTGGCCTTCCTTTACAAGAACTTTTTCAATGATATACCAGCGTATATCATCAGGGGTGTGATTGTTATCTATATAATGTAATACCAAAGGTGATGTCAATTTTTTGGTTCTAATGGCAGATCTATGTTCAGTTAATCTCACATTGAGGGTCCGTGATGTTTCCCCCACATATCCTTTGTTACAAGGGCAGATTAATAAATAAATTATATTTTTTGTCTTACAATTAGTCATGCCCTTTGTTACAATTGTTTGTCCATTAAAGTTCAATCTGTTCGTTTCCATCGCAAATGGGCAAACTTTGCAGATACCACACTTATAATTTCCTTCAATTGGGAGCATGCCCTCAATACTTCTCTGTATTTGCTCTTTATTTATTATTGGCATGCGTGATCTAACAATTAGATCTTTCAGGTTTCTATTTTTGCGATACGCAAAGAGAGGTTTCTGCAACATATCCGTTTGGTCTCTGTTCATATTGAGTAGATGCCAATTAGAGCAAATTATTTGGCGGATTTGTTCATTCATCAAGGAATGCCGGGTGACAAAGACTAGCTTAGCCTCTTGCTTTTGGTGTACACCTGTTAGCAAGTGTTGCCGGTCAAAAACCTTGCTCGTTTATATGACTCTCTAACTAGTCTATGTGGATAACCTCTATACAAAAACTTTTTTCTCATATCTGCGGCTCTGAGGTCAAAATCTTCTAGTTTTGTACAATTGCGTCTAAGGCGCAGAAATTGGCCAAAGGGAATACTGTTTTTTTGTATTGTTGGATGGAAACTTTTATAGTGTAAAAGGGTATTACGTGCAGTCGGTTTAGTGAATAGATCCACTATCAATTGTCCACATTCATGCTTAATTGAAATATCTAAAAATTCAATCTTGATATTACTCAGATTAGAGGTGAACTTTAAATTGGAGTCACAAAGGTTCAACCATAGAAAAACTCTGCTAGAGTGTCTTCATTGTCATCCCATATGAACACAATATCATCTATATAGCGTGACCAATGAAGTATAGACTCGAAAAATGGAGCAACTTCATTGAAGATGAATTGTTGCTCAAAATATGCCATATAGATATTTGCTATCGTAGGGGCGCAAGATGCGCCCATACTTACTCCTTTTACTTGTTTGTATAGCTGACCTCGAAATTCAAATGTATTATCTTCAAGGATGATTCGTAGACAATCAATGATAAAGTTTGTGTTACAATCAATGTTCATTAATTCTATAAACCATTCTACTGCTAAAATTGCTCCATCACATGGTATGTTACTATATAGACTTTCCACGTCTAAAGTAACCAACCATTGTCTATTACAGTTAAATGGTGTTCCTTCCAATAAATTAATTATCTGACGTGTATCTTGTACATATCCAGGGATATCTTGAACGTATGGACAGAGCATTTTGTCAAGATATTTGGATATGGGTTCAGTGACAGATCCTATTGTAGTTACAATCGGTCTGAAAGGAGGATTTCTTTCATCTTTATGAATCTTAGGTGTACCATACAGGCTAGCTAGCCTGGGATGATCTATATTCATATAATCAAACTCTTTTTCACAGATATGGCCATTTCTTAAGGCCTTAGTTGTTAATCTGTGTACTTTATTTTGGTCTTATCAGTAGGGTTTCTTGTTATTTTCATATAAAACCTACTGTCACTTAACATTTCCTCAATTTTAGTTACATAACTTACAGTATCTAATACGGCTATTCCCCCTCTTAATGAGATAAAAGTTGTTTTGTTTCTTTTTTAAACAAAGATTTTTTCATTTCATCATTCTACCCTCTGCACTTTAATATTGATGCTGCTATTACTCTATGTGAATGTATTTACTATTTTGTAAAAAAACAATTTAATTGAATGAACAAAAAAGAATTTTTTAATAACTGAAATAAATATAAATTCAATATAAAGTGGCTATTATATCTTTTATGCATGTTGTGAAGTGTTGGTTACTAATTTCATGCGCCTAGAATATTTCATGTGGTCAATTAGAAGCTTGCTACTGGTCTCTTTCTAAATTAGCCAGTGTGCTTTTGCCATAGGCCTGCATTGTCTGTCTTCCCTTTCTTGTTGTTGTGGCCGGCAGCAGTGCTTAATTTGTAAAATATTAAGGGGCTTATTTACAAGTCCCTTGCGCCACGTTTGTGTCATTTTTAACATGGGAAAAGAGACGTACAGGTGGCGCAAGGGGCTTGTAAATAAGCCCCTAAGTGCCAGGGCTCTGACCAGAGGCCACTGCAGCTTGCACCACACATCGCCCCTGTCATCGCTGCCAAACAACTACTAACCATCTCTCTCGCGTGTAAAGGCGACCGTTCAGATTATTCCAGGTCCCCAAAGCTAAAGGAATGGCTGGGGAGGCAGGTATTAGTACTGTTTTAATGTACATTGTATTCCTAAACAACCGTTGTTCTGCTCATCTCTAAATTAGATGAGCAGCGCCACCATGTGGTAGACTGTCAACACCATACTTAGAAGAGTTAAGTGCCGATGTCGAGCACTGGAAACCAATTAAGTCCCAGTGCTGAGCACTGGAAAGCACCGGCTCAAATTAAGCACTGGCCGGCAGCCATTTTGTTAAGGCAGCCCGTGTGCTTTTGCCATAGGACTACATTGTCTGTCTTCACTTTCTTGTTGTTGTGGCCTGCCTGGCCATGTGGCTGGCGGCCATTTTGTGAAGACAGCCAGTGTGCTTTTGCCATAGGCCTGCATTGTCTGTCTTCTCTTTCTTGTTGTTGTGGCCTGGCCATGTGGCTGGTGGCCATTTTGTGAAGGGGCAGCCAGTGTGCTTCTGCATTAGGCCTGCAAGCCTTCTTTGTGGTGGCCATGCCTTCTTGCTCGTTGTTGTTTTGCGTGCAAGTTTTTCTTCTTTTATCCAGCAAAAAATGTAGCACAGTTCACTACATTTTCTAATAAATTTGCAATATTATTGATTTGAATTGATTGATTCACTATGTGGCCTAGTCTGCCAAAGGGTTTTCCAACTAATAGGCCCAGAGCTACTCATGGGTGCATGAAACAACTGTTTCTGTGACGTCTGTTGAATTTAAAACATCATTTAAGGTATGGATGGCATGGGATTGAAATGCAAAATGTGTTTTTTTGGGGTTTTTCACTTTTTTTCATATGTGTTAAATAAATGCCTTTGTTGGATGTGTGTGGTTGTTGTGTAACTTGCAAGCCTTTTTAGCCCTGTGGATTTTCGTTTTTGGCATTGTTGTATTAAAGCTGTGTTATTTAGCATGCCTCCTTTGTCTGGCCAGTGTGTGAGTGTGTTTGTAATAGTGGGCCAGCATTTGCCTTGGCTGAGCCTCCCCATGTGGCCACAGGCCATTTTGTAAAGTCTGTGTCCATATAGGCGTGCTTGAGTTCATTGTTTTCCAGGCCTGCTGCTTCTTGTTGTGAGTGACTGACCATGTGGCTGGCGGCCATTTAGTGAAGGCAGCCAGTGTGCTTTTGCCATAGGCCTGCATTGTCTGTCCTTCCTTTCTTGTTGTTGTGGCCTGGCTATGTGGCTGGCAGCCATTTTGTGAAGGCAGCCAGTGCGCTTCTGCATTAGGCCTGCATGTCTTTCTCTTTCCTCTGTTCCTCTTGGCTTATTGCTTCTATCCATTGTCAGCTGCAGCTCCCTGAATGCTGAATCCCACCTGATACACAATGCCAAACAGGGTCTGTTACATTTGTATTTTTGTTGTTGTTCTTCTTCTTTCCTATCCTTCCTGAGTGTACAGTACACCATGAAAGCCCTTGTTGTCAAAGTCTCACAAATGGCTACACTGTTGTTATGTTTTTTTAATAACTGAGGTAATAAATTTAATAATATTAATAATAACACTAGCAAGTGTGACCCCACACTAAGTTATATATTATATTTGTTTGTACTAGTAGTATTTGAACCACATCAATGAATACCACGTTTCACTGATGTTCTTCTTGATCTTTGCTTTTAGGTGCCTAAAAAAGGAGGAGACAACATCACCCATTGTACTGCCAGACAGAAGTCCTGCTGCGCACGACGTCACGTGATGTGTGACCACAGACATCTCTTCAACTTGTGCCACTGCATGCTGCTGAGATCTTGAAGATGGCCCCAAAGAAAGGAACCAGTGCCAGTAGTACCAAGAAAATTGCCAGTGACAGTGAGAAGAAGGCACTGCCACTTATTACCAAGAAGACCGGTTTGTCGCCCAAGACCTTTTTTGGGAAAAGAAAAATTGTGCCTGCAGCAGCGGCGTCCGGGGCGCAAGCTGGGAGCAGCACCCCCTCATCAATAGAACCACCCCACCAACCTAGGCCCAAGCCTATGTCTGTCGCAGAGGCAACCAGTCTAATCACGATTCTAACGCTGACGAGCAGTGAGGTTGAAATTGACTGTAGGATAGTAGGATCTGTTTCTTATGATTACCCCCACTTTTTGCTTTTTTGCACCCACTGTTTTGACTAGTCAGGCTGGGATCCTGCTATTCAGGACCCCAGCCTATCTGCTTTCTCCCTTAAATTGCAACATATGTACTTTGGTACACTCCAGATTGGATACTGTGGTACCCTTATAAGTCCCTAGTATATGGTACCCATGTACCCAGGGCATAGGTACCCCAGAGGCCTCCCATGGGCTGAAGCATGTATTATGCCACCCATGAGAGGCCATGCAAAATGGAACCTCAGGTCTGCTACTGCAGCCTGTGTAAGTTGGTGACTGCACCACTTACTTAAGATATAGGTTCACTATATCTATGTATATCACTACACTTAAAACCTTGTAGGTCACCCCTATAGCAGGCCTTAACAATCCTGAAGGCAGGGTGCAGGGTTTTGCGTGAGAGGGTGCTCCTGTATGAGCAGGGCCCTTCTGCAGTCTGCGGAGACCATTCTCCCGGGCTGTACGTGATACTACCAGACATATAGGTAGAGGTGCATTATAACCTCATGGTAAATGCTATCTCGAAAACGACTGCAACGAAGTATGTCGTGTTTGGTGTCAAACACCTTGGAATCATACCTCCACACCAGTAACTGGTGTGGGAGGTATGATTCCTCCCCTCAGAACCGAGGTTCTGGGGGTACCTAAGTCTACTGGTGCCAACTTTCTCGAGCCTTACAGCACAAAATGGATGCTGCCAGCCACAGACACGTGTCTGCCCTCCTGCTGCTGAGCCAAGCTCCAGCAGGGGAAGGCAGCACAATAGGGATCCTGTCACAGGGAGGTGTTACCACCTTCCAGACAGAATTTAGTGTATTGGGGCTGGGTGGGTGCACTGTCTCAGTGCCAGAAAGTCTGCACGAGGGGCACACTTGGTGTCCCTGTGCATAGTCCAGTTCAAACCAGTTCTAGGAGCCATCCGCTCCTGCTCTGGCGTGAAACTGGACAAAGGACATGGGTGTAGCCACGCCCCCTGTCCTGTCCCTCCCCTAGGAGGGTCCCAAGAATCTGTCCAACCCTTTCCCGTGGGTATAAAGTGGGTTACCTGGCTACAGGACATTAGATTTTACATGGACAAGATTCTGCAAGAAGATACCACTACACTTCGACCGTCTGGACACGCTGGACTTCGCTGGACCTCCCTTGGGCTCGACTTCATCTTCCCTTGCCGTCCCCAGTCTCGCCACTGTCCGTGATCCATACAGGCTCCATGCAGGACCCTGTGGACCTCCAAGACAACAGAAGAATCTCCCTTGGGGTAAAGGAGTCACTCCCCTGCAAATGCAGGCACCGTAACGCATCTGACCGGTTTGCTGACTCTGAGCTCCTACGGACTCTGAAGGCTCCAGCAACACAGGAGGTGGGTTTCTGAAGGTCTCCGAGGCTGAGCTGCCCTCTTACCGAGTTTGAGGCAGATATCCCTCGTGGGGACCGTATACCCATACTCCTGCACACCGCATCCATTTGCAGCAGCACATGCTTGTTGTCGTGCAACAATTCCGTGCATTGGGCCATTTGTAGCCCTGACCCCAGCAAATCTTTTCTGAGAAGGACTCCGGCATCCTTGCACTCTGTGCCCTGCTAGCTGGTATCCTGTGAAACCGCCTGAGGTCCCCTCGCGACTCCTGTGCCTTCGGCCTGTGGGTCCACCTGAGGGTCAACTTTGCTTTATTTGAGCTCCCCTGGTTGCTCCAGGCCTGCCCTGACCCCCCTTGCTGTGGTGAGTCTCCTGGTCCTTGCTGGTCCAGATCGACACTGAATTTGACCAGCTACGTTGTTTGCCGCTGCCAAGGACACCGACCCCTCAGCACTCGACATCCTTTGTGGGACAGTTCGCCTCCGGCTCCTGGTCATCCTAGACATCTCTGGGTCCTCGCAGCTGAAGAGTCAAGCTCACCGTCAACGCACCTGAAGCACCCGACATCGGTGGGCATTCGTATACCGAGCCCTTGTGGCCGAGTGGGCATTTAACTAGGCCCCATTGGTCCATCTAAATGATCATGCTTTTCACAGTTGCATCCCCTCTTTGCATGACATATTCATTGATTTGTCTGTACTGCTCAAACAGACGTTCAAGCGTTTAATAAGTTGAGTTCCAACGTGTAGGCACCTCATGGATGAGTGCTTTAACTGGCATTCTATTATCACATTGAATGATCCTCAGCTGCTTCCGGGCATTAAAAGAATGACTGAAATGTGTGCAGATTCTTCTGCAGGTGGTCAGCAAGTTTCTGACTTGGTCTTCTTTTTTCAGAAAGTCTTGAACAATGATGCTAATGCAGTGCGCCAAACACAGGACCCTGAAATAGCCACCATCGGCCATGGCCTTAACTATATTACTGCCATTTTCCGTGGCAACAAAGCCAATGTTGAGCCCTCTTGGTCGCAGCCATTCGAAGACCTTAGTGTTAAAGTCTTCCAAAATGTTTGCAGTAGTATGGCATTTCTCCATGGCGAACATGGCTACTGTAGCATGCTTCCAAGCGCCATTAAAAATGTCAGCAGTGTCAACCCCTGCAGATATCCTTTCTCTAACCCCCACCAAAGAGATCCAGTGTGCAGTGATGCAGATGTAATCAGTGGCTTGGCAACTAGTCCACATGTCTGTCGGCAGGTGGATAGTGTGAACAGCACTCTGCTGCAAAGCTTGTCCAAGCAATTCCAGCACGTCGTGATGTAGTGCTGGAACAGCAACTCTGGCGAAATAGGACCCGCTGGGAACCTTCCATTTTGGGCAGATGGCTGCCACAAATTCACGAAAACCCAAACCTGCCATAAAGGAAAAAGAGAGGAGGTCTAGCGCTAACATTTGAGCCAGTTTCGCTTTGTACATATGTGCTGTTGGGTGGCTGCGTTCGTACTGCCCCTCCAGCCTAAACATGCTGAGAATGGTAGCCTGGATTATTTTTTTCTGGTGCCACTGATGCAGGTGACTTCTTGGGACCAGATATTGTTAGGCTCAATGCGTGTTTTTTCGTGGAGGTACTCTTTTGCCTTGGGCCCCTTGGTGTCTCGACCTGATTCTTGTGCCATTTCGATGTTGCTGATGATGATGTGGGTGGTACCACTGCACTGCTGGGGACAGGGCTGCTTTGTGTACTGGAGAAAATGTCCTCCCTCTTTTTCACCTTCAACCGTGATCAGATCTTCATCCCCTCCACCAACAACACTTGCAGTTTTTTGGCCGCTAAGGTGCGCCTCCCACTGGATCAAGTGGTGTTTTCTCAGATGGGTTGTTTAGCCTGGGTTACCATAGTTTGTACCAAGCTTACCCCGACTAACATCTACTCCACAAATGGAGCATATAGCAATGTTCACCTCCTTCTGGCTAACCGAAAAGAAGTCCCAAACCGGGGAGGTCAAATTTCTGATGCCTCTTGCAATGTCGGATGAACTGGTAGGTGGGTGTGACGTTTGACTCTCTGCAGTACCTACTTCTACTGAGGTGGTTGTGGTGGATGTAGGTCGCTGCAGGGTCTTTGTAAATAATGCAGCTGGAGGTGGTGTTGGTGGTATCTGTGTTGGTGGTATCGTGCCACGTCCCTCACAGCAATTTGTGATGGGGTAATGTTGGTCGCACTGGGGCAGGGCTAACATCCATGATGACTGGCTTGTCATCATCCTCCTCTTCTACATCTACCTCCATAACTCTAAGGCTTTCCTGAACCTTCCTTTTCCCTAGCCTTGTCTCGTGGGCGAGGCATGTCTCACTCTCAGACTGAGGCGGGACCCAAGTGGTGTCTAGATCATTAGAAGGGGGGCTTGGAGAAGAAGTTGATGGACTAACCCTCCTTTTCCTGGTTGGGGATCGGGAATACAGTGGATCTTCTGAAAGAGTGGCTTGCTCTTCTTCCTCAGCATGAAGCTCGATCTCCTCAACTGCCCCTACTTTGGGAGGAACTACTACTACTGGTGGTGGTTGCAGCTGTTGTTGCCCACCTATATGAGTTTCCTGCTTTGATTGGGTACTACTTTGCGATAACGGTAAGTCAATGTCAACGTCACTGCTTGTCGGCGTTGTAATGATTAGACTGGTTGCCTCAGCGACAGACATGGGCTTGGACCTAGGTTGATGGGGTGGGTCCACTGATGAGGGGGTGCTGCTCCCAGCTTGCTGCCTGGACACTGCTGCTGCAGGCGCAATTTTTGGTTTCCCAAAAAAGGTACTGGGAGACATACCGGTGGTGGTAAGTGGCAGTGCCTTCTTCTTCTCACTGGCAACTTTGACTTTCTTGGTACTGATACCTTGCTTTGGGGCCATCTTGAAGCTGTCAGTTAGCATGCAACTGCACTTGTTTTAGATTCACAAGTTGAAGAGATGTCTGTGGTCACATGTCACGTCAAGTGACGTCGTGGCAGGGCGCAGGCCTTCTGCCTGGCAGTACAACGGGTGATGTTGTCTCATACTCTTGTGCACCTAAAAGCAAAGAAGCAAGAAGAACATCAGTGAAATGTGGCATTTTTGTAGTTCAATAATTACTAGTATAAGCAAATATTATAATATATAATTTAGTGTGTGGTCACACTTGTTAGTGTTACCTCAGCTATTAAAAAAATTAACGATACAGTGTAACCATTTGTGAGACTTTGACAACAACAAGGGCTTTCATGGTGAACTGTACAGTCCAGTACACTCAGGAAGGATAGGAAAGAAGAACAACAAAAATGCAAATGTAACGGTTTGGCATTGTGCATCACATGGCGGGGAATGGATGCGGCAGTCAAGGAGCTGCAGCTGACAAATGACAATGGAATGGAACAATGAATATTGTTGTGCACGTCATATAGCAGACATGGGGCTAATGTTAATGGTTCATTGATGCCAATTATGTTACTTTGAAACTGAAATAAAAAACAAAATGAAAAAGAAATTAAAAAAAACATTTTAAAAATTAAAAAAATTGAAAATATATATATTTTTTAACAAATTGGAAAAATTAAAACATAAAAATTAAAAAAAGAAATTAAAATAAAGAAATAATTACAAATAAGTAAAAAAATTACCTTCGAGCGTCTAATTATTAATTTATCAAGCTGCTTATCTCATTGATCAACCATCCATGCAAGCATATGGCAAAGGGGCACACTGGCTGAATGCACAAAACGGCTACCAGTCACATGGCCAGGCCATAACAAGAAGCAATAAGCCAAGTGGAACAAAGGAAAGACATGCAGGCCTATGGCAAAAGCACACTGACTGCCTTCACAAAATGGCCGCCAGCCAAATGGCCAGGCCACCACAAGAAGAAGCAATAAGCCAAGAGGAACAAAGGGAAGTAATGCAAGCCTATAGAAAAAGCACACTGAATGCCTTCACAAAATGGCCCTCGGCCACATGGTCACATCACAACAACAACAAGCAGGAGGACTGGAAAGCAATGAACACAAACAGGCCTAAGGAGGACACAAACTTTTCAAAAGGGCCCCTGCCACATGGCCCTGGGGAACCAAGGCAAATGCATTGCTGGCCTACTTGTAAACACACTCACACACTGGCCAAACAACACATCTTTAATGCAACAATGCCACAAACGAAAATCCACAGGGCTCAAAAGGTTTGCAAGTGACAACCACATACATCCAACAAAGGCATTTCATTAATGTAACACATGAAAAAAAGTGAAATACCACAAAAAAACATATTTTGTATTTTAATCCAAAGCCATCCATGGCCAAAATTATGTTTAAATTAAACAGACACCACAGAAACAGTTGTTTAATGCACCCATGAGTAGCTCTGGGTCTACTGGGTCTACTGTCTGGAAAACCCATTGGCAGACTAGGCCACATAGTGAATCAATTCAAATCAATATTGCAAATGTATTAAAAACATGGAGAAAATGTAGCGAACTGTGCTACATTTTTGCTGAATAAAAGAAGAAAAAATTGCATGCAAAACAACAACCAGCAAGAAAACAGAGCCACCACAAAGAAGGCATGCAGGCCTATGGCAGAAACACACTGGCTGTCTTCACAAAATGGCCGGCAACCACATGGCAAGGCCACCACAAGAAGCAATAAGCCTACAAAGGGAAGACAATGCAGGCCTATGGCAAAAGCACACTGACTGCCTTCACAAAATGGCTGCCAGCCACATGGCCAGGCCACCACAACAAGAAGCAATAAGCCAAGAGGAACAAAGGGAAGACATGCATGCCTATGGCAAAAAAAGAACACTGACTATCTCCACAAAATGGCCACCAGCCACATGGTCACAATAACAAGCAGGAGGCCTGGAAAACAATGAACACAAGCAGGCCTATGGACACAGACTTTACAAAATGGCCCCTGGCCACATGGGGAGCCAAGGCAAATGCTGGGGCCTACTATTACAAACCCGCACACTGGCCAGACAAAGGAGGCATGCTAATCAACAAATCTCATGGGAAAAAAAGTGAAATACCACAAAAATACACAATTTGTATTTCAATGTAATGCTATCCATGCCCTAAATGATGTTTTAATTCAACTGACACCACAGAAACAGTTGTTGTTTCATGCACCCATGAGTAGCTCTGGGCCTACTGGCTGAGAAAGGCCTAATGGCAGACTACTGGGCTACATAGTGAATTAAATAAATATTGCAAATTGTTTTCAAAAGCAAAGCATGGAGAAAATGTAGTGAACTGTGCAACATGTTTCCTTTATAAAAGAAGAAAAATTACTTGCGAAGAAACAACTAAGGGCCAGATGTACTAAGGTGTTTTGCTGTTTAAATGGGTTTTAGACCCATTTGCGACCGCAAAAAACATGTGGCCCATGTACTAATCCTATTTTGTGAGTCGCAAATCAATTTGCGACTCGTAAAATAGGATTAGTGACTCGCTATTAGGAAGGGGCGTTCCAAGGACGTCCCTTGCTAATAGTGACTCCTGAAGCTATGTATGACTGTGTTGCGAACGCAATTGCGGTCGCAAAACAGTCGCAGTTTACCACCCTTCACAGAAGGGTGGTAAACCACTCGCAAACGGGAAGGGGTCCCCAGGGGACCCCTTCCCCTTTATGAGTAGCTCTGAAAATATTTTTTCGGGCAAGACAGTGGTCCCGGGGACCACTGCCTGCCCTTAAAAAATTGAACTGAAAAGTTTAATTTTTATTTTTTAAATGCAACCCGTTTCCCTTTAAGGAAAACAGGATGTATTTAAAAAAAAAAAAGAAACTGCTTTATTTAAAAGCAGTCCCAGACATGGTGGTCTGCTGACCCCAGCAGGCCACCATCCCTGGGAGTGCCAGCCATTTCCAATGGGGTCGCAAATTGCAACAGCCTCATTAATATGCATGAAGCAAGCAATTTGCGACCCCATTGGGAATCGCAAACAGTGTCTCAGACACTGTTGTGCATCCCAATTTGCGAGTCGCAAATTGTGAGTCGCAAATGTGACGCAATTTGCGACTCGCAAATTGGTGGGTCGTAGATCTGGCCCTAGAACCCTACTGAAACTACAGGCCACCCACCACAATAAATTTTACAAAATCGATTAAAAGTAGAAATAAATCTAGGACCATCGCCCCAACCAAACAAACAACACCAGTTTTCCAACTTACTTGTGAAATCTCAAATTGAAAGTTCTCAAATCCAATGATATATTATGTAGCAGACACAAAGAGTGATCCTTCCAGCTCCAAATCCAAATGAAAAGTGACCAGGAGATGGACAAAGCACTAGGAGAAGCCTGCTGGACAGGAACAGGAAGTTGGAGGCTCTGGGGCACTTCCTTCCTCTTGAAAAAAAAAGTAAAAAAAGAAAAAGGACTCCTTGCACAAAAAAGTATAGCCAAATGTCAATTTGAATAGTTTTTTAACTCCAAATCGCCATTTTGAGAAGGATTTAATGCTGCTCGGGGAGAGAACCTTCTCCAGATTGCAGTCACGGTAGATCCTGCGTGTTCGGGATTGCGTTCTTCACAAAACTCCCGCCCGAAGTCTGCAGGCGCGCTCGAATGACGTGTTGGCGACCGCAAACTCTCGCGGGACCATGCAGCCGCCTAGTAAATCTCGTGGCGCTCACGAATGGCTCGGAAAATTTCATCGGCGATCGCAGGCATCAGGTAAGTTGCTCTCGCGAAAATGCATTTTGGGTGCGCCAACACAAAACAACTCTGCTCCGTTGTGGAGTTCGGAGTTTTTTGGCAACTCCGCGTTCTATGTGGGACGCAGAGTTGCCAAAACTCTTCAAACTCCGTGAGCGGAGCGGAGTTTTACGCCCAGGGTTAGTAACAACCTATTAAAACTGATACCCCGTCTGCAAGCCGTAGTAGAACTAGGTTGTTCTAGACTATTGACTGGTTTAGTGGAGGAGGATAGTATCCCTACTATTGGCTCTAGTTACAAGTAGTAAAAATTATTTTAAATGAACCCTATATAAGGATCTACGGAATTGTAGCAAATACCAATGCAAAAATCACTGCAGACACTAATTGGACTATGTTGATTTTGAATCTGAAGACAATATTTGGTTCATTTGTTTAAAAAAAAAGTTTATAAGAAATGTGATATTTGCTAGTCAGCCATCCTTTGGAAATTAAAGCAATAATGATGTACTCAGGGTTGGAAAGAAATACAATTTTCCAATGGAAGTGGCCATTTCTATGTGTAATAAATAAACCCATTCAACAAATAAATAAGTTGGACCCTCCCTCTGAATTTGGTGAGCATCCTGTCATCGGCAAAGGTGGCGGAGGTCATTACCTCTGCTACCCTGGTGAACTATCGCCGCAATATTTAGAGATCTGCACCAGGCTGAAGGCAGAGATATCTCTGCCTTCAAAGGTGCAGCCACCACAGAAGCTTCTCTGAAAAAACCAAACGTTTGCTGATCATGCGGCTGGTCAACAAATGTTTTTGTTTTACAAAGACAAACTTGCAAAAAAGGAGTTTATTTTTATAAAACAAAATACTAATGGCCCTGACACCATGGAAGTTTTCTCCCTGGGTGTAGGGTCATTTTTATTTTTTTCTGTTTGGGATCATCAGGCTTTCCCTGGCGTTTCTGAACAGAAAAAAAGAACAGACAGTCGGCGGCTCTAAATGGGGTGAATGGTCTGTTGTACTTACACCGATGGCCCCCAGGTCCATTGGGCCACCAGTGTAAGGCTTCCACCGGTGAAGCCAACAAGGCACCACCAGTGAAAACATGACAGTCTAACCATCTCTAATAGAGTGTGCAAACAGTCAGTTTAGCAGATGGAGTATCCTGCCACATTTGTGTTGGAGTACTGTGTCATTCAAACTCTAAGATTCAATTAAAAATATAACATGTAATTAGTACAATGACCCACAAATTAAGAGAATCTGAGGCAGAGATCAAAAATACAGAGAAAATAAAAAGTTAAATGGAAAGTAATGGTAAAGTCAAATTCAAAATAGGTCAAAGGGATTAGATTGACCTGGACCAAGAGGCACGTTTAGGTTAACCAAAGACCACGCATAGTCAGTTGGAGCTTAGATGTTTGGATTGCTCAAACATTTTTTCTGTTTAATTTGAATGTTTTCTGTAGTAATATTGTTTTCAGTTGAGTAAACCTGAAGACCATGAGGCTTTAGGACTTGGAGTATACTGAGCAAGTGTTCAAGCAGTAATGCGTTTGGCGTCAGAGAGATCCAAGTGGAACAAAGTGGATTCTGGCAGCAGTCTTGATGCACAGTCAGAGACATTTGGTGCATTTGGCCCAGTTGTTTCGCTGAAGATGAAGCCTTCTGGAACCTTTTCAAGTTCATCATGGCAACCCTAAGACACATACCTCGTAATGATCAGACTGGCGCTACATGGAACTCTGTTCAACCTTGATTTTGGTGCCAATCTCCTAGGACTAGTCAGTTGCTCCATGGTTTTTTTCTATTATTTTTATAATCATGCCTTTTTAACAAAGCTCTTACATCAGATGAGATTTCTATCAACAATACTCCAGGACTGATCCAATAACCCCAATCCATTCTCCTCTTAGAGACAACCATTCTTTCAAACATGACTTGGGGGCAAGGATTCAAGCTAGAGGTAGGAGTAGTATACCTGTGTTCCTCAGCAGAATGAGGAATGTTCTTCAGCGGTGCAGGAAGGCTTAATTCATGTTCCATTTCCATGCAAGTTCAGGAGAAAGGTGAGCTCTGTATTTGCATGTATTTTTAGTAGCCTTAGAGTATCTGAGAGGTACCCATACACAATATCAATATGACTCTCACACTTCCTGCTTGCCTTTTCTCACCATTGTAACGGCACACAAATATAATTACATTGTGTAAGCTAAACTAAGGGGCATATTATGATGTCAGGCGGAATCACTTTTGCCCGACACCGACTCGGTCATGGGTTTATTTATTACACATAACACCTCATTCAGTTTTTCTGGGGATTGCCCTGTAGTTAGGCCACTGCAGTTATGGTGATGTTATACCATTTACCCATCTGAGCAAGTGCAATACCGAAGTGAGTCAGGATAATGGTGCAGTAAGAGTCAAATGTTAAGAGTGTTGCTCAATTCATTTTTGTGAGTTTCAGTACCATAGCGGGATGTGTGTTTATTAGGGTACAGGGTGGGAAGTAATTTAATTATAATAAATGAATAATTAGTTTTTAATTAATATTATTTAATTGATGATTAATTATGTTAATTGTGCAAGTAATTTTTTTAAATTTAAATTTTAGATGCCAGTTTTGAGGATTATAGGGTTTCAGAGTGAGAAATAATTTAATTTAAATTCATAATTAGTGGTTAAATAATTAATTGATAATTAATTAGGTTAACTGTGTAATTTTGTTTTTTTAATTTTAGGTGTGGGTTGTGAGGTTTGTAGGGGTACAGGGTGGAAAGTAAGTAGTTCTTAATTAATAATTATTTAATTGATAACTATTTATGTTAATTGTGTCATTGTTTTTTTATTTTAGATGTGGGTTGTGGGGTTGATAGGGGTACAGGATGGAAAGTTAATTATAAGTAATTAATATTTAGTGTTTAATTAATAATTATTTAATTGATAACTGTTAATAGTGCAATTAATTTTGTTTTGTACTTCAATTTTAGGTGCCGGTTTTGGGTTTTGTAGGGGTATAGGGTGGGAAGTACATTAATTTTAATTAAGTAATAATTGATTTTTGTATTGATATTAATTATTACATTGATGATTATGTTAATTGTGTAATTAATTTTTTGTTAAGTTGAATTTCAGGAGAATATTGTGTGTTTTGTGGTAGTATATTGGAAGTAAATTAATTATGTTTAAGTAGTAATTCATTTTCAACGAATAATTGGTTTATTGACATATTTATGTTAATAGTGTAAATAATTTGTTTTTAGGTTTCAGGTGCGGGTTGTGAGTTTTGTAGGGGTGTAGGGTGGGAAGTAACTAAAATAAAATTGTTTAATAAATTTGTTTTGTTAATAAATAATTTTTAAATAAAATTATTTAAATGAAAAATATTTTTGTATTTTAATTATAATATTTGTTGTTATTTATGATATAGATTTAACTTTGTAATAAGTATTTTAATTTGTAATATAAAATATGTGCATTTCTTTTTTTACATATTTATGTTTTTATTTGTTTACTATGCGTTAGAAATTATTTTATTGTGTTGAAGAGAATTTGTTGGTTTCTAATGTTGCACTGACTGGAGTAGGAATAGTAAATTTTACCCCTATGCAATTCAACACTTTGCCTACTGTTCCACTGACAGGAGTGGGAAGAGTAAATTTCACTCCTCTGCAATCCAACACCATCTCTACTGTTGCACTCATTGGAGTGGGAGTATTACATTTTACCCCTCCACAATCCAACACTTTTCCTACGGTTGCACTGACTGGAGTGAGAATAGTAAATGTTACCCTTCCGGAATCCAACACTTTCCCTACTGTTCCACTGACTGAGTGGGAATAGTAAATGTTACCCCTCCATAATCCAACACTTTCCTTACTGTTGCTCAGACTGGAGTCGGAATAGTACATTTTATCCCTCCGCAATCCACCACTTTCTCTACTGTTCCACTGACTGGAGTGGGAATAGTAAATTTAATCCCTCTGTAATCCAACACTTTCACTACTGTTGCACTGACTGGACTGGGAATAGTAAATGTTATCCCTGTGTGTTGTAACAGTTTTCCTACTGTTGAATTGTGTGAAGTGGGAGTAGTAAATTATATACATCCTTAGTACAACACTTTGCCTACTTTTGTATAAATTGTAGTGAAAATAGTATATGTATTAAGGGGCTGATTACGATGTCGGGCGGAAAGACAGCAACCTTCCAAGAGAAGTGTGCTCGCGAGATGCCGAGATATTGTAAGGAGCACACTCCTCTTGGACGATTGCTGTCTACTTGGACAACACCTGAAATGTGACTGGAGGCGCTACGATTACTCACGGAGCTGTTGTTCATGTTATTTTGAGGATTGATTCTTTATTATGAGATTATAATTGGACTGTTGCACACGATACTGGAACTGAGTTGGGGTTTCTGGCCCATTTCACATACAATTTTCTGCGATATATATCTGATGCATACAAATTTGCCCTGAAGAAATCTGTGGATCATTCCACGTAGACGAAACACGTGTTGGCTAGGAGTCAAACTGCTGTTGGTGACCTGTGCATGAAAATAAAGAACAGAAGAAGAATTCTGTGGAGATAAATTTGTGTGGACTTTTCTGATCATTATGGACTTGCTTTGCTCAGGATATTAACTCTTTGTTTCATTTTATGTGTGGGCCCTTTGCCTATGCAGCTGGTAACGGTGGGTGGCCGCTATCTATATCCTTGAGCATTCCTACTTGATCATTAGTACTTTACACGACTCAACGCAATATATACCCTTCCACCTTTTTCGCTCTATCCCATATAGTATGTGCCCAATTCCCCTCTCCTTCCATATTGCATCGAAAACAGTTTGCTGAAATCTGCGGATTTATTTTATGGAGGAAATTGGCGGTTCTGTATATGAGCCATTTAGTATAAAATTGGATAAGTCGTAAATTGGCCCCTTTCAATAAAGAGAAATTAAACTCATTAATCTGATCCCAAGCTGCGATAGATATCTGGAGGCCTTCTTTCAACTGCCATTTTTTGGGGTTTTACCAAGAAGTTTATCCGCCCCCTGGCTATGTAGGAGCAAAACCCAGCTACTAATTGTTTTGTGGGTTTTAGATTTTATCAGCTCTTCAACAAGTTTCATAGTTGCACTTATGTGTAAGGGATTTAATTCCTGTAAAAAATGCCTAATTTTAATATATAGGACCATTGCATCATTTCTTTACCATATTTAATAATGGGCTCTATTTCATTCCAGTTTTTTCAATCCCCTTCCAAAAAAATCCCATATTTTTCCATAGCCGTTGCTCATCCATTTAGACATTGCATTTCTATCTATCATGGGATACTCCCCTATGTAAACAACTGATAGCAGTGTTACTCCATTAATTATGGGAATCTCATAGTGCTGAAACAGTTGTTGCTTATGTTTGATATACCACTGTAGCATCTTATATCTGACTTTCTTTGGGGTTTTTGTTAAACGCATAAAACCAATAATATCATATTCTAAATACATTAAATCTAAAACAAAATTAACATACCTATTAATATTTAAAGAATTAGTTGATATTTATGTGGTGTGTGCAAAATTCGCAGTATAATATTCTTTCAAATTAGGGAGGCCTAAGCCTCCTTCGTTTACTGGTCTAGAGAGTGCATCCAAAGCTAATCTAGGTGATTTGTTTGCCCATAAAAAAGTAGAAAACATACCTTGCGCTTCTTTAAAAAATGTCATTTGTATTACATTAGAGATGGCTCAGAATAAAAAGTTACATAAAGGTAGAATCGACATACGGATCAGTGCAGCCAACCCAGTATTGAAAGAGGCAAATTATTCCATTTTGAAAACAGCCCTTTTACGTATTAATTAAAGGGACATAATTTAAAACATACAGGTCATTTATATTTTTGGAGACGTATATACCAAGGTACCTCTTAGGTCTGTTATTGACCAGTAAGCCAAGTTCTGTTAATAAAGTGTCAGGTGCTGTATTGCAAAGCAAAATCTCTGGGGCCGAATCCGATTCAGGACGGAAAACGTACCGACCGACTCGGTACGGGAATGTAGTCCGACCGACACGTACCGGCGCTGTCCGATCCGCGTAGTACGATGCTATGCATGTGAATTACGACCGACTCGTACGGAACACAAGCCGAACGACCGAACCGCACGGAAGGCAGCCATCCGGCCGGAAAATCTACGCGAATCGAACCGACCGACACGCACCAGGAATGAACCCGACAGATACGTACCCGTGAACTCCGACCCGCGCAGTACGATGCAATGCGTGTAAAACCAGACCGAGTCGCACGGAGCACGAGCCGTACGCCCCACACGCATAGAAAACAGGGAGCCAAAGCAACACAATACTCTGTGACAGACGTGTACGCCGCACATGAAACCCAGCAGAAAGACACCGTGAAAGACTCGGAGAAGCTCGCACGAGACAACTGCAGCGTCCGACTCGGTCAGAAGAACGTCTCCTACATGCCCAAAAAATACAAAGGAAAAAATACAAAAAAAAGGGCCAAACAAGCAATGACAAAGTCAATAAATACTGGGGAAAAAAAACATGGAACAAAGACACACCCACAACTCCACCCATATAAAGGCCACAAATCCCTACCATGATCCTTTGCAAATTCAACTGACCTGCCAGCACAGAACACTATCAGACAGCAACCACAGACACACTCACAACTCATCCATTACACAAGCCACACACCATTAGCACTTCCATAATAGCACCCTCACATACACCCAGCAAAACTGCCACTCACACACCCTCACTTGCACACTCACACACACATCAATCCCCACCACCACCCATCACCATGCCCCCAAAGAAGAACCCAAAGTTCCTAGACAGTGAATTGGAAGTCCTGGTAGATGAAATCCTAAGAGTAGAGCCACAGTTGTTTGGTACATTGGTCCAACAAACCCCCATGTCGCAGAAAACCAAGATGTGGGAGAGGATCGTCGACAGGATGAACGCACAATCACCATGTTTGCGCACAAAGGAAGACATCCAGAACAGGTGGTATGACATGCGCCGGAGGGTCAAGGACCTACTCAAGAAGGAATACGCCTTGAGTCATCGCACCGGCAGTGGCCCTCCTGCCAAACCAGTATACCTCAGGTCCTGGGAGGAGAAGGTGTGGGCCATCCTACCACCAGAGAGCGTACATGGACTATCAGACATCCCAGAGCCTGGTGAGTACACAACCAATATACCCAATATTGTGTGACAATACACACACATCACTGTCAAGGGGATAGTGAAACCATGCACCGTTAGCAAAGCCACAGTAACCAAAAGATAATCATCCCAAGATGTGTATGCTAGTCAGACAAACACAATACCTGCCATCTCATAGTGATATGTAACTGTGTCATGACATGTACAAACCTAACAACAAATAGAGCAAGGCAGTGGCACAAATCTAACCAACAAACACTGTCAGACATTTTGCCACCACTAGAACACCACCTCACAGGGAAGCTGACTGAAAGGAAGGAATTGTGTGTATGCTGGTGAAGTGAGTGTAGCCAATAGCATGATGGGAGTTGTAGTCACAGATATTGGTCACCCTCACAATTGGCCCATCAACACCACTCTGAACCATGCTCACATCACAGGGAGTGGAAAAGAACTGACAAGATGGCTGACACTGGGTACTGCTGTGGGGAGAACAAGCCCCTGCTGGGTGTTGTGCTCAAAACAACAGCAGGACACCACTGCCTGACATCCTGAAAGCCAACTTGCACTCCCTGCAATGGAAGCACATTCCATGGTGGGATATCTGGCTGGGTGGGAAGGAGGACTGACAGCTCTGACCATAGTTACCAGCAGCTTTTCTCACACACCCCCTTAACACAAACTCCACACAACTCACCTGGGAGAATGCATTGCCTCACACTATAATTAAATATCCCACAAAGAACTACCACACTGGGTTATGCTGTGTGAAGCACAGGGACACTTTTGGGACTTGTAGCCAAACAAACGCCAGGACAACACTGTCAGCCATCCTGTCAGCACAGGCACACTACCCCACAGGGAAGCAGAGTCAAAAGGAAGGAAGTATGGGCATGCTGGGAAGGGGGTGTAGGCAATAGCATGATGGGAGTGGTAGTCACAGCTCAACATCCCCCACCCGCATGGCCCGGCAAGCTCACACTGAAGCATGCACACCTCACAGGGAGTGAAAAGCCACTTCAAAGATGTCTGACAATGGTGCTCTGTTGTGGGGAGCACAAGGCCCTGCTGGGAACTGTGTACCAACCAACAGCAGGACACCACTGACTGACACCCTGACAACCAACTTGCACTCCCTGCAATGAAAGCACGTTTCATGGTGGGATGTCTGGCCTGGGGGAGGAGGAGTGCCAGCTCCGACTACAGCTACCAGCAGGCCCTTACACACACACCACTTCCACTAACTCCAAACAACACACCTGGGACCGTGCTCCACAAGAGAGTGAGTGAAAAGCCACTTCCAAGATGTCTGACACTGGCCTCAGCTGTGGGGAGCACAAGGCCCTGCTGGGAACTGTGCACCAACAAACAACAGGACCACACTGTCAGCCATCTTGCCATTGCTGTCACACTCACACACAGTGAAGTCGACTCAAAAGGAAGGAAGTATGGGCATGCCGGGAAGGGGGATGTAGGCAATAGCATGATGGGAGTGGTAGTCACAGCTCAACATCCCCCACCCGCATGGCCCGACAAGCTCACACTGAAGCATGCACACCTCACAGGGAGTGAAAAGCCACTTCAAAGATGTCTGACAATGGTGCTCTGTTGTGGGGAGCACAAGGCCCTGCTGGCAACTGTGCACCAACCAACAGCAGGACACCACTGACTGACATCCTGACAACCAACTTGCACTCCCTGCAATGGAAGCACGTTTCATGGTGGGATGTCTGGCCTGGGGGAGGAGGAGTGCCAGCTCCGACTACAGCTACCAGCAGGCCCTTACACACACACCACTTCCACTAACTCCAAACAACACACCTGGGACCGTGCTCCACAAGAGAGTGAGTGAAAAGCCACTTCCAAGATGTCTGTCACTGGCCTCAGTTGTGGGGAGCACAAGGCCCTGCTGGGAACTGTGCACCAACCAACAGCAGGACACCACTGACTGACACCCTGACAACCAACTTGCACTCCCTGCAATGAAAGCACGTTTCATGGTGGGATGTCTGGCCTGGGGGGAGGAGGAGTGCCAGCTCCGACTACAGCTACCAGCAGGCCCTTACACACACACCACTTCCACTAACTCCAAACAACACACCTGGGACCGTGCTCCACAAGAGAGTGAGTGAAAAGCCACTTCCAAGATGTCTGACACTGGCCTCAGCTGTGGGGAGCACAAGGCCCTGCTGGGAACTGTGCACCAACAAACAACAGGACCACACTGCAAGCCATCTTGCCATTGCTGTCACACTCACACACAGTGAAGTCGACTCAAAAGGAAGGAAGTATGGGCATGCTGGGAAGGGGGGTGTAGGCAATAGCATGATGGGAGTGGTACTCACAGCTCAACATCCCCCACCCGCATGGCCCGGCAAGCTCACACTGAAGCATGCACACCTCACAGGGAGTGAAAAGCCACTTCAAAGATGTCTGACACTGGCCTCAGCTGTGGGGAGCACAAGGCCCTGCTGGGAACTGTGCACCAACCAACAGCAGGACACCACTGACTGACATCCTGAGAGTCAACCTGCACCCACTGCAAGTGTGGCATGCTTCATGGTGGGATAACTGGGCTGGGGGGAGAAGGAGGTCCGGATGTCAACCAAATACCACCAATGCTGGCCATACACACACCTACTCTGCAAAAACACATTGCACATGTGGGACCAGTCACTCCGAAAGTAAAATCCCTGTCAAGATGGCTGACACATGGGCATGAGAAATGATGTGCCTGCAATTCACACCCATGCACTGGCCAACCCAAACACATACACACTCACAGCCATTGCAACTCTATGTTTACACACACTGTCAGGGGATGCAGTGTCCATGGGTGCCCCCTGGCCTGGCTGTGAAGGTGTGACTTGCAGATGACAACTGTGGAGAATCAGACATACTACATAGCACAAAACACACAGGAAGTCACAGAGACATCATTGACAGGGGACACCTGACAGTGAATGCAATGTACACACCAATATACCGGATACTGTACCTTGGTGTCAGTCACACAAGTTGCGGTTCTGATCTGCATTCCACTCCCACATCGTTCGGCAACATATGAATCCTTCACACAACACACCACTCACTGTCATAGACACTGTAGACACAAGCACCAAGCTGGACTGCATTTGAGGAGACATGCTACTCACAGCAGCAGAACTGCAACACACACCACTGGCCATCACTGTCATGAGAATGGAAAAGCCAGAGAGCTGCCGTGCCCAATACTTATCACCATGGAGGACATTGACAAGATTAATCACGTTTGCACGTACAAAACTCAGCAAAAACATCATTAGCTACGTTAACAACATCACTTGTATGAAATGAGACGTGAACTAGGAACCCAGACAACAACACAGATACTCCCAAGAGATCCCAGGCATACCGGACTGTGACCATGTTGTCCAGACACAGCAATGTGACACACAAAGACTGGCAGAAACTGCCACCACACATGTCCCAATCTTGAAAGATATCCTAAGTGGAATTGCACGTATGTCCCTGTTAAAGGACAAATGTGGACAAGGATGACACACCTGTGTCAGGCACGTGATGGCCCTTGAGTAGCAATGGCCATGTACAGCCAATCAATACATGAGCTGGTCATGCACACACCTCAACATTCACATTGAAATGCTTCAGGTTGGCAGGACAATGTGCTACAACAATATCAACCTCTGGCTGTGACAACTTAGGACAATGCAATGTACAGGCACGCATCCAGATGTACAGTCACAACTGTCATGTGTTTGAACCATTGATGCCTGTAGAAACATAACATACATTGTGTGTCTCTTCCAAACACAGGTGATGATGGGGACACAGCAGCAGATGATGAGGAGTCCCTGTCCCAGGCTCCGGTGGCCCCTGAACTCTCTGGTGTGGAACAGCCTCTGCCCTCCTCGGATGGCGAAGACCTACCTGGCCCCTCCGGTGTGAGTCATCATGCAGCACCAGCAGGACCACCATCTGCACCCCCTGCAGCCACTCCTCCAACATCTACCAACACACAGACCACCCCTGCCGACACAGACAGACCAAGGACACTGAATGACAACAGCACAGGGACCCCGGCCCCCGGGAAGCAACGGACAACAACCCCAGTACCAACCCCCAAGGGGGCCTAGGGTCACCTGTGCGTGCCACCACAGGTCTCGCACGTGTGGCCAGGGGTGGTGGGAGGGGTGGTAGGCAGAGGTCGCTGTTTGCAGAGGGGTCTGGACTGCATGATGACCCACAACTGGTACGCATTGCAGATGCGTACCAGAATAGCACTGGAGAGGTCAGCCAGGTAGTGGGGATCCTCAAGGACATTCAACAGCAGCAGGCTGCCCATCATGCCCGCTTGGACTCCCACTAGTCCCGTGTGGAGACACACATGTCTGGCATGGAGTCCAAGTGGGACACATTGGAAGAACTGACAGCGGTGCAGAGGGACATATTGACATGCCTCCGCCAGATTAGCACCAACATGTCCACACCTCCCTGTGTGCCCACAACATCTGGTGCCGCAACAACTGCAACTGCCACAGGGAGGGAGGATGACTCTGGTGGAGAGTCCTCTGCACCCCAGCGGCCTGCACGTGAGGGTCCCCCCAGAAAGAAGAGGGGTCGTCCGAGGAAGGACAACTGAGAGGCAGATGGCCATGTACATCCCCCAGGAACCCAACACCCGTTCTGGAAATTCTCCTTTGTGTGCAAACTGTTCACCCTGTCGAATGCAACCCAACTCCCCCACATGACATGGGGAGTTTAAGTTGGACTAATGTATCGGATGACTGTGGACTTTACTCAGGACATTTCTGCTACCAACACTTCCAACTCATCTGGGAACTTTGGATTCCAATCCCAATGTATAGCACCCACCATCCTGTGCACTATCCTCACACATGTATGTAAATAAACTCACTAATACACCTTACTTTTTCATGGAGATGATGATCTGCTAAATGACACTGTGCATGCTAACTGCTACAGCAATTCCAACACCGTCATGTGAGTCATGGCGACGTGACACATATGAGGGAGACACACCACCAGGGGAACACAACACATACACACCAGGGCCATCTGACTCATCGCCTACACTGATGTTGCCAGGACATACAGTGGAATGCACAGACACCACACCTATTCAGAGTCTGTGTTAACTAGCCCACAGGTGTAGTAAGCAAATGTCAGTCAGATGTGTGACCACAGACAACGCACATCCCAAAGTGAAGCACAGGTTTATTACACATTTGCAACATGTTGTTTCCACTACAGATGCAAGGTAATCCCACGTGGCAGTGGCCACACAGTCAACAAGTGTAGAAGAAATAAAGTCCAGGGGTGTGTGGCACATCACCTGTAGGGAAACGACTGCTTCTACCCTGGAAGTTGAATCATGGTGTCGGGGGATCACAGTTGACCAAACAACTCTGAAAGTACCCTGTGAAGGACAGACATGACACACAGTTAAAAGCACTGAAGAACAGGACAGAACTGCAATACTCATGCCCAATACATGTCACAAGATACCTACACAAAACCAAGTTAGCATGTCAAAACTGTTGGGGAGTACAGACTACCTGTAAGGACACATCGCTGCACGCATCCAGTCAAGTAGCACATGGCCACACTCAAACAGCAACAGAGCACCACCAACACATATCATGCAAACTCAAATCATTGACATAACATCTCTGTATACTCACATTCAGCTGAAGAAGTTGGTGATGAGCTGTGTGCGGACATCACCCTCATCATCATCATCATCACTGGCATTGTGGCCCAGGCCAGGATCCTCCACAGGTGGCGGATGTTGATCATCGTCATCCAGGATGAGAGGCAACTCCTTCCGCACTGCCAGGTTGTGTAGCATGCAGCAGACGATGAAAATCTTGCACACCTTTGCAGGGGCATATGGGAGGGCCCCTCCTGTCTTGTCCAGGCAGCGAAAGCGGCTCTTCAGGACACCAAATGTCCGCTCGATCACTCTCCTGGTCTGACCATGTGCCTCATTGTAGCGCATCTGGGCTGGTGTCACAGGGCTCCTGAGGGGTGTCAGCAACCACGGCATGTTGGGGTATCCGGAATCACCTACATACAGACATTTGCACATTAGCTGAGTTGGAAAAGAGGGTGGAATACAACATTGCAGAACACACACAATGGTACAAAGTCAGTACACACCGACAAGCCAGGCACACTGGTTCTGCATCTGTGACATCATCCTCGGGATGCGACTACTCCTCATCACGTAGGCATCGTGTGCAGAACCGAGGAAACGGGCACACACATGTGAGATGCTCATATCTGCAAGACATACCACCAGAGCATTGATAGAATGGAAATTTTTCCTGTTCCTGTATGCCTGCTCATGTGCCTGTGGTGGTACCAAAGCCACATGTGTCCCATCAATGGAGCCGATGACATGTGGCATCCTCCCCAGGGCATAGAAGTCACTCTTGACGTCAGTGAGTTGTTGACGTTTAGGGAAATAGATGTACTGGTTCAAGTATGTTAACATTGCCTCCAAAACATCGCGTAGCACACGGCTGAACATGGTCTGTGACATCCCACCAGCAGATGCCACAGTGTGTTGAAAGGTACCGGTGGCAAAGAAGTGTAGGGCTGCCATCACCTTCACCTTGGGGGTCAGCGCTGTAGGGTATGGCCGGCCAGGTAGCAAATGTGGGGCCAACCGCCCCGCCAATTCCTCAATCAGCGGCCTGTTGAAGCGGTACCGTCGGATGCAGTCACGTTCCACCATGGTTGCAAGGTCAGGGAATGGTCTATGAACAGCTGGTGCCCTGCAGTACATAGGTGAACAAAGAAAGATTGTCAGTCACCCCACATATGTGGCATTGACCATACTCAATATCACATGATACATCATTACGAGACACAAGTACTTGATGTGTGTGCCGTTCTGTATGGACATATATAGCACCTACATGGCCATCATCTAACATCTCAGTTCAACATGTGTTGACAACAAGTTCCAGGTTGTGCTATGGGAAATCATTAGGCTGTGTCACAGTACCCATGTATTGCTGTCACGTTCCAAACACACACCACAGTGACAAGTGAGGACAGATGTGCCCCAGGCATCACAGCTCTTTGACAGGTAGATTCCCAGGGACCCTGTATTGCCACATGGACACTGGCATGACATGGCGTATCATGTACACGCCAGCAAAACAACCATGACTCCCACAGGTAGTGGCCCCTGTTGCCTCTGCAGGACAGACATGGATGTCTGTGACACACACACGCACAACATCAAAGTCGATGCACAAACAACGTGGATGTGGAGACTGTCTCCCATTGTGCACATGGAATCAGAGACATCTGAAACACAACATGCACACCGACTGTGGAGGGCCATCACAATTGTGGCAATGGGTCACCCTGTGACGTACATACCATCCCACATGGGACTCAGGGTGTATGTGACATATACAACCTGGAAATGTGACCATGCCACATGCTCTGAACTGAACAGTTGCACATCACAGTGGTCATGTGCACAACACACAAAGGATTCTGTCCCCATGAACACGTGCACAGCCTGGGAGTGGCTGCCCCCAAGTGCCACACAACAAACCACATGTTGACCCCCATACACACACAGGTAATGCAGCCTTACATGCCTTAGGATACAGTGTGGACAGGCTGTGGTGTTGTAGGTGTGCCCCTGAGTCCCTGGCAAGTAATTGTGGCTGGCATACGTTCACCTGTGACAACCATGGTGACATATGCGAGTGACTTGTACAGGGACGCGTCGTACAGCAATGGACCGATCCGTGCGCAAGCATTGGCCATTGCATATGATGTTGATGGATGCGTGTTGTGTTTCGAAAAACGCGTCGTACAGCAATGGACCGATCCGTGCGCACGCATTGGCCATTGCATATGATGTTGACGGATGCGTGTTGTGTTTCGAAATACGCGTCGTCCAGCAATGGACCGATCCGTGTGCACGCATTGGCCATTGTATATGATGTTGACTGATGAGTGTTGTGTTTCGAAATACGCGCCGTCCAGCAATGGACCGATCCGTGCGCACGCATTGGCCATTGCATATGATGTTGACGGATGCGTGTTGTGTTTCGAAATATGCGTCGTCCAGCAATGGACCGATCCGTGCGCACGCATTGGCCATTGCATATGATGTTGACGGATGCGTGATGTGTTTCAAAATACGCGTCGTCCAGAAATGGACCGATCCGTGCGCACGCATTGGCCATTGCATATGATGTTGACGGATGCGTGTTGTGTGACGAAATACGTGTCGTACAGCAATGAAACGATCCGTGCGCATGCATTGGCTATGGACTGACATGGTAACGGACGCGTATTCGTAGCTTGTACGAGTCGGATGCAGTGAATTCAGTTGGCCACCCACAACAATGTTGCAAAGTCATGGGTGTCATCAAGTTGAAATTTTGAAGGATGCTGTAGGCGTGTATAAGTGGTGCAATTCTATGGATTGGCCAGATTCAGAAGATGCAAACGACTTGGACCTATCACTTTGGACACATGGGACAGTATCTGCCTCTGCAGCACACATATAATGCTGGCTGTTCCCCTGAGAGCTCACTTGCCTGCACTACATGCTCCAGGACGACATCTGCCACCACCACTGCTGCTGTCTCTACATCCTCTGGCTACTGCAATGGCACGTACTGTGGATAGAGCCCCAGCCTTCAGCACTGAGGAGAACCAGGCCCTGCTGGACAGCCTCCTTCCACAGTACAGCAAGCTGTATGGGAAACCAGGGGAGCAGGTGAGTGTGCTGTCCACTGCCTTACTAATTGTGCATGTTGTCTGACTAGCAAGACTTACAGTGTGTACACCAGTGGCTAGCATGCTCACTGAGTGGTTGTCACCCCCCAAAGTGTGTAGTTACATGCACTGAACAGGTGTAGTGCAGTAACAGTGCATTCCAACAAGGTTTTACTTCCCAGGCAATGATACCATTTAGTAACTGCTGGACAACTGTTCATAGCCATAGTTGCACTACCTGTGTACATCATATGCCCCTGTGATTGAGGCATGTATATCCAACTGTGTGATGCACGGATATGTTGCATGTGTAGTAATGGCCTTTTCACTTTGTCATCCTCACAGGTTGATGCCCACCAGAAGCAGGAGATCTGGCTGACCATCGCCCGAGCAGTACGATCTGTGGGGGTCTACAGGCGCAGGATCCGCAACTGCCAGAAGAGGTGGCAGGACCTTCGTGGCTGGACCCGGAGGATCGCAAGGGTCCAGCTGAAGCTGTCGCCTCCTCGCAGGAGGGGTGGACACCGGACCCTGACCCCCCACATGCTCCAGATTCTGGCGGTGGTCTTCCCTGACCTGGATGGGCAGCTGAAGGCCAGACAGCAGCAAGGAGGGGGTAAGTGCTAGCCTTTTCTGGGTACTATGACTAACATGCTCTATGCACTCCTTTAGCCTGGTTACACTTCCACAGTACGACTGTCTTGTCGTCCTGGACTCATGTCCCTCACTCGTGTCATGCCCCCTCCTCATCTGATACACAGGTGTGGCCCTTACAGTCTGTGACTTAGGTCACTTGGGTACTGTGTACTTGCAGTTACCTGTGGTTCAAGTTGGGGACAGCATCAGTTACAGGAACTTTGTTGTGGGCTGCATGGGTGGTACAATTGCTCACACAATGCCTGTGATCTGACATGTACTCTGGGTATGGCTTTAATATGTGTTCCAATTGCTGCTCTGACTCACCACATGTCTGGGGTATGTGCCACACACCCATGCTGCAGCAGAGACCAAGGTAGGAGCCTCAGAAGTATGTACATCATGTGTGTGACACATGCATAGCCACCTGCCTAGTGTTCAGGGTAATACCATGTTGCACATGGACCAGGACTGTAATGCCTACTCCAGACATCGAAGGCACTCTGTTCTCCCACTCCAGTGTGTCAGCATGCATCTTGGGCATTGTGAAGAGTGCACTCAGGTGTCTGCCTCTGTGTCACCGTGGTGTGGCCTTGCTTTTTGGACTCCTGGAGTGTTTAACAGTTTGGGGTGGCCAGCCATCTGAGTTGTGACTATAGGATCTGCACATTGGTTAATGCATAAGTCTCTGATCCCTTGACTGTGCACAATGGTGTATGAAACATTGAGGTGCAGGCAGCTTTGGTTCATTCTCATCAGACGGTGAAGTGCTCATGTGTATGGATTTGTGTTTGCAGTCACTCAAATGTCTCATTTGAATGACGTGGGATCATCTTAGTCCTCATGATGTGGGTGGCAAGGGGTGCACATGTGTACCTGTCAGCTACAGGGCTTGCATTCCCAAAACTTCCATGATTGTGACACAGTGCAGACTGGTGTTGTGTGTATGCACTGCCCCTGTGACAGGAGACAGTTATGACTGACTTGCCAGACAGGCCTGTGCCATGACATTCAACTTGCAAAGGGTGATCCAGCAGTAGTGTGATATGTCCTGCATGCACACCATTGTCGCATTGTCTATCAGGACATGAGGACATCATTGTGTCTGGTGATGGAAGCAAAACCCGCATATCGACAGAGACTCTGCCCATCACTTTTCCTGACACATGTACTGAGTCGGTGGCAGGAGATGGCATGTGTTTGGAGTGACACATTTCCATATGTTCTCTTGGATGTCCAACAACTGTGTATGTGGTGCATGTGTGCACATATGATTAGTGGCATCCAACAGGCACCAGACAGATGGGTGCATGGACAGGTAGGATATGAGTGGCGTGAATGACTGTCAGGCAGACAATGGGCTTCTTCAAATCAGTGTCAGCACTTATTGCAATGTCTAGCAAATGATGGCAGGGCTTGCTCTGTGATGTGCTGTACTTACTGTGGTGTGTGTGGTCAGTACAGGTGACTAATGTTGCTCTGTTTATCCTGATTGTTTGCAGATACATCCACGGCCACAGGAGGAGACAGCTCCACGGACCAAGAGGAGCGGCTGAGCCAGACTGGGTCCACTGTAGAGGAGACCGAGGGACCCAGTGGCACGGAGGGTGAGGGGAGCCACACTGAGGAGACCTCAGCTACGACCACCTCGGCTGAGGAACACAGCACTTCCAGTGAGGACTCCCTTGTGGAGGCGGGTGTCAGCAGACCACAGACAAAATCGAGCAAGTCTGTCCCCGCCACCACCACCATCTCCACCCTCCCATCTGCTCCCATCCCACATGTCCGTGGAGGCTCCCGTGTAGGGGAGCATGTCTCCTTCATGCCAGGCACCGCACCCCCTGCCTCTGTCCCCCCTGCTGCCCTGAGTGTGGAGTCTGTGGACTTGCTGAAACAGATCCATGTAGGGCAGACATCAATGCTGAGTGTCCTCAATGCACACACGGGTCTGTTGACACAACTGGTGTCATTCATGGAGGGCATGTCATCTGGCATGTCTGCCCTACAGCGGACCAATCAGTCCATGGCCTCCTCACTGACGGCAGCAGTGTCCCTCCTGCAACAGTCCCTCACCCCTCCTACCTCTGCCCCATCCACAATCCCCAGCACCCTACCTGTCCCAAGCACACACACACTGGCACAGGCACGCACCAGCACAGACACAAGCAGCACACAGACACACAAGCCAAAATCCAGCCGCACACGCACGCACAGTCAGGGGACTGATACCTCACTCACAGGGGATGGGGCCCAGACACACACACACGCATCCACAAGCACTCCGCAGTCCTCAGATACCTCTCCCTCCAAAACCCCTTCCCTTGCCTCACCTGCAACCCCCCCATCCCAGAAGCTCTTCCTCTGTGAGCTTGGCTTCTTCCCCACAGATCCATCTGACACAACGTACAGGCGGAAGAGGCCACCACCACACACAGAGGGGAGTGCCCCTCACACCCGGACACCCTCCCCCAGGCACAGGCAGACTGAGGACCCCTTTAGGAAGTCCACCCGGACCAGGAAGGGCAAGACCCCACCACCACGCAGCTCCACCACACAGTCTCTCTCCTCCATCCCCCAGGCCACCACTCCACAGGTTCCCCCGCCACACCCAGCCCCAGGGTCCCCCACACACCAATACCGCATCCCCAAACTGCTTAGGCCCTCCCCCCCTACCACTTGCTCTTCCACCCCAACCCAGACGCTCGGCCTGTTTGTGCCCCTGGTGTGGAGACCGGGTCCCCCCCCTCTGTCCAGCCCACCTCATCTGCCCCCCTTCCACTCCCTTGGAGTTATGCACTGCAGTGGAGTCCACAACCACCCCGTCTGACTTGGGCACTGCAGTGGGGACCCAGTCCACTCCATCTGACCGGCCCACTGCAGTGGTTGCAGCACCCACACCATCTGACTTGTGCCCTACAGTGGTGCCGGCCCCCACTGAGTCAGACACCTCCACTGCAGTTGCCGGTGACACTCCTGCACCCACCACCCCTTCACTGCCTCCTTCTGGCATCCCCTGATCCTGTCCCTGCGGTGCCTGGCCTGCCCCTTGTATGCCCCTCCGAGGGGGATGTCCCCTGTCCATACCAGTGCAGGCAAGCAATGGGTGACAAGTTGTCACATGTCACCCTGTTCGGACTGTGTATGTGGACTGGCCATTGGCCTTAGTTTCTTTTGGACTTCAAATTTTTCTTTCACATTTGCTGAATAAAGCCTCTTTTTGTTTACTAGTGGTTTTTCTTTTGATGTACATGATGTAGATGAGTATCATCATGCATTTGCTGTTGTAATAGTGTTCAGATCAGGAAAATGAAGTGTTGCTGTGATGGACTCCATGTGGTCCATGGGATATGTGTCCTAATCTAGTCTGGATCCATAGCATCCTTTGCTGCAGTCTGAGGGTGTAATGTTCAGCTTTTGACACAGGGATGTACGTTTTGCATTTGTAAATTAACATCTGTGGCTTACACTCATGCACATCTGGTGGGCTTACCACTGTTCAATGTTTCTATTTCCCTGACTGTGTGCCCATCTCCACTGGACATGCAGTTTAGCACATCAATGTTGAAGGACTCATCTGTGTATACAGTGCAACTTGCTTGACACGTGTTTTGGGTATATGCAGATGACTGAAGTGACACTCCCGTACCCAGGCTGATGTGAGCAGAGCCTTCAGTGTGTTGTAATTGTTGACTCACTGACCGAGTGTTCTGCTGACATGTTTGAGTCGTGCACAGACAAGGTTTGGCACAGCGGACCTTCCACAGGAGTGGAGTGCCCTCATGGCAGTGTGTAATCCCGTGACATTGCCTGGGCCCGTGTTGTGTGTTGTGTAAGCATGTCTGTGTGTGTTCCCTTCCCTTTTCCTACACAGGCTGTGTCCCTACGGATGTTCCTGTTTGTGATGCTTGCTGAGTTGTCCTGTGTTCATCCAGCATCTTGGACCTGGTTTCTCCGGGATGTGGGTGCATGGCAAACTAATGTTCATCAGGTTGTCATCCCTAGTTGTCTTTGTTGTCAGGGCTGGGGATGTGGGCAAACGCAGATGGGACACAGTCAGGATTCCCCTTGGCACTTGTTGGTTACACAAGTCATGTAATTTACAGTTTGTGGTAGCTTTCAGTTATTGTGACACGTTGTGTGTGTGACTGCTACCACTCCTCAGGGTCAGAGCTGCAATGTTGGAAGTTGTCTACGTGTGTTCTTTGTGGGTCACCTTGGCTTCTTCATTGGTGTGTGACTGTGGCCGGGATCCCATTGATTGGGGTGGATTTCACGTCATGCCCATGTACTGCGTACTGTGCAGTGTGTCAGACATTCACGAGTCTTGTTGACTGGCCATGTGTGATGGATTTCTGCACCTTAGTTCCCACCACCACCCCTGGGATTGTCATGGGTGCATGTGCAATGTCACCAGTCCATGTGAGCTTCACTGCTGCACTTTGGTGGAGATCAAGGTGTGTGGTGTTGAGTGTGTGCAAATGTGAGTTGTTGCACGGCTAGACCCCTACCTCCATATTGGCCTTGGCTGACAGGCCGTGCTGATTGATTTGTGCTTGTGTAGGTGTGATGGTAGTTTGTTGCTCAGGACACATGGCTGTGGTTCACAGTGTGAACAACATCTACCTTTGTCATCACAGTGGGATTATCATGCAGGCTAGTGTCACCACAATGTGGGGTCCCTGGGGGTAGTGCTGTGGTGGGTCTGTCTCTTGCTGTGTTAGTTGCTGTTCCTACAAGCTTGTGTGACATGTGTAATGTGGGCTCCCTCTCATCTAACAATGCCTGATTGCCCACATAGGGGAATCCGATCCATGAGTTACTTTTGTATGGCACTGTATACACATCTGTGTAATTGGAATTCAGGCCTCCTCATGTGTTGTGTGGTTGCCTGGGGACACTGGCACACCCCCCCATCACCTGTTGTGTTTGATATGCAGTGTGAGGCTGCCTGTTTGTGTTTGTGCATCTGCACCACTGCATTGGCATATCTTTAGTGTGCCATTGCCTGTATGTTGTTTGGAGGATTTCCCCTGCTGTCCCTGGGACTCCTAGGTCATCAGTCAGCACAATAATCATGTTTTGTATGTTCCATTGCTGCCATGGTATGGTATTTGTTCACCTCACATCTACAGTCTCCACAGCATATCTACATTTGTGTGTCCATTAGTGCAGATATGTGGGTCTGCATTATGATGGTCACTTCTGGCATTGTGTAATTGATAAATGGAGACAATGTCAGCCCCCATGGGTGATGTTTGTCTGCACATGGCCAAAGGTATGTTTTATTTGCACTGCACTGTTTGCCTCACCCAATCTATGTTGCTATGGGACACAACCACTACTTTGCCACTGATGTGTTTGTTGTTCTGTGACCAGGAATCATCCATGCTGTTTGGCAGTTGCAGCTTTTTCCATGACAACACTTACCTTTTGGTCACTGTGATGATGGGGGT
This sequence comes from Calotriton arnoldi, assembly GCA_963921515.1. Lineage (NCBI taxonomy): Eukaryota > Metazoa > Chordata > Amphibia > Caudata > Salamandridae > Calotriton > Calotriton arnoldi. The sequence goes on from CAWUFW010004297.1 coordinate 1,523,522, forward strand.
TTAGACCCCATTGCCACAATGTTCAAAACTGTGCTTCAGCTATGGACCCCACACTTACCTTTTGGTCACTGTGATGATGGGGGTTTAGGCCCCATTGCCACATTGTTCAAAATGTGCTTCAGCTATGGCCCCACACTTACCTTTTGGTCACTGTGATGATGGGGGTTTAGACCCCATTACCACAGTGGTCATGGTCTGCTTGCATTGTGAAGGCCACACACATTTTTGTGTGACACATGTGATAGGGGGTCACACTGTATGTTCAATGTCATGTTCAGTGTTGTAGGTATTTGACACAGACTACACACTCTTGTCATGATGTTGGGGGGATGTCTTTTGCTGACATTCCTTATGTTAGAGTATGCTGGTTGTGTCATGCATTACCCGTCCTATGAGTGGGGATGGTAGTAGTGGTAGGCATCCAGTCCCCCATGAGTAGGGGTGGTGGTAGTGGTAGGCATCCAGGCCCCCATGAGTGGGGGGGTGGTAGTGGTAGGCATACAGCCCCCCATGAGTAGGGGTGGTGGTAGTGGTAGGCATCCAGGCCCCCATGAGTAGGGGTGGTGATGGTGACAGGCATCCAGCCCCCATGACTAGGGGTGGTGGTAGTGGTAGGCATCCAGGCCCCCATGAGTAGGGGTGGTGGTAGTGACAGGCATCCAGGCCCCCATGAGTAGGGGTGGTGGTAGTGGTAGGCATCCATCCCCCTATGAGTGGGGATGGTAGTAGTGACAGGCATCCAGCCCCCCATGAGTAGGGGTGGTGGTAGTGGTAGGCATCCAAGCCCCCATGAGTAGGGGTGGTGATGGTGACAGGCATCCAGCCCCTATGAGTAGGGGTGGTGGTAGTGGTAGGCATCCAGGCCCCCATGAGTAGGGGTGGTGGTAGTGACAGGCATCCAGCCCCCCATGAGTAGGGGTGGTGGTAGTGGTAGGCATCCATCCCCCTATGAGTGGGAATGGTAGTAGTGACAGGCATCCAGCCCCCATGAGTAGGGGTGGTGGTAGTGGTAGCCATCAGGCCCCTATGGGTGTGTATGGCATTGGTGATAGCCATCCCGCCCCTATGGTTCTGCTGTTGCTAGTGTACGTCATTTCTGCATCCCTATGTGTGTGTGACATATGTCGGGTACGTGTTGTTTGTTTGTGTAGTGGGTGTCTGACTTACCGTCTGCGCCGTATGCGTCCGTACCGGTTCCGGTAATAGATGTACAGTATTGGTTAGGACCTGCGCGATGGGATTCATGGTTTGTTCGTCTCGTTCGGGTTTCTCGTGGCTTCGACTCGTACTCGTAGCTGACTTGTTCGTCTCGTAGCCATGGATCGTCTTGTGGCGCGAATCGGAGCTTATGTGCAGCTCTCCTGGATGCTCTGACGTGCCGGACGTAGCGACCAGTTCAGCGCGTACGGAGTGCGCATCGTACTAGTCCGGCCGGAAGGTGCTGTGTATTTACTTCCGTGCGACTCGAATCGGCGTTTACGGATCCGGCTCGCTCGGGGAACTGGAGCTGGAATGGGTACGTACGGCTCGCTCGGAATTTTAGCAGTAATGCGCATCGTACTTGCTCGCTCGGACGACTGTTGGAATCGGTCGGGAAAAACGCGTTCGGCTCGTATTTTTTCCAGACGAATCGTATTCGGTGCGCTTTTGGCCGAGATCGGAATTGGCCCCTCTGTCTTTAATTTATTTATTTTATATCCTCCAATTAGATGGTATTCCTAGAAGATTCCGAATATATTTTTTTGCACTTCTAAGTCGGGTCTAAGAAAGAAAGATATATCATCAGCATTGAGCTTTATGTTTGTCAATCCTGGAATCGGAGATGTCAAATTGCTATTTGAACGGATGGCTATGGCTAACGGCTCTATGAAAAGAGCGAAAAGTAATGGTGACAGAGGACAACCTTGTCTTGCTCCTTTGTTAACTTTACAACCCCCAATCTTACTAGAATTAATAATTATTTGTGTCGAAGCCCCTTTATAAAACTCAGATATTATATTAATAAATTCATCAGGGAATCCAAACTCAGTTAAAATATAAAAAAAAAGGCTCCCCCACCAAACCAAATCAAAAGCATTCTCGGCACCTTATAACATAATCTGTGCCGGAATTTTGTTTTGACTACAATAATCTATAGCTTTGACTAAAAAATTGGTATTAAAAGATAATTGTCTCCCTGACACGAATCCGCACTGGTCAAAATATATAACTGATCCCATTTATTTATTCATTCTGTTTGCCAATAATTTGGCTATAAATTTATAATCGGTGTTTAAGAGGCTTATAGGCCTGTAAGAATTAACGTGCTCCTTATCTTTGTTTTTTTTCCAGAAAACTAACTACTACTGCCATACGGAAAGAGGGTGGTAGCTTGCCTCTCTTCAAAATATAATTGGCCAGCGTTACTAATTCAGGATTTATTATTAAATTACATTTTTTATATAGTTCAGCAGGCAATCCATCTTCTCCACATGCTTTTCTATTAGCCAGAGATTGCACTACATCTTCCATTTCTTTTAATGTAACATCTGCCAACATATTCTCAATTTGACTTGCCTGTAGTTTTGGAATGGAGAGTTTGCTTAGAAAATCCTTAAGTTATCACATATCATCCTCTTGTCTAACCGAATAGATTGTTTCATACTGTTTTAAGAACTTCTCCTGTATCTGTACTTCATTTGTGAGTCACATTTTTGTTTCCTTGTCTACCAAAGCAGTAATTCTATGTTGTGCCTGTCTCGCTCTTGTTTGCTGAGCTAAAAATTTGCCAGAGAACTCACTCTCCTCGTACACTTTTTGGAGATATGCAGAATTAGCCAAGTACCCTTTAGTATAATAATAATCTTGCATAGTTTTTCATGCTTGCACTAATTTTGATTTATTTTTAATGTTTTTATCCCTTATATATTGTACATTTGCTCATTTGACTTCAAATTTGAATTGTGCTCTATGTGCGTTTGAGAGGCATCTAGCTGCTATATCTTTAGTAGTTATATATCCATGAATAGTAACTTTAAAAGCCTCCCAAACACTTTCTACCCTAGCTGTTTTCTATTTAATTGGAAGACACTTTTTATGTCATTCTGCGTTTCCGTGTACTAGTCTTCATCCTCGAAATGAACTTTGTCAAAGGACCATTTTGATGATAGCTTACTTGCCCCAAGCCCTGAAACTTCTAACTTTACCAACGCATGATCGGAAAACCCATTTTGAGTATATGTGCAATTGATTAATTTTAGATTACGTGAAGTAAGAAATCTAATCTTGCTGCTGTTTTATATTTATCTGAAAAACATGAATATTAACTCCTATTGTGAAATGCTACCCGCCATGTGTCTATCAATTCCAATCCTTGCATAGATTCCCCTAATATCTTTTTCATGTGAGGCTTATTCTGTTTTGTGTACCAGAGGATGAATTCAATTCCGGATTTTGCAAAAAATTAAAATCACCCCCCATTATCACTGTTCCAGGTACACAGTAATGCATGATAGAGATCCGATAGTGGTATAGGATTACCTTCAATTGGTGTATATATTGTGGCTATAGTAAACCTATTAATATCAATCAATCCACTGATCAAGACCCACCTACTTTCTTTATCAACCTGCGAATAGGTAATCTGATAAGGTAACAATCTATTAACGAAAATTGCTATCCTTCTGTGAGCAGCACTTGCTGATGAAAAATATCTACCATCTGTCCACTGCCTAAACATACTATGGGGCCGATTACGATCTTGTTAGGAAACTCTTCCGACCAAATCTGTTCAGAATCGTATCCAAATGAATCTGGTTCTGCGAGTCCAAACGACCGATTCCTATGCTTCTCAACATTTTTCGGTCAGATTCCCATTGACTTCAATGGGAGCCTGTATTCGGAACAAGAACACAGGCTCCCATTGAAAAAAGGAGTGGGTGGGGAAAACCTTGCACCCTGTGGCGGGCACCTCTTGGTGCCTGCCACATTGTGCATGGTTGGGAAGAGGAGTCCCTTGGGTACCCCCACGGACCCATTCGGATGCCTCCAGGTGAAGGGGGGCTCCAAACGGGCCCCGAAAGACAGATTCCGGCAGCCGTTTTGTGTCGGGCAGACCGAATCAGAATGGCTGTCCGAATCGGTCATCTTAATCACTCGTCCGGAAACCGTGTCCATAGAGCTGTACAAATCGGCTTCGAAAGACTCAGGCTATCCGAATGCCTTTCAGAACTGATTCAGACTGCCCGATCGGTTTCCGGGCATCCTAATCGGTTGTTGGAAATGTGTACAATTCGTTACGAGACAAGGGTTCCGAATCGGATTCTGCAATACCGAATCCCATTCGGAGCCTTTCCTAACGAGATCGTAATCGGCCCTATATGTTGATTTCTTTTTTTCCACATAGTGTATTTCCTGGATTAATACAATGTCAGGGTCATATCCTCTTACCCACTCTTTAATGGCCCGAGCTTTTATTTTATAATTAAGGCCGTTGGTGTTTAAGGAGGATACATACCGAATCTTTATGTGCCTGTGTATGAGGAGCTGTCATCAAAAGATGTATAATTCAAAGTGCAATATGCATACATTCTAAAGTGCCTACTTCTGCTTACTGTACATTCAACATAACTAAACTATTTTAAAGTGTTTGTGCTTGTGCAGACAATAAAGTAATTAGCGTACATACAAGAGAGCAAACTAAAACCTTACTAGCGAAATGACTAACGCTGATTTAAAACTCTTCCACAATTTTTCAAGTACCATCATTTTTCTCATTACATTCCTCAACAATAATATTGTTACTTTAGTACATAACAATTTCTTAAAGTGTCAGTGCAAGTAAAGTGCCATGTAAAGTGCATATTAACAATGATGATAACGTTACTTCATGTGTTTGAATACTATACATATCTAACAATTTCTTAAAGTGTTGGTGCAAATAAAGTACCATGTAAAGTGCATATTAATTATTACCAGCATTAATTCGTACATTTAAAATAAAAAATTATTTTTTTAACGAATTAACGTCTCCTTTATTATGTTGCCTTACGCAATTACCCAACAAAATTTGCTTATGTAAACATATAGATGAACTATCCCATTTTTCTCCCCTGCAATCGCCCAGTGACACACCCTTCCCTTCCCGACCTGATCCCCTCAGTCGCCCCCGTGCATCCCGTGGGAGGATATCCCACACCTCCTCCCTAACCCTACGCAGCATCCTGGATGCCATGACCTTGCACCCATAATGTGCACTTACAGTTGCCGAAGGAGCACTAGGTCCTTCGGCTCCTGGCCCTCAACCCCCGAATATAGCCTAATAGAACTTACTTAGAGTAAATTACCATTTGATATCTAAGACCGCAAACAATATTCAATATACGGCGTATGTCCATCTTAAGATAGACCGGACTGTTGCTGTAGCAACCCCTGTGCTTTCCCTACATCATCCAATAGATAGAATTTGCCATTTGCAAGGACTTTAAGTTTGGATTGCTGCACGATGGTTGCTTGTGCCCCCTTTGCTTTAAAAGAATCAATCAACCATTCAAAATCCCTTCGCCTCTTTGCGGCAAGTGCCGTTATATTCGAAAAAATCTTGAATTGTGGAACTTCTTATGTCAGAAAGCTCTTTTTACAATGGCTTTGGTCAATATGTTCACTCTGACTCAAAAATCAGCAAATTTAACTAAAATCGTTCGGGGCAACTTTGCGTTGATGGGGCGTTAAAAGGGTACCCTGTGAGCCCTTCTGATCATTAGGTCTCCTGTTAGCTGTGTTATGGCTTTCCTCAGTAGGAATTCTACCCAGTGTCTTACATGGGGTCCTTCAACTGATTCTGGAATCCCAACCAAACGCAGATTCGGATGTCTGTTATAGTTCTCCATGTCTTGAAGTTTAGATATGAGAGCATCTTTGCTTTGCTTAATCTGTGTGATTTCCTGTTCAAAGAACCCTATCTTATCCTCCAATCTGGAAACCCGCTCCTCAGCCTCTGACATGCAATCCGGCAGTTTGCCCACTGTTTCCTCGATTTTTGACAGTCTTGCATGAAGAGACGCAATTTCTTGGGATTGCGTTGTGCGTAACTCCTTTATCTCCAAGAGGATGAGCTCAAACATACTTTTGACCATCTGTCCGAGTTCCGGATCCTGTTATATATCCTGAAGGGATGTCTCACCTCCTTCTGTCGCCAACATAAGGAGTCCATCCTCTAGAAGTTCAGTCTCTGCATGCAAAGCCTGTTGCTGGGCAGAGGGCAGAGCTGGCTGGAGTAGTGACAAAATTTGTGACTGGTATCTGCCCTCAGAGCTGCGGTAGCTATATGCGATTTTGAAAAGAGAGGATATTGTTTGCAACACGTCGGGTTACAAAAACTCCGCAGCAGAAGATTTTTGATGGTCCTCCAATATACTATTACTCTCTGCATTCTCAGACGTTTCCAGGATGGAGTTGGACTTATGAATCTCCTGAGCATCCACGCTGCTGTCCATCTCCGCCCCCCTTTCACTTTCCATCTGAGTGTCAGGGGCCTCTAAGCTTCCAGCCTCTAACAACTGTTGCACATTTAAGTCCATCCTTTGTTGTACATTCCTCAGTGTGTGTACATTAGTAAGCAGTCTCTGTAAAGTGCCCTTTTGACGCAGCCTCTGGATGGGGGTGGACTGAGTTGAGAGAACTGAAATAACACTTGGAGATTTGCGCTTAGATGTGGGCATGCTGTTGCTAGACCTGATATTTGGGTTTTGGGTTCCTTTTCCAGGTTTTTCTCTTTTTTCTGTTTTTTTCTTAACTGCTCTTTATTTTGAAACAGCCGAGACGGCTGAAACGGCTGACTGGCATAAGTAGTTCCTTTATTTCTGAAGCAGCCCAATCAATCAAACGCTATCTCTCCAGCGAGCTTGCCACAAGGCACACCAGAAAGGAACAAAATGGCGAGTGGGGGTCAATAGAGGCGGTGAGATCAAACTTGGATCTCACCCTGTATATGCCCGCTTCTCACCTGCGCCTCCTGAAGCCCCCGTCTCCCCACCCAGATCCTCTCGCCGCCTGGATTTTCAGAGATACACATCCGTCAGCCCACAGCCTCTCCCCACTGCTAAAAAAAACTCAGTGGCTCCGCGAGTCCATCAGCCGCTGTCCCTTACTCTGCCTGGAGCGAGCACGCCATCCAAAACTCCGTGTCATCAGATGACTGCGACCTTGCAACTTCCGGGGCGTGGCCAGGGGTGAGTGCACTAACGGCGACGAGTGCCGGAAGCGTCCAAAGACATCCTCTCTACTCGAGTACAGATGTGTTGTGTGGTGCCTTACTCTCCGTTTGCAATGTGCTTGCATCAGGGGAGATTATTTCATTTACTGTGCCACTCTCCTCTGAAACCAACAAATTCTGAAGTGACAGTAATTTCAAGCTTTAAACATCGTCTTATGGTGCTATGAATGTAGCTCTTAATATTTGCACAATCCACCGTCACACAATTTCTGACCAGGCAGGCACCTGTTCACGATAATCGATAACCCCAGCTCTTCAAGGCTTTTGTGATTTTGTATTAGTGGGTTCACCTCTGAGTAAACCAGTGAGAATTTTACTCTGAAGGGGAAGGATGGAAACATCAAAGGAAATTAAATGTAGAATGTGATGAATGGTATGGTAAATGATAGTCCACGAAATATTTTATTTCCTGAAATGCCACTTTAACTTTTTATGCATTATTTTTGGGTAAAGGTGCTGAAAAATGCACTTTTTGCCAACATTTTCCAAAAATGCTTTTAGGATAAGATGAACCTGGAACACATCTGAGGAGAGCAGGTTTATTTTGCACAACATGAGAATACTGGAATATTTCACAATGGCCCTATCATACCCTTTGGTTTTTGGTGACTTTATGTGGAAAATGTGCTGTAAAATGCACCATCTGACTAGTGTTTGTGCCATACTTCTTTAAGTTGGGTTTTAGCCACCGTGTCCACTAAACATATTAGGCACGTAATGTGTCAGAGCCATAGCTCACCACCTAAACTGTAGGTAAATATTTTCCATCTGTGTGGACAATGCAATGGCAAGTGCACCTCAACTCTTGGGTACTTTTTTTAAATTAAAAATACAGCAGTGCCATGGCACTGCTGCAAGCCGCTCCAAGGGGCCCATTATGATACCCGGCGTAAATAAATCCGCCAGGCATGGAAGCGGCAAAAATCCGCCCGCACACACCGCCTGAACACCGACCACGCCATTATGAGTACACAAACTGAAAACCGCCATCGGCGGAAAAATCATACAAAATACCGCCCGCCATCGTCCGAGTCGGAGTCAAACCGCCCGCCACGGACGGAAACACGCACGACAACACAAAACCGCCCGCCCACACGGCCGACACACCGCACGTGAAATTACGATCGCACCGCCATGAGCGCGGAAAAACAACAAATATACCGCCCGCCAGCGCAAACAACGCCGATGAGAATCGACACGGCAGAAGCCATGGCGCCCACGTACCTGCACAGAAACCATCCGCACACAAAACCAATAGCACACAACATGGCCAACAAGTCCACACAGCAAGGCACGCACAAATACACAAGCACAGTACATATCCCGAAAACACCCCCCGGACAAACAAAAAATACAAAGGCCAGAACCCCAGACACAACACACCTGAAAACAACAGACCATGAGGACACACCCACATAGGTGAGTACAAAAGCAGCACTCCCACAGACCACAACCCCTTGCTACATTGCAAACCAGAGAGGAGAGGAGAGGACACAGTGACACAGCAAGGACAGCAGCACACCACAGAAACGCACACATCACAACCACCACCACCACCACCACCAAACACCGGCACCACAAACCCCCTGCACATTACACAACACACACCGCACCAGCACCACAAACACCATGGCACCACAAAGGATGCCCAAGTTCACGCCCATGGAGCTGACGGTCATGGTCGACGAGATCATCAAGGTGTACCCACAAATCTATGGGAACATGGTCCAGCACACACCACTAGCCACCAGAAACAGAATGTGGACCCGGATCGTAGACCAGGTCAATGCAGTCGGGACCCTGCCCAGGAACAGAACCGAGATTAACAAACGTTGGAATGACGTCAAGAGCCTGGTCAAGAAGAAGGAGGGCAAAAACAGAGAGCTGGCTGCCGTCACTGGCGGAGGGAATCCCGCGCTCTTTAAGACCTTCAAAGCGTGGGAGGAGAAGGTGCGAGTCGTAATCCATCCGGAGATCCTCGCCGGATTAGCAGGGGGAGTGGAGGCTGGTAAGTACAAACTAATGTATACCAGCACACCGCTATGTACACACATGCGCAACCACCATGCCACAGCTCCCAGGGACAAACACCCCCATGTCCAGCACACAATACACAACACATCACACGCACATGCAACAGACACTACCACACACAGGCCAAACCGAACAACTGTAAGATGCGTGGGGACATGTGTACACTAAGCCAGCCACGTAACCACCAACAGGTCCCCAAATATGCCAGAAGCGCTACAACGAGCACCCACCACACCCATGTGTCCGCCACAGCTGCACCAACTGACAAGTAACAGGTAAGTGGCAGGAACACAAAGTGCAGTGGGTGGGACGGTGGACAGCCCAAGTACAACACACACCAGGCCCCAGTCCCACAGCACAGCAAGGAGGAGCATCCCCCACACCCCACACCCACGTGTCAGCCACCGCAGTGCACAACGACAGCCGAAAGGCAGACATCACGGTCCACAGCAATCGGTGTCAGTGGGTGTACAGCCACCCCACGACCCACTACACCCCCCCACCCCCACAGACCTGCAACATGGAGCACCCCCGCTAAGAGCCATGTGGCATCCAGTACAGTGCACGCACGAACAACTTGCAGGTGGGAAACTGGACAGGGCTGGATTACTGGAGGCATGAGGACCATAACACCACCAACACATGGGACATGTCACGTAGCACACGAACATGCAGCACCGCCCACCGTCACGAACAAGTGAACAATGTGCACACGGACATGAACAGCAGACTCACACCCCACATGACCCATCACAGACATAGCAACACCCAAGGAGCCACGTCTGCATGCACAAGCCACACTGAATATAGTCCCACACGGCAGCCACTGTGCAACTCATCACACACAACCGAAACACCAATCGAAGTCCTGTCCATGTAGCCCCTACTGCCTGTCAACCACACACCCCACAACTACGCCTATGTAAGACAAACAACACTAGACGCAACAGAGCGGAACAACAGAAATGCACACGAACACCACTGAACCCATCAAACACACAGACACACCATGCACATACAACATACCATCCATCCCATCCGTCAGCCCCAGTCTCATGAAAGGCATGTCATCCGCACAGCTGCCACACATACAGCAGTCACGCTAAGACACATGTCCATGACCAACCATGTGCCAGAAGTCAATTAAGCGCACGACACACTGTGAGCAACAACACACAACATGGGCCACACCCCCCGAGCACTGCAGTGATGCACATGGCACAGGGCAGCACGCACACCAAGGAGATGGGACAACTGCAATACGTTGGCTGGCACACAACTATCACTCACTCATAACGATGCGTCCAATGCCATGTCCAGTAACCACAACAGACAGCAAATATGCAGGGCATGTCAGGCATGCACACACCTCAGACCATGCACTGTCATGCTGCCACAACACATGTCACGTTCGGCACCCATGGCTCACAGCATGTACCCCAAAAGCATATACCCTCCCAAATGCGAATCTGGGGCATGGCCCCCATGTTGCCATATGCGTTCCTAAGCGTTCCATTTGAACCCCAAAAGCATATTCCATCCCAAATGCGAATCTGGGGCATGGCCCCCATGTTGCCATATGCGTTCCTAAGCGTTCCATTTGAACCCCAAAAGCATATTCCATCCCAAATGCGAATCTGGGGCATGGCCCCCATGTTGCCATATGCGTTCCTAAGCGTTCCATTTGAACCCCAAAAGCATATTCCATCCCAAATGCGAATCTGGGGCATGGCCCCCATGTTGCCATATGCGTTCCTAAGCGTTCCATTTGAACTCCAAAAGCAAAGTACAAACCAGACCCAGGATGGGCCAGGAGCCCGCATACACCAGAGTCACAATGAGTAGGGGCAAAGCAACACACCCATCGGCATGGCCAATCCGTCCCATGCCACATGTGCACAGCACACAGTCCCATTGCCTAGCACACACACCTACAGATGCCACAGCCACACACTCGCCTCCGGGAAACCCATGTACGAGATTGCACGAACTGCCAATGTCAGACGACTAATACATACTTCGCCAGGTGCAACACAATAACAAATCTCATTTTCTCCACAGGTGACGAACTGCTGGACGCTGGGGATGGAGACAGCAGCCAGCACAGCCAGCCTACAAGCCCCCAACGAGGACACACGGATCTGGAGGATCTGTCCACCTCTTCGGACACGGACCACCAAGCTGGCCCATCTGGCGTGGCAGGGCCCAGCCGCTCCCCAGGACCCCTCCTACCCACCAACCCATCATCCAGGGATGCTGAACAGTCCCAGTCCCCTGCTGCCACTGTCGTTGCGGCCACACCCACGGTCATTGCGGCCACTACCACTGCCGCAACCGCCACCATCGCCGCACCGACCACCACCGCCTCCACCACCACCACGTCTTCGCTGGCACCAGCCCCAGCGCAGGTGGTGGCCCGGCCGACTGGATCCACCCTGGGAGCCACAGCGAGGACCGTGGTGAGCAATGTGGCTAGTGGGCAGGCCGGTGGCAGCAGGACTGGTAGGAGGAGCAGGGTCAGGGAAACGCCAGCCTCCCCTGGGAGCCATGCCCTGCCTCAAATGGACAGAGTCCTTGGGGCCTATGAAGAGGCCCAAGGACAATGGGCCAGGTCTGCTACTGACACGCGGGAGGTGCTGGGGGTGCTGAGGTCCATGGACGCCCATATGGGCCAATTCGTGTCCCGTATGGACCAACTCGTGGACCTCATGGGCCAGCTGGTGGTGGCGGTGGGGTCACAGGCAAGGCCAGCAACACCACCTCCGCCACCACCTGCTAGGGCGCAGGCTCGGGCAGCAGTGTCCACTTCCCCTGCGTCCACAGCCAGTGAGCACACCTCACCCACCACCAGCAGGTCGCCACCACACACCCCCTCCCAAACGTGGAAGGGGCCGTCCGAAGAGGAAACAGATCTCCCGGGAGGACTTCGCACGCTCCAGTCGCAAGTGAGGCAGCCAGCCAGCCTTCCGCCAGCCTTCCTTGACCAGCCACTGCATTGACTTGCTCTACGATCCCACTCCACACAGCCATCTGGATGGCATGTGTGTGTTGGACTATGGACATAGAACCAGTGGGTACACCCTGATCATCACGCAGCCATGACCGACAGCTCATTGTCACTGCACGCACCACTTTTGTCATCACCTTACACACAATCACATGTCACAGTTTGTAATAAATGCACCTTTTTCACTAACTGCTGTTTGTGCCCTGTGTCTTTATTGTACGGAATACAACGGCCACCTTGGGCGGAAAGGCACCTGATGCGTGGCATGGAAATGGAATCCGGAGGGCCTGTAGGGACCTAGGGGTGGGAGACAGAACAGGAGCACATTCAATGAGTGTGTCACACACCCATCACACAGTACATGTCAACAACTACAAGCAATGTACACACATCGCACAGAGCAATAGGGCACAATGCCACAGTCACCAACAGTGGCATACTACCCTGGCCATGGAGCGTTGACACACTGCACGCAGTGAACATACGGCCACCCTGACACAGCACACACACACCTGCATAGATACAGACACATCATCCGTCGTACATGGACACTCACCGTCAAGTGAAGTAGCGGGCGATGAGCTGCTGGCGCACATTCCCAGCTTCCTCCTCTCCGCTGTCCACCTCACTCGAGCTGTCCTGGTCTGCGGGCTGGGGCCCTGGTTGATCTCCGTCATCCACAATGAGGGGGATCTGCTTCCGAATGGCCAGATTGTGCAGCATGCAGCACGCCACCACTATCTGGCACACCTTCTGTGGGGAGTACGCCAGTGCACTCCCGGTGCGGTCCAGGCACCTGAACCTGGACTTGAGGAGGCCAAAGGTACGCTCGACCACACGTCTGGTCCTCCCATGTGCCTCATTGTATCGATCGTCTGCTGGGGTGCGAGGATTCCTCAATGGACTGAGCAGCCATGCCCCATTCGGATACGCAGAGTCACCTGGGTGTGAGGGACACAGAGAACCGTTGCTATTCCAACTGGACAGGGGACAGCATCGCACAACCAGCACGCTACACCACTCCACATACTCACCGACAATACAGCCACGATCCTGTTGCAGATTGGCCATCAGTCGTGGCAAGATGCTGTTGCGCATAATGTGTGCGTCATGGGCCGAGCCTGGAAACTTTGCACACACGTGGGTGATCACCATGTCCGCAAGGCACACCACTTGCACATTCAGGGAGTGCGTGTGCTTCCTGTTGCGGTACAGGTGCTCAGTGGCCTGTGGTGGAACAAGGCCGACGTGTGCAGTCAATGGCTCCCACGACGTGTGGGATTCTGCCAAGGGCATAGAATGCACCCTTCACTGCCGCCAATTCACGAGCCCTGGGGAATCTGATGTACCTGTTCCGGTACAGCATCATGGCTGCCAGTACATCCCTCAGCACCTTGCTGAACATGGGCTGGGACATCCCTCCTCCACTGCCCACTGTGTGCTGGAATGACCCAGTGGCGAAGAAATGCATGGCGGCCATCACCTTAGCCGTGGGGGTGACAGCAGTCGGATACACCCTGCGGGGACGGAGATGGGGCTCTAACATGGCACACAGTCGATGCAGAGTTGGCCTGTCCAGCCGAAACTTCCTGATTACCTCTGTATCGTCCATGTCCGCCAGCAATTGGTATGGGCGGTCAATGTTCGGTCTCCGCCTGGGTTAAATGGCAGAGGACACATGTCAAAGCAACACGGCACATAGCAATTTCGCATACACATCACTGACATGACTGAGCAAGCACATGGGCCACAGCCCAGCTGTCAAGCTGGGACGGCACGGCCACAATACACTTACACAGGTCTCCCAACAATGGCAATGGCAAGTGAGACATACCACTGCCATGTGCATGCACATGGGGATCTAGGCCCCAATGACTTGCGGGGCGTGCTGATGGGGACTGACTGCATATTCGTCAAGCGGCAACGCCACGGCAACATGAATGTCTGCTGAGCATGGAACTGCTTCCGAGGCTGGATGAGTATGGCACACGACGACGACGATGTGGGCACGGGCTGAGCGGCCAATACAAGTGGGACCTGTGGCACGAGGGGATATGAGACAGTAGTAGGTGTCAGCACTGCACCCTATGTACAGCACTGTACGGATCACAGCTCCCGAAACATTGACTGGTGTCCACATTGACAGCCCCATGCCAAGACGGCTGTGTGCTTGCAGTCACACGTCACAGGTGAGAGGTTACATTGCACGTGCCAGGTGGCAGTCGTACATAGTGGGAGCTGGCATGTGTGTGCATGTGTCTCCTGTTCAGGATCCACCAGATGGGCGCTGACTCTGTACTGACCATTGGACACAGCATGTTCCGTGGAAGGCTTGTGTGTGTGGGATGGTGGCACTGGATGTGCCTCCGTTGGGTGGGGGGCCATGCACAGGGCGGGTACGTCGATGATTGCGCATTGTTGGTCACGGTGGGTGCACCAGCTAAGATGTGTTGCCCTGTGTTCAATTCCTATGTCCGCATGATGATGGACTGTGGATGTGGGCAGACTACACATTGGTCGATGTGCTGTCCATATGCATGTGCCTTCACACCAGGCACAGCTGCCCCTGCACATGTGACCCCTGCTGGACTCGCTGCTGGGTCTGTGGAGCTGATGCACCTTCTGCGCGTGGGGCGGACAGCTCTCCTCACTTCCCTCATTGCGCATGTCATGTCTTTGCCGCAGGTGACATGGATCATGGAGGGCCCACATGTACGCGTGGGTAGGCTACACATGATTGTTCACTGGTCGCCACCCCCAGTCAGTGTTTCGAATGGGAAGGTTGTCGTGCTGGTGGTATGTTCGATGTGGCGGATGGGCGGGCCTAGGTGCGGGCTTACATTCCGGACATGGGGGGTAGTTGGATTGGCGACTAGTTGCAGTACACACGGGACACGTCTCTTCCTTTCCACATCTGGGTCATCCCTTGTACTAACTGACAGTGATACAGTCATCTTCGCCCCAGCCCTCATGTCCTCCCCTCGCCCCCCAATATGCATGCTCACCTGCGAGGCTAGCGCTTGCACAGGCAGCCCCAAGCTCGCACCAGAGAGGGCAAGGAGTGTATGTGTGGGTCCAGGGTATGATGTGTGGCGGGACGCCGTCCACCTGCGTGGTGCCCCAAATGGAGACCCGGCCTGCATGGACTATGCATCACAGTCTTCGCCTTCCGGATCCGCCACCTGCGACACCCAGTGGCTGTGGCTGCCCTTGCGGCCAGGCCGCGTCCGTCTGTGGCTGATGGCCCACACATTCACTCTTTGGCCTCTCTGGGGAGGGCTCAGGGGTGGTGGCGCACGCGCTTGCACTTAGTCGCAATGGCATGTGGCGTGGTTGGTATGATGGGCAATGGATGGGATGGTGCGAGCCACCTCCCGTGACGTCAGTGCTGCTCGTGCTGTGGTGCGTCCCCCTACACTTCCATTTGACTTTTTGCCATGCTGGACGTTGAGGTTCTATTGCCTGCGTGATATGACCAGGAGGAGCGCGAGGAGACCTCTCACACACCATGCTCCACTGCCATCCCGTGCCCTGTATCGCCTGTGTGGATTGACTATGTTGGGGTTACACCTGGTCGACTGGGGCTGTGTGTGCCTTGTCAAGGGGCATGGCGGGCGCACAACAGGATCCAGCTTGTCCACAGAGGGTGGGCTGAGGTGCGCCTGGTACCGCTTTGTACGTGTGCCCGGCTGCTGTGCACACACGTGTTCACTCCCCCCGACAGGTGTCCTCTCACAATGCCCAGGGAAGCGGTGGTGTACTGTTCATGACCCCTCCCAACACGGCGTGCTCCAACTTGGCATGTGCGCATCTACCCGTCGCACCCACCCACCTGAGCACTGCGTCCATACGACTTCACACGACACATGTGTGTCTTCCACAGTAGTGCTACTCATTTGCGTTGACATCCAATACCAGTGGAC
The DNA here is from genome assembly GCA_963921515.1 of Calotriton arnoldi. NCBI lineage: Eukaryota > Metazoa > Chordata > Amphibia > Caudata > Salamandridae > Calotriton > Calotriton arnoldi. The sequence goes on from CAWUFW010004297.1 coordinate 1,539,738, forward strand.
TACATGGTCATGTCACGACTGCCGTGTACTTCACATACTCTCATCCTCTCTCATTCGTACTTGTGAAATGAGTCAGCGGAGACAGTTCTGGTTTCAAACATTATATTGAGTCTTCTGTCCTCTGTGATGCAGTATAGTGGACACTACTGGCAGCGGGATACATGTTGAGGATATACTGAGCATGATTACAAATGGGATAGGGTGTGGGGTTACATCTGCTTGGCCAAGGCTGTGCTAATGTACATTTACGTATGGCTGCGGAGCTGCGGACTTTGACACAGACGGTATACATGTAGCCTACCAGACCGCTCGGCATCATGGGCACAGTCCATCTCAGTTCCATGTGACAGGTTTGCTGCGGTTGTTCCTCATGCACGCGTGCATGTGAGATGACATCAGGGCATGTGCTTGCGTGCATGCAGCGGCGTGCCACTTGTTGTTGCACTGTGGTGGTTACTGGACATGTCACAGTCACTGGGGTCGTGTTGTTGTTGTATGCACTTGTCGTCCATGCAAAGGTCCTGGTATGGGTTTCCCGGGGCGGGGGTGGGAGGGGTGCAGCACCCACAGACTCCAGGCGACCTATTCATGTCCACTGAGCGGTGTGTGTGTCCATGGGCGCTGGATCCATGTCGTGTCCTGGTTGTTCGTGCAGTTCCGTCCATGTGGGTGCGATGCACAGAGCCCATGCCACTGCCTCCCACGATGCATGCGGTGTTCCTGGATGTGATGGGGAACAGTGTGCATGTCCCGGTCATATCCGATGTCATGGCGATGTCGTTGATGGTGTGGTTACAGTTGCCGGTCGTTTGGTATGGCTGTTGTGGTGGTGACTGGCCAGTCCGTGCGGAAGCTGAGCATGGGTGCGGGGTTGGACTTCATAGGTCACTCGGGGAACCTGCGTTGTGGTCCGACGTATTTACAGGTTGTCAGGTATGCGATGCCGTCCAGCAGGGCTTCCATGTCATTGGTGGTGTACATGTTTGCCAGCCAATGAAGCGGATGGTGGCTGTCAAGGTGTTGTTCGTAGGTTGTCCCTTGGAGGACCATGATGGGGCATGCTGGGTGACATTCGATGTAGCTGTTCTCGATGATCCGTCGTGTGGAGGCACAGTGGTTCCATTTCAGTGCGCGTGCGATGTTGGCCACATACGCCATGCCCCCATAGGCAGAGCAGGCCCTGTCGTGTGCGTCCAGAGGGAGGAGTAGTGGTAGCAGGTCCGCCTTCAGACATGCCGGGTTGGAGAGGCATATCTCGACGGGATGCTGGTAGGGACACCTCCGACAGTAGAAGACGGGCATGACGCAGCTGAACAATGTGATGCGGTAAGTCAGTCGGTAACTTACGTTCAGCAGGGACAGGAGATCGCATCCCAATGTATGTATCGTGCTGGTTTGGTACAGCTTGAGCTCTTCGGCGTAGTTGGGTAGGTGTGTTGCGGTTGCCATTTCGCAGCGGTTCGTAGAGGTGGCGTGCTCCGGCTGTGTGTGCAGTCTGCAATGTGCACGCTCCGGGGTTGCTGTGAGCTCTGTGTAGTCGTGGGGAGACAGGACTTGTGTTCTGTTGGCTTGTTTGGAGGACACGGGCCCTCTTCCCACATGCTTCTCAGACAGTTCAAGGTCGGTGCTGTGTGACTCCTTCCAATTAACTTGCATGTGGCCGACATGGGGGAGTGTTTTCTTCTTTCTTCCCCGTCCGTTGTGTGCTTCTGTGATATGCGCTATCTGCCGTGTGGTCGGTCTCCTCGGCATGCCTGTGTTGGTCTATTCTTGGACAATGGCTGTATTCACCGGCTTCTGTCGTAGGGCTGTGGTTTCGGTGTTGGAATGGAAGGTCATTCAGTGCTGTCTGCTCTCCCTTGTGTGGGCGGCAGGCTGCCTTTCCGCTCTGCGTTGGGCCTTGTGTGTGGATGTAATTCTTGGGCCACCTGTTGTCGGTCCCCGGGCTCTTTGGTGTTCCGTTTCATGTGTCTTGTTCATATGTGCAGGGTGGTATGGGTTTTTCAGTGTGGTACTGGCGTTCCTCTTCCCGAAGGGGCCCTGCTTCTCCTAGTTGGTGTTGCCGCCGCTGTGTGCTTCGCCATGTTTGTTACACTGGGGTGTGTCCTGCTGTTGCGTGACTTAACTGACATGTGTGCGTCGGTTGTGTGGCGTTGGGTGTTGTCCGTGAATTGGGCGTTGGGGACATGTCTGTGGCCGGCCTGTCACGTGTCATGTGCGTTCGGGGTGGGGCTGGTGTGTGTGCTGCTTGGTTGTGTCCCTGTGTCTGTGTGCGACGCATGCATGGCGCTGCGGTTGGCCTCTGCGTTGTGCGCATGTGTGGCGGCGTCATCGGCGCTTTGTGGCCGTGACGGGGTGGTTGGTTCCTAGTCCCAGGTGGTGTGTACACATGTGTTCCGCGATGTTAGGATTTGGCCTGTGTGTCATATGTGGATGCAATGGTGGATGTGTAATGTGCACGCGCTGGTGGGGGGTTGTCCGCTTTATCCGCCCTTGCACTGTGTGCGCTGTTTGCGTGCACTTGTTGTGTGTGTGCCTACCTGCGTCTCCGCGGTACGTTGCGTCCTTGGTGGTGCATCAGCAGAAGCATGGGAAGGGCCTGCAGTGCTGGATTCATGCCCGGGGTGCCGCTTCTTCGTTGTCCGTGCTCGGCGTCCGTGTTTCCGCCTCTCTTTCACGTGCGGTGTCTCTTTGCCGTGGGAGCCGTTTGTTTGCGGCATCGTAATTTATGCGCCGGGCGGGACGTGTTTCGTCGGACGGTGTGTGTCAGTTGTGCTGCGCCGCTACGTGAACGGGCGCACTTTGATGGCGGACGGTGTTGCTGGCTTGCCGGCGGTGTTTGGCCTGCTTTTCGCATCATAATTGTGCGGGCGTGTGGACTGCTGCGTGCCGGCGGTAACTGGTGGTTTTTGCATCCGCCAGCACGGCGGTAGTGCTTCCGCCCGCCATCGTAATGGGCCCCCAAGTCTATTAGACTCAGCTAACAGAGGCTAATCAACAGAAGCTTCCAGATAATTGGTATAACTGCCAAAAAATCATGCAAGCAACACAGTCTTTCTCTGAACAAAACACACTTGGATGCATGCACAAAGTCAAAACAAGATTCCTAATAGAAAGTATTCAGTAGTAGTAGAAGGCTTTATTGTTTAGTTAATAAAATCCATTACTGCTTGATTACAAGAAATAAGAGCAATTAAATATTCAAAATGCAATGTGTAATATACCAATGTGTAACTACAGGTCACAATCTGTACATTATTGATCAAATTTAAATCTAAAGTGACGGAGTAGCCACAAGCTACCCAGTTCACAAGGTTAGGACCAGTCCTAAGTTGCGGGGTAACCACCAGATCGTGTTAGAAATGCCCCGTGGCCATTTACCCCCCGAGGCAAGGCTCTCCATTTAAGTCCCTTTCTCTGCTTTCGTCCATCTGTCCTGCCCAGCTTGGACTGCGTACTTTGTTATAGTGTTGTGCCCTTGCTTATGGCTAGGTGCGGCCACAATTATTGGGGAGAGCTGTTGCCGAAGACCATTGACATATTTGGCACATCTCGCCGGAGCCCATGGAGCAATATTCCTCAAGCAGGTTGAAGATGCTTCCCGGCATTTACACACCCCTTGAGCAAAAAAAGACTGATTTGAGCAGTACTCTCCTTTGGAGGTCTAAAGAGGGACAGCAACATGACAGGTGGAGCCACGATTCATGTCTATAGTTGCATAACCTGCATTCCCAGAGTCTCCTCAGCCTGCCCAGGCTGGAGTAAAATCTTTTATTGGAAGCACTAGTAGATGCATATATAGAATCTGTCTGCGTGTTTGCTCATTTATGGTTTCCAACAGATAGGGTTGTGAATTCTGGCTTGGCAAGTGTCGTTCAGGGGCTGTACCTGTGCCAAGTTATCTAATAATCTGAAATCCTCCTCCCTAGAGGTCTTCTTTAGTTGCTGGTTGATTGCTTTTTTTCCAGGCAGAAAATGGTGTGTCCCCTGCTCGGAGCACTGCTTCTGGTATCTGGAAGGATGTGATAACACTCCTTACTTGGTTGAACCATGGATTGCCTGGCAACTCAAATATGAATTTCAAATGGGCCTTTAGTGAATTGATCGAAACCATCCTTGTCCTGATGTAAAATGTCAACATTGAGGCTTTACTGTCTAATGATTAATTAATGAGGCCGAATTCCAGTATTAATCTTGAACGTCATATATATCGTAGCTGTTGGAAGAACTTTCTGTACGAGCTGCAGTGAATTTGCTCCAAGGCTGAGTCTAGTGCACCTGTGTAAGTGAGGTTGCCGTAGTGCACAGAAGAGAGGAGAGTGGCATTCAATACCCTGAGTATCGGTGCCACCCAGGCACTGCTTAGTAGCCGGTTCATTTGCCCAATGCCATAGGTGATAGCAGCGCCTTTCTTTTAGCGAGCCCTCGATTGTATCGCTTGTTTGTTGTTTTCACTAAACCACACCCCCAGATAGTTATGTTTCGTTGTTGAGTGGATTGTCTTACAGCCCAGCTGCCAGGATGCCTTCTGTTTGCTCCGGTATCTTCCAAATATGAGGACTTTTGTTTTATCCTGATTTACCAAAAAATCATGCAAGAAACACAGTCTAAACAAAACACACTTAGGTGCATGCACAAGGCAAAACAAGAATCTTAATAAAAAGCATATTAGAATATAGTGATTGTAAGTAAACATGTATTAAGCAGCAAAACTTTGGGGGAAACAAGATAAACTGCTTGTCACATATTATAGCCTTAAAGCCCGCTGCCGAGGGCTATACCAGCTGTAAAAGGCCCTGATCCCGAGTTATAGGCCCGAGCCGCAGGCGAGGGCCTATAACGAGGGAGAGGGCCTTTAACAACTGGTATAGCCTGAGGCAGAAGGGCTATAAGGCAATTAGAACATTCCACCCACTAAGGTTAGAATGTTCTAAATTAAAAATGGAGAAACAAAAAGACAAACATTGAAATGTTGGAGTACTGGGCTTATACCAGCCATTATAAGCCCAGAGCTACTCCATTGTTTTCAATGGAGCTCCCAACATTCCAATGTTCTAATAAATATTAAAGGTCTATTAGCCATTGCAGTAAGCCGTAGGAAGACCATAGAGTAAATGTTACTATTCAGGTAACAGTAGACTGCAGTATACCACGTTTACTTGTGAACATTGTTAGCCTGCGGGTGATGGGTGACATTTCGGGAAGTTACAGGTGCAGTCTGAGACAGTTCAGTTTCACAAGGCTGGATAAGCTGCCTTAACATCTCTTTGATTAAAGATTCCTCCACATAATGTGTTACCTTTGAGAATAAGGTTTATGACTTTTAATTGCCATTCTTTGATATCATGACGTATGCAACCCAGAATCCATTGTGACACAGATGTTGTTATTGATAACCCTTGTACAAAGCTTTGGTAAAGAATCACACAGGGTGCATCGGGTTTACAAAGATTGTAAAAACTCAATGTTTGAGGAGAGGATTGGTATAGGATACAACCCTCGAATGAAGGAAGTGGTCAATTACATGGACATTGATGGTGATGACAACCATATCTCGCTCATTCAATTGTTTGCTTATTCATCTATACATTGTTTGTCTTGTTAACATTATTATCACTCGCTGACTTCTACAGTATACAAATACGCATCATGTGGCCTTTCAACACTGTATTTATTCTCTCACTGGACTTATTGCTGCTCCGCACACATCCATACCAGCGCGATCTCACCTTAACAAGAGTCAACCACGGTATGGGCAACTTTGTAATCCTACGAGATTGTCAAATACATGTATCGGTTTAAATGCCCCAGTGAATAGAGAAAACAAACATTATTTTAAGTAACAAAACAAAAAAACCTATGTTGTGCCCTATGCCGAGCTATTCAAGACTGTATGCATTCTCCTTACGTGTGTCACTATTTTGGCCCTTATTCTACTGTCAGAAACATATGGGACTGATTTAGAGCTTGGCAGACGGGTGCTCCATCGTAAATGGGACAAATAACTTGCCTGCCTTATTACAAGTGCATTATACCCTATGCCACTTGTGGTAAGACAGATGTGATATCTGTCACATTCATGTTAGAGTACCTATCCGCCAAACCATAAATCAGGCGCCGAGGTACTGATTTAGAGGTTGGGAAATGGGTTACTCCATCACAAATGTGGCAGTTTTTCCTTCCTCTGTATTACAATACCTTCTATCCTCTGGCACTTGTAATATCATCTGTACTACAATACCTTCTGTCCTCTGGCACTTGTAATATCCTCTGTACTACAATACATTCTGTCCTCTGGCACTTGTAATATCCTCTGTACTACAATCCCTTATATCCTCTGGCACTTGTAATATCCTCTGTAGTACAATACCTTCTGTCCTCTGGCACTTGTAATATCCTCTGACACTTGTAATATCCTCTGTATTACAATACCTTCTATCCTCTGACACTGGTAATATCCTCTGTATTACAATACCTTCTATCCTCTGACATTTGTAATATCCTCTGTATTACAATACCTTCTATCCTCTGGCACTTGTAATATCCTCTGTATTACAATACCTTCTATCCTCTGACACTGGTAATATCCTCTGTATTACAATACCTTATATCCTCTGGCACTGGTAATATCCTCTGTATTACAATACCTTCTATCCTCTGGCACTTGTAATATCCTCTGTATTACAATACCTTCTATCCTCTGGCAATATCCTCTGTATTACAATACTGTATATCCTCTGACACTTGTAATATCCTCTGTATTACAATACCTTATATCCTCTGGCACTGGTAATATCCTCTGTGTTACAATACCTTCTATCCTCTGGCACTTGTAATATCCTCTGTATTACAATACCTTCTATCCTCTGACACTGGTAATATCCTCTGTATTACAATACCTTCTATCCTCCGGCACTTGTAATATCCTCTGTATTACAACACTTTCTATCCTCTGGCACTTGTAATATGGCAGATAAGATATCCACCACTTTGGTGACTGTTAACCCATCCTCCAAACTGTAACTCAGGCCCTAAGGTTATTTTTTGATTTAACTTGGAAATTGGCTGAGTGGAGTTTGCTAGACTTTGCAATCAAGCATTGTCACAAAGTGGTGAGAGCTCCATTTGTTTTCTTCTGTAGGATGCGTGATTTGTTACCTTATTAACAAATATTTTCAGTGTACTAGGCTGCACTCCTACAGCTAAATGCTGCAATGTTTGTTCCTCCGGAAACTTTCACATGTTCTTTCACATGGAAGCAGGAGTGGCTATTCCCTTCATGCATTGTGATGCGCTCCTACAACTACATGCTGAAGTGGTTCTTTCCCCCCTCTGGCACTGTGATATTTACTTACACGTGGAAGTTAATGTGGCCATCTCTTTCATTTTCTCCCACCACTCTGATATGCTTTTAAATGTGATAGTTGGAGTCTCAGGGGCTGATTTCAAGTTTAACGGGCAGAGTATACTCTGTTGAGATGGCAAAGGACCTGTGCTTGATTTGTAAAATAACGATTGCCGGTGCCCGAAGCGCTGCTCAGAAGCCCGGCCTGCAATGTTAAATGTCAGCAGGCCGAATACCAAGCCTGTGTAGTCCTGAATCCACCTCAGGCCTCTTTAATCCACTGCCAGACGCTGTCTGCCCCTTTATCTCATTCTTGCAAGTTCCTTCTTTCTTCCTTGGTGACAGTTTTTCCGTCTTTCTCTTCCTCCTTCTTTTTCGTTTGTGTGTTTTTCCCTCTCTTGCTTTCAGGAAATGTCTCATGAGGAAAATTAGTGCTGCTCCCCCAAAATGAGTGCTGGTGACCCTCGCGGACAACCACTGGCTCAAATTAAGCACCGCTGAGAGAGCATTGGCCTTGCCATCCTGAGGGACCCTCGTCTGCCAAATCTAGAGTTGTCTGCCAGACCTGGGAAACAACTCTTGACATTGGCAGGAATTGCCGTCACAGCGGTTCCTGTCAATGTTGTAAAGTTTGAAGGACAGCTCTGTCAAACATGATTGCCACCAGTCAAACTTTTACAAAGGTTTTCATTTTTCAAAAACAAACTCCCAAAAAGGAAATATGAAAAGCTAATGATCCCCAGATTGGAGTTTTCTTCCATGGTGTGGGGGTTAATGAGGTTTTTTTACTGTCCATCACCGTCAGGTTTTACCTGACAGTAATGGACAGCAAAAAATAAAGGCATCCAATTGCCCGCTTTAAAATTGGCGGTCGGTCGGATGTCTAACATCAGAGGCCAGTACTCCATAAGGCCGTGGGAGGAGTATGTTGGCGAAGGAGCCAGAGTAGTCTCTGTTGTTGACATACTTAAGGTCAGCCCGCTTCTAAATCAGGCAGGCGGACCTAGACTTTGATGGAGAACCCTCTCAGCCAAACTCTAAATCCACCACTTAATGTCTTCCAACCACAGTGAGAATGTCCTACAGCTGAGAGATTGAGTGGTCTTTTCTGACACACATTGTAACATGTTCTTACAGATGAGACAGGAGAGGTTGTCTTCTCAGGAGAACTGATATATAGCTACAGATTAATGCAGTAATCTCCTCTACCCTATGTAATATGCTTGTTTGAGTGACGGGTGGATTTTTTGATTCCACCTTTTTTTCTGCTGTGGTTAAGAAGTGTCATAGTTGTTTTTACTGAAATAGTCACACTTGACTGTGTTGCGCCTTCAGGGTGGTTGTGCGCCTAATAGTCAGCGGCTGGTGGATTCCTCCTCCACTTCGTGCTCCAGCGGAATTAGTTTCCGTGGGTTTTGTGCTCACTGTACTGTGTGGCTTGATGAGATTCCAAAACTCTTGTTACAATGTCTCGTGGGCATGCAGGTCTTGGAGAGACATTTGTTTTGTGTCACTATTATGCATTACGGCACAGTGAAGTTACTCGCTTATTCTGACTTGTTTTTTTGTAAGCGCGCCATAAACGCACGCTCAGCAGTATAGAGAGGTAATGAAAACTAATTTCACGAGCAAATTTTTTGATTTACGGATGGATACACTTTACTGTATAAAATGAGCTTTGCCCCCCTAAGACCCATTGAATTGCTGACAGGGTATTCCTAATGCTGCCATACCTCCAAATATCCTGCAGAGGGCAGCAAATCTCCATAGAACGTATTTGGCAATTAACCAGAGCAGCAAGATGCTTGTGGTGAGCATGTTCAGAAACCGCTCACATGCATTAAATGGAACATTAAATGGAACAAATATTGAACAGACCTATTTTCCCTTTATACTGTGCGGTAGGCCTCATCGTTTAACCTCGGCCTGAGCTGATGTGAAATCTTAGTAAAGAGCTGTAGGGTCATTTACTGAGCAAGTCAAGCTTGCATGCGTACATGTTGGAAGACGAGTTAGAGGTGCTGGCGCTGCCAGACCTCGGAGGGGGTACAACACATGACTAGCAAATACACCAAGGTCAGTATAAGGATGCACTAGCAGAGATGTGCCTCGGTCAAAGGCAGTGATTTGAGATATAGACAAGCATTGGCAAAGCCACGAAGTATGGCGTTGGCTGCCAGTCTTTTTGCCAATGTTGGTTTTGTAGTGTGTTTTGTAAAACGTTATTATTGGGGGAGATGCTGGGCCATCGACAATATATTATATATATGTATATATATATACATACACACACACACACACACACACACACACACACACACACACACACACACACACACACACACACACACACACACACACACACACACACACACACACACACACACACACACACACACACACACACACACACACACACACACACACACACACACACACACACACACACACACACACACACACACACACACACACACACACACACACACACACACACACACACACACACACACACACACACACACACACACACACATTGGCCAACAGCAAAAATATTTTTTTTGTCTCAAAAAGCAAACAATGCTGTAGTATTTCCTGGCACTTAAGGTAACTACTTTGTGGGCGGATGTGCTCCTTGTGCTTCTTGGGAGTAGTATAAGGCGAGGGCCAGGCTGTACCCTCCATAGCCTAGAGACCCATATAGGATGGCAGGTAAACCTCTCCATGCCCACAGCCCACCCAAGAAGCGACGCGTTCATAGAAAGTCTCAGAAACTGTGTAGAGGCCAGAAGGACACAGATCAGAAGGATAAACATTGGTTTGACCCGTGTGAGGACAGTCCATGAGCAGTCCATGAGACCCCTCTCATTTTAACAACGACAGCCTCCATTCGTGTACCTTAAAGACTTTGAAATAAGATATACAAAGGTTAATATGTTGTGCCTACCTCCTTATTTAAAGTTTAAAATGAAAAGCGCCTATACATTTTTTAAACACTGAAACATCCGAGATCTAGCATGACGTCCCCGAAGCCGTCAGGACTGTCACAGCCCCTCTTCAAGTGAGGAAATAGCTGAAGACACACCTGTTAAAGAGCATGACACCGCACCGCAGGCAGAAGCCCACTGTAGGAGAGTAGGATCTGCTTCGCATGGGTACCCCCACTTTTTGCTGAAGCTTCACTGTTTTTCGACCTTAGTCTGGCTTGGGCCCTGCTAATCAGAACCCCAGCCTAGCTGCTTCCTCTTTAAAATGGTTTCCATGTGCCTTAGGCACATCTCTGATTGGAATCTGGAGTGCCCTTATAAGTCCCTAGTATATGGTATACTATGTACCCAGGGCATAGGTACCTCAAAGGCCTACCAGGGGCTGCAGCATGTCTTGTGCCACCCCTGGAAGGCCATCCAAACTGACACCACAGGTCTGCTACTGCAGCCTGGGTAAGGTGGTGCATGCACCCCTTACTGTGATATAGGCTACCTATATCACTACATACATACACACATATAAACCTATAAGTCACTCCTATGGCAGGCCTTATCAATCCTGAAGGCAGAGTGCGTGGTTCCTATGTGAGAGGGTGCCCCTGCATGAGCAGGGCCCCTCTGCAGCGTTCGGAGACCCTTCTCTGATGCTGTTTGTAGTGCAGCCTGACCATATACTCTTAAGCGCATTATAACCTCGCGTTAAATGCTAACTTTGGGATGGCTGCACGGAAACATGTCGTGTTTGGTGTCAAACATCTTGGAATACTACCCCCCGCCAGTTCTGGCAGCGGGGGTAGCATTCCACCCTTCTAGAGGGAAAGACATGTACACACCGGTATGCCCGGTACTGACTTTCCAAGCCCTGGCATCACAAAATGGATGCCGCTGCCACAGACACGAGTCTGGCCTCCTGCTGCTGACCGAAACTCCGGCAGGGGAGGCCTGGACAATAGGTTTCCTGTCCCAGGGAGGTGTGACCACCTCCCCAGACAGGATAGTGTGTATTGGGGCTGGGTGGGAGCACTCTCTGGTGCTTTGAAGTCCTACACTGGGGGCACACTTGGTGTCCCTGTGCATACCCCAGTTCAAACCGGCTCAGGGGCTTCCAGCCCCTGCTCTGGCGTGAAACTGGACAAAGGGAAAGGGGTGTAACCACCCCTCTGCCCTGACCCTCCCATAGGTGGGGTCACAGAGTATGTCCAACCCCTTACCTTAGTATAAGTAAGGGAACCCAGTCCTTAGGACTTTAGATTTTACCTGGACGAAACTCTGATACAGAATCCTGGACCTTCGACGCTCTACTTTAAGATTAGAGGACTGAAGAATCTCCCTTGGGGTCAAGGAGTGACTCCCCTGCTTGGCAGGCACCAAAGAAGCAATTGTCCGGTCTGCATCACTGAAGCTCCCGTCGGACGCTGAAGTCTTTGCATCACCAGAGGTGGATTTCCAGACTTCCCAGAGGCTGCCCTGAGTCCCCAGCGAAACTGAGGCCTGTAGCTGTCGTGGGTAACGTGGAACCGTGACCCCTGGACACCAAACACATTTGCAAGTGCATCCTCTTCTGGGTCTCCCACGAAGTCGTGCTTTGGGCTCCAAGTAGCCCCAGCCTCCAGCACCAACTGCACCGAAGATCACTGGCCTCCACTCCACGAGTGTCCTGTAAGCCAGCTCCACGTGCACCGTCTTGAGGCTCCTTCGCGGTCGCTAGTCCGTTGGCTAGTAGGCCCTCCCGAAGGCCAATCTTTTTCTTCTTGGGCTCCCTGGTTGCTCCAGGTGTGCCCTGACTTATCCTCACTGGGTGAGTCCCCCAGACCTTGCTGGTCTGCAACATCGTCCTTCTTTGATTTCCACAAGACTTGCCGTTGCCAAGGCCTGTTGGGTCCAATCCGGTCGCCAACACCCCTGCAATCGACAGACGTCGTGGGACAGCTCGAATCCAGCTCCTGGTTGTCGTCGATACCTCCTGGACCTCGTGGCTGAAGAGTCAAGGCAACCGTCAACCTACCTGAAGCACTCGACATCGGTAGGCATCTGCTCATCGCCTTCCTGGTCACTGGCTAGTGACCCAGACTCTGTCCCCTCTGCTTTCAGGTTCTTCAGATCTTCGATCCACCTTTGGATCCACCCGAACACTTTCGACTTGGTCGCCAGCAGCACTTTGCAGCAGATCGCCATAGAAAGCGACGACGAAACCCGACCCCGAAAGACACCTATGCACCCGGCTCCCCTGGGTGAGGTAACTCGAGTACTCCGGTGCTCCCGTGGGTATAGACACTAGAACAGCCTAGTTCTCAAAGGGTTTGCTCCAAGTCCTCCTCTAAGTGTCCCTTTTCTTTTAAATTCTAATCGCGACTTTCCCCATAGAAGTTAACGGTGGGTCGCGGTTGTGTTCATACACTGCACGCGTCCCCCGTGGGTCCCCTGTGTCACTGCCTTGGGTGGTTCCTTGTGGTCTAAGCACTTCTACAGGCTCTAGGCCTTGTGTCTAGCTCAGTCGTGGTTCTTATACCACTTTATTGGTATATGGTTTGGTACGCCCCTGGGGCTCAAACGTGTATTTGTGCTATTACTGTAGATAACTAACTCGTAACGTATGTACTTCGAACTCTAGCCTCATAAAGAGACTAGAGGGGTGTGTTTAGTAATAAATACATATATTTTGAATATATACCTGGTGTGGTCCTCTTTCATTTGGTCACTCAAGAGATTATAGACTGGTAAAACAAGCTGCTTTACATTCCTTCAAGACTTAGCCTGAAGGCTGCTCTCCATAGCTACCACTAGGATAGCTTTCAATAAAGGTTGTCTTTAACCTATCTCCAACAAGGGGTTGTTTGGACTGGTGCAAGGTGCCCACTATAATTAGTGGATAGCATATGCCAGGCCAACTTCTCACATTGGTGTGCAGCGTGTGGGATTCCAGCTTGCTATTGTTTTACCAGATAATCTCAATTGAATTGATCAACTGAAAACCACTAAGGGTACCTAAGGTACACATAATCAAGCTTAGTAATACAGTAAGTTCTACTGAACTTAGAGTTGTGTGTTAAGGGACAGCACACCCTTTCTACAACTCAAGAGAGTTTAGTAGGCCACACTAGAGTAGGTAGTGCATACACCACACCTCACTAGTGATGTCTTCAAAGCCAGGACCCAGTGAGTCCTTGCCAGAAGCCAGTGGGCTTCTTCCCTCCAAGTATGATAAACTCCCATTCTTGGAATTGAGAGCATTATGCACTACTAGGAAGTTGAAGACAGGCAAAAGTGCCAGCACCCAACACCTCAGGGAGGTGTTACTAGCTGATGATCTCAGCAGGCCCCTAGGGTCTGAAGGGGTAGGCAAAGAGGGTGTGGCAGAAGATGAGGAAGGGGCCAGGGGTGAAGAAACCCAGGCCCCCCCCCCTCTGAAACTGGCCAGGAAGGTGAAAATGACCTTGTCCTGGAAAACCCAATTCCTCCTGTGGAGGAGGAGGAGGGAGAGGATCAGACTGACCTCCCCTTTGTCCCCCCAGGAAGAGTTCTGAGTGTGCCCAGAAGGTCTAGGTCTCCTTCTCAGGAGTCTAACCACTCTGACACCTCAATAGGGACCTCTGTCTCCTCTCATAGGAGGGAATCCTCTCATGAGAGGAGAAAGAGACTGATTCAATATGAGCAAGCTCAACTTGAACTCAGGAAACAGCAATTGGCTATAGACAGGGAGTCCCTAGATCTCTATAGAGAGAGACAAAAGTTGGGACTAGAGTCCCATGGTGGCAGCAGTTTCCCCAAAGATAGGGAAAGGTCTTATGACCATAGAAACCTGAGCAAGATTGTCCCTCCCTACCAGAGTGGGGATGATATCCACAAATGGATAACTGCTCTAGAGAGGGCCTGTAAAGTACAGAAGGTCCCTCAGGAGCAGTGGGCAGCAATCTTGTGGCTCTCCTTTGCAGACAAAGGTAGAGACAAGCACCTCACTGTTAGAGAGGAGAATGCTGATAATTACAAAGTCTTGAAGAGTGCTCTAATTGATGGGTTTGGCCTAACCACTGAACAATACAGGTTAAAGTTCAGGGATACCCAAAAAGCACAGACTCAAGACTGGGTAGACTTTGTTGATTGTTCTGCCAAGGCTCTGGAAGGTTGGTTATTGGGCAGTAAGGTATGTGACTTCACAGGATTGTACAATCTGATAATGAGGGAGCAGATTCTTAATAACTGTCAAAATCAGCTGTTGCATCAGCACCTGGTAGACTCTGATCTGACCTCTCCCCAAGAATTGGGAAAGAAGGCAGACAAATGGGTCAGAACCAGGGTGAAGCAGAAGGTACAGAACCAAGGTGGTGACCCTAAGAAGCAAGATTCGAAAACCTCTGATAAGGGTGGGGAGAAGGGTAAAGATCAAAAGTCTTCACAAGGCCCCCAAAAATCTTCTTCAGGTGGGGATTCACAGTCTACCAAAGGGAAAGGCCAAAGAAAACCATGGTGGACGGTCTGTAAGCAAAAGACCCACTGGACCAGTGATTGCACCAAGTCCAAAGACTCGACTCCAGCCCCCACCAATGCCCCTAAGGCACCTGCTCCCCCTAGTGCAGTTACAGTTGGTGGTGGGACTACACAAGCCAAGGGTTTAGTAGGGTTGACCCTGGGTAAAGAGATGAGCTCTGACCTAGTCAGAGAACTCACTCAGGCTGTCCTAGTCTGTGATGGAGGCATGGATATGACCTCCTCTGTGAGTCCCAGTAATCTGGGCAAGTACAGACAACAGCCCTTAATCAATGGAAGAGAGGCTTTGGCATTTAGGGACACAGGGGCAAGTGTCACCATGGTGACACAAGACCTTGTGAATCCTGGGCAGATAATACTTGGTGAAATGTACCAAGTGACCAATGCTAGCAACGTCAGAACAGACCATACTCTGGCAGTTGTTAACTTCTCCTGGGGAGGGGTAACTGGCCTTAAGAAGGTTGTGGTAAGTGCAGACCTACCCGTTGAATGCTTGCTTGGCAATGACTTAGAAACTTCAGCTTGGGCAGAAGTGGAGCTCAGGACCCATGCAGAAATGCTGGGGATCCCTGCAGATGTGTTTGCTGTGACCAGGTCACAAGCCAAAATGTCTAGCACTGAACAGGCCTTGGATTCTGGAATAATGGACCAAGTGCCTTCCAAGAAGAGGAGTAGTAGGGTAAAGGCAGTGCCTTCCCCCTTGGCTCAGAAGGAAGATCAGTCCCTTGAGGGGGATGATCTCAGTCCTGAGGAAGGAACTGTCCCAGAGGAGCTTGAACCTGAACAGGTTGAGTTCTTGGGGACAGGGGGACCTTCCAGGGCAGATCTGAGCCAGGAGCAGCAGAGCTGCCCCTCTCTTGAACCCCTCAGACAGCAAGCTGCTGCTGAGGCTGCTGGGAAAGCTAGTGGTCCCCATACTGTGTATTGGGATGATGGACTCTTGTACTCAGAGTGTAGAGACCCCAAGCCTGGTTCTACCAGGAGGTTGGTTATACCTCTGAAGTTCAGGGGCTTCCTATTGACCCTAGCCCATGATATTCCCTTAGCAGGTCACCTGGGCCAGAACAAGACTTGGGACAGAATTGTCCCTCACTTTCACTGGCCCCACATGTCTGAAGACACCAAGGAGTTTTGTCGCTCCTGTGTAACCTGCCAGGCCAGTGGCAAGGCAGGTGGCACTACAAAGGCCCCCTGATACCACTACCTGTGGTGGGGGTTCCCTTTGAAAGGGTGGGGATTGACATTGTTGGTCCCATGGATCCCCAAACAGCATCTGGGCACAGGTTTATCCTGGTGGTAGTGGATCATGCCACCAGGTACCCAGAGGCTATACCCCTTAGGACCACTACAGCACCTGTGGTGGCAAGGGCCCTCCTGGGAATTTTCTCAAGAGTGGGCTTCCCTAAGGAGGTTGTATCAGACAGGGATGCAAACTTTATGTCTGTTTACTTAAAAGCAATGTGGAAGGAGTGTGGAGTGACTTACAAGTTCACCACACCCTATCACCCACAATGCAATGGTTTAGTTGAGAGATTCAACAAAACCTTGAAGGGCATGATTAAAGGGCTCCCAGAAAAGCTTAGGCGAAGATGGGACATACTCTTGCCCTGCCTTTTATTTGCGTACAGGGAGGTGCCTCAAAAGGGGGTTGGCTACAGCCCTTTTGAACTTTTGTTTGGTCACCCTGTCAGGGGTCCACTGTGCTTGGTGAAGGAAGGATGGGAGTTACCTCTCAAGCCCCCAAAGCAGGACATAGTGGACTACGTACTTGGTCTCCGCTCCCGAATGGCTGAGTATATGAAAAAGGCAACTAAAAACCTTGAGGCTAGCCAGGAACTTCAAAAGGCCTGGCATGACCAAAAGGCTGTACTGACTGTTTATCAGCCAGGACAGAAGGTGTGGGTGTTGGAGCCAGTGGCCCCAGCAGCTCTCCAAGACAAATGGAGTGGACCCCATACCATTGTTGAGCAGAAGGGTGAGGTTACCTACTTAGTAGACCTAGGAACACCCAGGAGTCCCCACAGGGTTCTCCATGTCAACAGGTTAAAACCATATGTGGACAGGGCAGACATGGGCTGATGAGGGACAGGAGGAAGAGAGTGACCCACTCCCTGACCTGCTCTCACAGAACCCTGGTGATGGGTCAGTGGATGGTGTAGCCTTGGCAGGCAGCCTCACTACCCAGCAACAGACTGATTGCAGACAGGTGCTCAATCAGTTCAGACACATATTCTCACTGACACCCAGTCAGACTAACTGGTGCACTCATGAAGTGGACACTGGGGACAGTCTGCCTATTAAAAATAAGATTTATAGGCAACCTGACCATGTCAGGGACTGTATCAGGACAGAAGTCCAGAAGATGTTGGATTTGGGAGTTATTGAACCCTCAGATAGCCCTTGGGCTAGTCCAGTGGTCCTTGTGCCAAAACCTCACACCAGTGGTGGGAAAAGAGAGATGAGGTTTTGTGTGGACTACAGGGGTCTCAATGCAGTCACTAGGACTGATGCCCATCCAATACCCAGGGCAGATGAGCTAATAGACACTTTGGCCTCAGCCAAGTATCTAAGCACATTTGACCTGACAGCTGGCTACTGGCAGATCAGACTTGCTGATGATGCAAAGCCAAAGACAGCATTCTCAACCACTAGTGGGCATTATCAATTTGTGGTGATGCCCTTTGGTCTGAAGAATGCACCTGCCACTTTTCAGAGGTTGGTGAATACAGTCCTTACAGGTCTGGAAGCCTATAGTGCAGCATATCTAGATGATATTGCTGTCTTTAGCTCCACCTGGGAGGATCACCTGGTCCACCTCAGAAATGTTTTACAGGCCCTGCAGAAAGCAGGCCTGACTATCAAGGCCACCAAGTGCCAGATAGGGCAGAGTCAGGTTGTGTACCTGGGCCACCTTGTGGGTGGGGGCCAGGTTCAACCACTGCAGAGCAAGATCCAGACCATCATGGACTGGACTGCTCCAACTACCCAGACTCAGGTGAGAGCCTTCTTAGGCCTGACTGGGTACTATAGGAGATTTGTCAAGGGGTATGGATCAATAGTGACCCCTGAATGACTTAACTTCCAAGAAAATGCCCAAAAAGGTTCAGTGGACAGTTAGCTGTCAAAAGGCATTTGATGACCTGAAGCAGGCCATGTGCACTGCTCCCATTCTACAGAGTCCTGATTACTCCAAGAAGTTCATTGTTCAAACTGATGCATCTGAATTGGGGGTAGGGGTTGTACTGTCACAATTGAATGATGAAGGTCAGGATCAGCCAGTAGCTTTCATTAGCAGAAGGCTGACCCCTAGAGAGAAACGTTGGTCAGCCATTGAGAGGGAGGCCTTTGCTGTGGTCTGGGCTCTGAAGAAGTTGAGGCCATACTTGTTTGGTACTCACTTCCTTGTTCAAACAGACCATAAGCCCCTCTTATGGCTAAAACAAATGAAGGGTGAAAACCCCAAACTGCTTAGGTGGTCCATTTCCCTACAGGGGATGGACTTCACACTGGAACATAGACCTGGGAGTAACCATGCCAATGCAGATGGACTCTCTAGGTACTTCCACTTAGAACATGAAGACTTAACTGGGCAAGGTTAGTTTAATGTCCCTACGTTTGGGGGGGGGGGGGTTGTGTAGGAGAGTAGGATCTGCTTCACATGGGTACCCCCACTTTTTGCTGATGCTTCACTGTTTTTCGACCTTAGTCTGGCTGGGGCCCTGCTAATCAGAACCCCAGCCTAGCTGCTTCCTCTTTAAAATGGTTTCCATGTGCCTCTGATTGGAATCTGGAGTGCCCTTATAAGTCCCTAGTATATGGTATACTATGTACCCAGGGCATAGGTACCTCAGAGGCCTACCAGGGGCTGCAGCATGTCTTGTGCCACCCCTGGAAGGCCATCCAAACTGACACCACAGGTCTGCTACTGCAGCCTGGGTAAGGTGGTGCATGCACTCCTTACTGTGATATAGGCTACCTATATCACTACATACATACACACATATAAACCTATAAGTCACTCCTATGGCAGGCCTTATCAATCCTGAAGGCAGAGTGCGTGGTTCCTATGTGAGAGGGTGCCCCTGCATGAGCAGGGCCCCTCTGCAGCGTTCGGAGACCCTTCTCTGATGCTGTTTGTAGTGCAGCCTGACCATATACTCTTAAGCGCATTATAACCTCGCGTTAAATGCTAACTTTGGGATGGCTGCACGGAAACATGTCGTGTTTGGTGTCAAACCTCTTGGAATACTACCCCCCTCTAGAAGGGCCAGCATTCCACCCTTCTAGAGGGAAAGACATGTACACACCGGTATGCCCGGTACTGACTTTTCAAGCCCTGGCATCACAAAATGGATGCCGCTGCCACAGACACGAGTCTGGCCTCCTGCTGCTGACCAAAACTCCGGCAGGGGAGGCCTGGACAATAGGTTTCCTGTCCCAGGGAGGTGTGACCACCTCCCCAGACAGGATAGTGTGTATTGGGGCTGGGCGGGAGCACTCTCTGGTGCTTTGAAGTCCTGCACTGGGGGCACACTTGGTGTCCCTGTGCATACCCCAGTTCAAACCGGCTCAGGGGCTTCCAGCCCCTGCTCTGGCGTGAAACTGGACAAAGGGAAAGGGGTGTAACCACCCCTCTGCCCTGACCCTCCCATAGGTGGGGTCACAGAGTATGTCCAACCCCCTACCTTAGTATAAGTAAGGGAACCCAGTCCTTAGGACTTTAGATTTTACCTGGATGAAACTCTGATACAGAATCCTGGACCTTCGACGCTCTACTTTAAGATTAGAGGACTGAAGAATCTCCCTTGGGGTCAAGGAGTGACTCCCCTGCTTGGCAGGCACCAAAGAAGCAATTGTCCGGTCTGCATCGCTGAAGCTCCCGTCAGACGCCGAAGTCTTTGCATCACCAGAGGTGGATTTCCAGACTTCCCCAAGACTGCCCTGAGTCCCCAGCGAAGCTGAGGCCCGTAGCTGTCGTGGGTAATGTGGAACTGTGACCCCTGGACACCGAACACATTTGCAAGTGTATCCTCTTCTGGGTCTCCCACAAAGTCGTACTTTGGGCTCCGAGTAGCCCCAGCCTCCAGCACCAACTGCACTGAAGATCACTGGCCTCCACTCCACGAGTGTCCTGTGAGCCAGCTCCACGTGCACCGTCTCGAGGCTCCTTCGCGGTCGCTAGTCCGTTGGCTAGTAGGCCCTCCCGAAGGCCAATCTTTTTCTGCTTGGGCTCCCTGGTTGCTCCAGGTGTGCCCTGACTTATCCTCGCTGGGTGAGTCACCCAGACCTTGCTGGTCTGCAACATCGTCCTTCTTCGATTTCCACGAGACTTGCCGTTGCCAAGGCTTGTTGGGTCCAATCCGGTCGCCGACACCCCTACAATCGACAGACGTTGTGGGACAGCTCGAATCCAGCTCCTGGTTGTCGTCGACGCCTCCTGGACCTCGTGGCTGAAGAGTCAAGACGACTGTCAACCTACCTGAAGCACTCGACATCGGTAGGCATCTGCTCATCGCCTTCCTGGTCACTGGCTAGTGACCCAGACTCTGTCCCCTCTGCTTTCAGGTTCTTCAGATCTTCGATCCACCTTTGGATCCACCCGAACACTTTCGACTTGGTCGCCAGCAGCACTTTGCAGCAGATCGCCATAGAAAGCGACGACGAAACCCGACCCCGAAAGACACCTATGCACCCGGCTCCCCTGGGTGAGGTAACTCGAGTACTCCGGTGCTCCCGTGGGTATAGACACTAGAACAGCCTAGTTCTCAAAGGGTTTGCTCCAAGTCCTCCTCTAAGTGTCCCTTTTCTTTTAAATTCTAATCGTGACTTTCCCCATAGAAGTTAACGGTGGGTCGCGGTTGTGTTCATACACTGCACGCGTCCCCCGTGGGTCCCCTGTGTCACTGCCTTGGGTGGTTCCTTGTGGTCCAAGCACTTCTACAGGCTCTAGGCTTTGTGTCTAGCTCAGTTGTGGTTCTTATACCACTTTATTGGTATATGGTTTGGTACGCCCCTGGGGCTCAAACGTGTATTTGTGCTATTACTGTAGATAACTAACTCGTAACGTATGTACTTCGAACTCTAGCCTCATAAAGAGACTAGAGGGGTGTGTTTAGTAATAAATACATATATTTTGAATATATACCTGGTGTGGTCCTCTTTCATTTGGTCACTCAAGAGATTATAGACTGGTAAAACAAGCTGCTTTACATTCCTTCAAGACTTAGCCTGAAGGCTGCTCTCCATAGCTACCACTAGGATAGCTTTCAATAAAGGTTGTCTTTAACCTATCTCCAATAAGGGGTTGTTTGGACTGGTGCAAGGTGCCCACTATAATTAGTGGACAGCATATGCCAGGCCAACTTTTCACACCCACTTCCAATAACTTCAAGCCAGCTACCTTTGTCCTGGAAACACCTCGGATTGTATATTTACCTTGCACCCTGTACAGTAACAGCACTCGGCTTCCTCCTTGCCTAGATTCGTGATATAGAAACACCCGATAGATGCTTTAGAAGGCGAGCTCCTCACCCAGGTCTAGCACCCGCCTCCTTCACAAGAACGCAGACACGTAGCGCAGAGAGCCCTGTCAGGGCCCAGAGTAGAAAAGCATTCCTACTAACCACGTGAGCCAAGCACAATACATTCAAATTCCAGGAAATAGTGAAAATGTTTTAATACAGCTTTCGTATAGTGCTTGCTGCCTTGGTTTTACAGCTTCTTAACACGCGTCTCATGGTCAAATCAATTGAACTCCATTATTTTGTTTCTCTTGGAAGCAGAAAAAAATGTGTTGGGCATGCCCGGATGCAGCGAGTGCATCAACGCACAGAACTATAATTCCATTTATAAAGCATAAATGTTCCTAAATGCATGCATAGTCATACAAGTACGCATATATTTGTTGAATGTACAACACTTCAATGTGTTGCGTAGCACGCCCCCCCACTCACTTTGTAATGAACTGTATAGTTACCATTCTGACTCAATCTGCGCCCACCTTGATACTAGGGTATGTTCAACGGAGGACTCCTATAAATGTTTCTACATTTTTACTTTTTAAAACACCCTTTAGAAAGTACCTAAAGACACTCTGGCGGTGGGGGGAGGACAGCAGCACAGCACCCGTAATGGTGTGGCCATCGTGCCAATGTTGTTTGTGAATGGTATTTGCAATGTTTTCCAACACTGTGATGACACACACACAACAGACACACACCACCACACCCACCTTTTTATCACACCATAAACTACAGAGGAGAGATGGTCAACCCGGGGAGTTCAGGGGAAGAGCAGAGCAGGGATTTGGGTGGGTCAAAGAGTCAAAACACGAGCCGAGCTGGCAAAAAACAATCATGTCCGGTTACTTACCGGTAATATTCATTACTCCGAGTTGTAGCCCTCCCCGTCACAGTCCTGGTTGTGTGGTTTGGACTGTGACTGGGAGGGCTGACGAGGAGGTAATGGATGACATGCATGCGTTCTCGCTTCCTCTCATTTCCCCTCCATCTTGCTACCTGCCTCTCCTTTCTCTTCTTCCGTCTCTCCATTCCTCTCTAGCTTGTTCTCCCTTTGTCTCTCTTTCCTCTCACCTTCTCCCCGTTTCCACTTTCACCATCTCCATCCTTTCTGCGCCCCCCACACCCAGGCACACTACGAGGTCTTGTTCCAAGTCCCGCTGGGTGTAAACGAGCAGGACCTGACTAGTGTTTCAGGCTTGTTGCATGTTGAAATATAGCCCCCTGTGGTAACAAGTTTGTGCGTGTATCACATATAGATACTATACTGTATACTTATTAGCATAGTTTGCTAATGTTTTATGCTCACTTTCTTCATTAATTTCTGCTATACATATATGTTTTTTTTTTAATTTTTGTACCTATTTAAGTGTTGTTTTTACACCTTAGTGGGTCAGACTACATCCCTTTGCTTGAAAACTTAACTCTGCTCACACTCTGTGATTCTATTCATTTATTACCATGCAAAATGTTACTGCACCTCCATTTTTTCTTCAATCTCCTGGTGATCCACCCATTAAGTGGTCTAAATGGAAAAAAAGTTTTTGAAAGGTATTCTCGTGTTTGTGGTACTTCACTCAGTGCGGAGAGAACAGCTTTACTTCTACATTGCCTTGGTTCTGAGGGTCAAGACGTTTTTGATCATCTTCCTGATGTTCCAGACAACATTGCAGTTGATCTTAATGAATACAAGATATGCATGCATAAACTTGATGTGCATTATTTGCCTAAAGTAAGCACCATCGAAGAACGATATAATTTTGGCAAAAGACTACAAAGGGAAGGTGAATCAACTGAAAACTATGTTACAGACCTGAGATGTTTAGCCTCTTCTTGTAAATTTGGTACTTTAATTGACGAAAGAATCAGAGATCAATTTATGTTGGGCTGTAAAATCGAAAAAATATGTGAAGAGCTATGGCTCAAGGATGAGCCTAGTTTGGATGAAGTTTTAGTGGTTTCTAAACGTATTGAACATTCTTTGAAGTTCATAGAAGTTATAAAGAAAGACCTCAATAAGGAAGTATCTGCTGTAAATGTAAATCCTACTACTAAGGTTAAGATTGCGTCCAAAGGTAGTGAACCTAATTCGAAAGCATCTTCGTTTAAAAAGAAGCTTTCAATGTTCAAAGTTGGAAAGATAGGAAATGTCATGTCCAGCTCTCAAGTCTGTCTGTACCTTTTGTAAAAAAAAAGAGGCACTTTGCGATTGTGTGTAGAATGAGAGGACTTAAACAAAAGGTGAGTGAAGTTGATTGTGGGTTGAGTGAAGATGTGCAAGATTTTCAGTGTGGACAAATTTTATTACAAGTCGGTGGAGAAGGACCCATGGATTTTATTATGGTGGAAGATGAGAAAACCAAAGTTTTGTTTGACTCTGGTGCCAAAATTACCATTATTGCCAACATGTTTTATGAACACAAGTTACAGGGAAAGGTCAAACTGTTTAAACAAGATATCAAACCATATGTGTATGGCGGTGAGCCCATTGAACTTCGGGGGTATTTTGTGGGTTTGGTGGAATATGAGGGTCATTTTACCTCTGGTAAAGTTTATGTTTTGAAGAAAGGTGATAGTATTTTGAGTTGGTGGCATCAAAAAGACCTGGGAGTCATGTTGGATCCTAATAATGATCCTCCCATCATTCTTAAAAATGTACAACCAGTCAAGCTTGTTGGGCATGATTTCTCTTTACAAGAGAAGTTAAAAGAAGAATTTCCTCAAGTTTTTGGTGGAAAATTAGGCTGTTTAAAGGGTTGCTGTCACAAGATCAAGCTTGCGCCTGGCTCAGTACCTGTTTCATGTAAGGTCCGTATTGTTCCTTTTTCTGTTAGGGACGAAATGAGCAACGAATTGAAGAGGCTCAAATCCCAAGGTATTATAGAGGAGGTTGAAGGAACTTCATGGTTGGCACCTGTTGTTGCTGCAAGGAAAGCTGATGGCTCACTCAGATTGTGTGTGGATCTCAGGCAGCTCAATAAGTGTATGTTAGTAGATAAATATCCCCTGCCTAACATTTCCAAGCTGCTGACGATGGTTGGGGGTGCTAAGGTTTTCAGCACCATTGATTTAACCTCAGCCTACCATCAAATTTAATTGGATGAGTCCTCCAAAGATCTAACAGCTTTTGTCACACCTTTTGGCACCTATAGATTTGTGAGGATGCCGTTTGGTCTCGTGTCAGCAGCCTCAGTCTTTCAGAGAGCCATGGAGAAAATTTTGCATGGTCTCTCTGGAGACTGCATATATCAAGATGATATTCTAGTATATGGGTGTGATGGAGTTGAACATGATGGCAGAGTCAGGAAAGTGCTGGAAAGATTGGGTTCTCACAATCTCACCATTACGTTAGAGAAATGTAAGTTTGGATGTGATAAGATAGACTACTTGGGCCATTCAATAACTGTGGATGGAGTTGTTCCCAAATCTGAACTGGTTGATACCATTATGAATTTATCCTCACCGTCATCCAAAGAAGAACTTTTACATTTCTTAGGGATGGCTGAGTACTACAATAAGTTTTTTAAAGATTTTGCCAAAGTCACCTACAACATGAGAAACTTATTGAAGAAAGGAGCTAAGTTTGAATGGAACGATGCGTGTGAAAGTGAATTCAAAGAAGTAAAGGTAAAACTATCGCAGGCACCTAAACTTCGTAATTTTGATCCAAGTAAATCCTCTATCATTGCCACTGATGCCAGCCTCAAAGGTTTGGGCGCTGTATTATATCAAGGTGGTTTTGGTCCAGAAAACACCATTATGTTCATTTCCAGGAGTCTTAGGGGGGCCGAAACTAGGTACTCTGTCATTGAGAAGGAGGCCCTTGCTGTTCATTGGGCCATCGATAAATTGAAGAAATTTTTGTGGGGGTCTACCTTTTTGATCAAGACTGATCATAAGCCATTGTGTAAAGTTCTTACCAACAAGGGTATTGATTGTATTTCACCTAGGATTTCCAAATGGGTGATAAGCCTGCAGGCTTATGATTTTATTGTGAAATACGTTCCGGGATCTGACAATGTGGTGGCTGATACACTATCTAGGTTAGTTCCTGCAAAAAATGGCTCTTTCTGGTTGAATAATGAGCAGGATGATGTAACGTTTAACAGGTATACTGATTTTGTTTGTGAGATTGGATATGAAAGTATTTCACGAGAACGTTGGCATGAGGCGTGTCGAGAGGATGAAGTACTTCAGAGTGTTATGGAACTTATTTGCTCTGGTTGGCAATATAAGGAACAAGGGGATGCTTTCTGCAAAGATTTCTGGTGTGTGAAGGATCAATTATCCTCTACTGAGGGTCTGTTGTTGAGAGGTCATAGGCTTGTGCCTCCTGAAACTCTACGTAAAGAGTTAATTGATCTCACTCATAAAACTCATTAGGGCATTTCAAAGACCAAAGAAAATTTACGATCCTCTTATTGGTGCCTGGGATGGATCTACAGGTCGAGCGGATGATCAGGGATTGTGTGCAATGTTCCCTCAGTGAAAAGAGTATGAAAACAAGGACACAGGCAATGATTGTTCGCACACGTCCAAGTGGTCCTTGGAAAGACATTGCTATGGATATATTGGGCCCTGTACAGAGTGATGGTTTGGATACTTATGTTATTGTTGTAATGGATCTTTTCTCCAGGTGGCCTGAGATCAGTTTCTCTAGGGTTGTAGACACCAAGACTGTTCTCAATGTTCTTAAAGTTTTATTTAGCAGGGATGGACTGCCTGAATCACTCCTTACTGAGGATGTATGATGATACAATGCGATCATTTAGATCGCGGTACATTACATTGCTGCTTTTACAACGCAAGTCGTTACAACGACTTGCGCTGGAGGGCGCTGGACTTAGGAATATTGTGATTTACTATTCCAACTCCAGCCTACATAACAGTAGGGAAGGTGTTGGAATAGTAAATCACACTATTCCTTAGTCTAGAGCGCCATCCACCACAAGTCGTTGTAACGACTTGCGTTGTAAAAACAGCGATGTAAGTGTATTGCGGTGTTTTGACTGCGTTGTAAAGGTCATTTTCCCTCCCTGACAATGGAGTACAACTCATCTCGAATGAGATGGAGGAGTTTCTCTTGGGGTGTGGTATTGTTCATAAAAAATGTGCTCTTTATCATCCAGAGACAAATGGAACTGTAGAAAGGTTTAATCGTGTCCTGAAGGAGACCATCTCGTTAGCCAAGAACAATTGCCTTACCTGGAAAGAAGAAGTTTTAAAAAAGGTTGAGGCATATCGGTTTTCTGTTCACACCACTACATCTCCATTTTTTTTATTTCGTGGGAGACAACCTGATACTTTGTTAGAACCTTCTTGGGTAAACAAATTTCTTTCTTGCAAGAGTGCTGTCTTAGATAGACAAGATTGGAAATTAAGGGAAGATGCAAAATGCTTGAAGAATAAACAACAATTTGATTTAAGGCGTGCAGTAAAAAAAACTAAGGTTGCAGTGGGTGACCTTGTAGTAATTAAGAGACCGGGGTGGTGTGCTGCTGGTTCAAAGTTTAGCAAACCCTTTA
Organism: Calotriton arnoldi; assembly: GCA_963921515.1. NCBI lineage: Eukaryota > Metazoa > Chordata > Amphibia > Caudata > Salamandridae > Calotriton > Calotriton arnoldi. The sequence goes on from CAWUFW010004297.1 coordinate 1,566,598, forward strand.
AAGTGATCAAATTGTTTAAGAATGCTGTTAAAACTTCAGATTACAAGGTGTGGTATCTTAGCCGAGTTGTCTGCACAGGAAGAAATGTGGGTTGTGACATCTTTGCCGATGAGGGTGGTGGTGTTTCCAGAAGGAGATCGGAAAGAACTACTTGCACCCCGCTTTATTTAGATGATTATGTGACTTAGTTCCTTCTTACTTCTTCTTTACATTGTTTTGCTGCAACATTCATGTTTTTGTACATTTTGTTTCATGTTCAATGCATTACTTATATTTTACTTCATTCACTTGTTTTTGCTTAACATATTCAATGTTTGTTCTTGTGTTAGTGAGGGAGGTGTGTGGTAACCTACATTCTGCTGCTCTCCTCATGATGTCATTTACAAAGACTCTAGAATGCTTTACAGGCTGTGCTGGTTATAGAATGTGGGGTGGTAAAACGGTCCTTGAGGCAGAGCTGTGTGGGTGGCTGAGCTGTTTCTTCCACTTACTGCCAAAATAAACCCTTCACTGGACTACGCTTCATTTCTTCAGGATTACAAGTGTACGTTTTAACACCTCCCATCCCCTCCCCCTCCCCCCACCCCATCCCACCCCCTCCACCCCCCTCTGCTGCATTCAGGGCCCTTGGAGAATGGTGTGAGGGTCTCAAACGCGCGAGGCGGAGCCGGACACCTGCTCGAGCCCGGCTCGAGCTTTCAGTGGCTCGCCTTCTTTCATTCACTGTGGTCACGCAGAGACTTAGGAGAGTATATTATGAAGGCAGTTAGGATCTGACATGACCATGTGTTCTACCTTTCACAATCCACCCTCGCTCATTCTCACGTCCCACAACCAAAAAGCAGGGGAATTTAGAGCGTGGCCAGGCTGGCGACTGTGAGGGGGTTAACTTTCAGGCAGAGTTTCAGGACAGGGGGAAAGAGGCAGTGGACAGAGTCCAAGCAGTTCCCCTTTTACGTGTAGGCTATTAATTTTTGTTCTTTTTTTTGCACAATACGAACTGTACATATAATATATTTTGCAATGAAATGTGACTCTTTTACTCCAGCTCTGTTTATAACTTGGCCTCTGGAGGTCAGTGTGGGCTTTATTTTGTGTTCGCGAGGAGGACTTTCGGTGCGCCCATTTCTAGTAAGAACGGTTCCCTTTTCAAGGTGTTTCAGTCTAATATTTTAATGCAATTAACTTTCTTGGTGGAACTTAAAAATGAATAAGGAATAAAGAACGAACGAGAGCGAACAGATGTGAAATATTAGAGGTTGTTAGAAAATCTTGATTGTGTTGTTAAGAATTCGTTGTTATGAACAAAAGGTTCTTTAATAATGCTAATTGCATGCAAACGTGTTCTGTGTAAATCACTTTGGATAAAAGCTTTATAAAGATAATACGGTTTAATTGTTTTAATTCCAGACAAATCAGAAACAGCATCACACAACCCATCAAATTAGGTATTTTATTCCCTGTAATAAAAATCCCTGTGCCACTGTTGTGGGGGGAAGGAGAGGAATTCTCACTCACTAAGGTTTCATTAAAACCAGAAGACAGAAATGAACAGGTCACGTTTTGCAGGTGAGTTTACAGACAGTTGGAAGTTTCTTAGGAACCCCATCTCGGTCGCCTTTCAGCGATGACGCATCAGACTATGGTGGGCGGGAGGTGACAGCATACTGTGCCCCTGCAATGAGATGGTTTTATTTCTCTTTTGCGGGAAGGGACGCTGCTGCTGATGGAGCCTGAACCCATCCTTCCTTTGAGTGGAAGGGACGCCACGCTTTCAGGTATGAGGGGGACAGTTCCACCCACACACACGGAGGTCACAGCTCCCGATATTTATAGATGCAAATATGCCTGGTAATGTCCCAGGACGTGGATTTTGTTTGTTGCAAGTACCAGCATCGGCATATTTAAGTAGAAAACTGGTAATAGGTGCTAATTGTCCCAGCTAATAAACAACGTATCGTTATTTATGAGGCGCAATCAATTTCACACCTAACACATGGCCACTCGCCATGAAACATAACTCAGAATGAATTCATTTTGTGTGCAGGTTTCAAGGCCGATAGTGAAAGTAACAAGAATCAGAGAAGGATTGCGCCACCGCGCAAAGGAGAGTCACCTGGTTATTCAAATTATGGTCATTTCAGTCACTCAAAGTCATCAAAATCCCCCAACACACATCTGCCGTTGGTTCCTGGTGAAATGTAGGCACAAAAACAAACACACACACAAACACACACACTCTTCTTCCTCTCTCTCGCTCAGTCTCTCTGTCTCACTAACACTCTTTATCCCACTCTCTTTGTCCATGTCTGAGAGAAGTAAGTAGCACCCTAAATAACTTTATATGAGAATTATAGTTTACTAGTTCTACTTTTAAGCAAAGTTGAATTTAAGCTGCCAAAAAGTTCTTAGCAGCAATGGTGCCCATCATACCACAGAAACGACAAAGGATTTCAACTGTTTTTAAAAGCGGATTACGCCTGCACATTGGATTTCACTGAAAATGATGATTTTTTACAGCTGCCAAAATGTTACTTAATGTCAAATTCCAAAAAGAACACGTTTTGGGGGGGGGAACAGAAGTGAAGCTTCACGTCCCTACAACTTGTTAAGTGCGGCATTATGGTGACCTTTATCCTGTACCAAACATCAAAGAGTGACTTACTCAGGATTCACACTCACTAAATCATTTTTCATCACTCTCTCCAAGTTTAGTTGAAGGTAAAGAAGATTGTCAGAGCTTTTTATTAATTAGAAAATCATGTTCATTTGCATGTGTTTAGTTAGCATAATTAAGCTGCAAAGCTAATTTACTGGGCCTTTGTCCATTTCCACTGACAGCTGTAAACGTGGCTTTTAAAGGTTGCACAAAAAAGTTTCCTGCATGCCTGTTTCTTTCCCTCTTCTGTGTTTTTTCTTTTCGTTAGTCAATAATAGGATTAATTTCATGGTGATGGCTCTTGTTAGTGTAACTTTGTTAGTGTAGTGCATGGGGCACACATCCAATTTCACAGTTCCCACAAGGCATTTTCAGCAGGAAATAACTTCCAGTGAGCAAAACTTACAAGAAAAGCATCAGTGTAAGTAAATAAAATTTACAAGATATATACAAAATCCAATAATCATAATGTATGATCCCCAGGGTGATTTAATTATTTTTTGTTTTTTTTTATTTCCCAGGATCGTGATATGTTGTCAAGTGGAATGCCAGAAATAGAATCAAGGTCTTCTAGTTGCATAATTGACAACATTGCTACCAATCCATATTTCTTTTCAAGTGCTAAAGGTACCAGGTGACATGTAATATAGTAATTCTCCATCCACGGCGTTGCATTAGAGGTGGCTATTAAAATGGTAAGTGCACTTTGTTCTCCAGTAGTTATCCTAACAATTATTGGTGCTTTTTACATCAAAGGTGCCAATTGATGGATCAGGGCTATGTGTGAGTCTCTATGAGACAAGAGCCCTTAATACAATCCAAAAATTTAGCCAGAGAGTAAACATAAAACTAAACATCGGAAAATCCACACAGGAAGATCCACTCAAGTCAAGATTCAAAGTCAAAACCATGAACGTTAATTACATTTAAGAATCAATACAGAAAGCCAAAGACACTAGATAATCAAATCAAATAATGCAAATTGCAAAATATAATCTGCTGGGGAAAAGGAGCCCTCATCTTATCACTAGCCAGAACCGATTAAGGTCTGCAAAATGCAAATAACGAGCAAAATGTCAAAAGTACAACTGAGTTTGAGGCAGAAGAGAACATGAAATTATTCCAAGTGCAGATCGATAGACTAACATGGAGACCGTTCTCTAAAGGGATCGGCAAGGAACCTAAGCAAGCAAGTAATAATTGGTCTGACACAGGGGTCTACCTCTAAGGATATCAGGAAAACAACTTGTTCCTCCAAATACTTTTGGCAAAAAACATACAGTCACTGTGGTATAGCAAAAAAGTTACACTTCTAGACCCAATAGTAAAACAGAAAACACATCAATACCCTCTGCTCTACATCTAATGAATAGGTTGACCTATGCCTTACACAGAATACAAAAGCACATTCAAAAATATAAACAACACCTCCGATCGGCTGAAGAAAGTGGCCTTCATTTGTATATATTTGTAAGTCTGTTTCTCCAGGAAGACAAAATGATGCATTGTAATGAATTGTTTGCATTGTATACTAGCATGGTGAAAGGCCTAAGTAACTTCTGATTAATTTCAATTAAATGACACAAATATTAATTTTAGAATTCTCATTCACACAATCATCATTATTCCCTGTACCCACTTTAGTATCCCATAAGTATGACATTCAAATCTGCAACGAAAGGTTACACACAGATCTATACAATGATCTGTCAGAGATCTGAGAGAGAGTGTAATGCACGCACTTCTGCTTAGTAACCTATCAATGCTTCAAGCTAACAAAAACAGGTTATAAAAAGTACGTATTATTTGCAGGTAAATGTCTGGAATGGGTTGGTCTTAGGAAGCAATAAAGATTGAGAGAAAAAGAGCGCATCTAAACAGGATCTGTGAGGAATCTCTGAGCATGTGTCAAGTAATGGCCGTAGACAGCATTAGGTGGGTTCAGTAGAAAGATGTTGCAGGTTGTACATTTCCAAATCAAACAGTAAGTTCAGTTTGCTCTTGGCTAAGTAGAAATATAGCTAGTGAAAATAAGAGGGGAATTGGTTTGAACTTGGGGTACGAGCACTCAATCAGAGGATACTATTTAGATTGGACTATGTCTATGTTCTTTCTCCTTCAGAGAGTTTGTCGCAAGTTAATTTATCAACATCTCATGATTATGCAGTCTGTAGTTTGTGTTTTTAGAGCACTTATTTAGACAGGAATATAGGCTATTTTGGCAACTTTGAGCCCATGGACCTAGGTTCTACACATGTTTTTGACCCTTCGGTGAGCATTATTTAATCTCCCTAGGGATAAAATTTGTATATGAGTGAATTGTAATGTAGTTGTATAATTTTACATGCCCATTTGATGTATACGATGGCATATCAGTCTTGATTTCCAGATAGACATATGAATACCAACACATGCATACTTGCAATAGCTGGCTTAGACTTGTCTTTGAGTCAAGTGAAAGATTGCTCCTTACAGACTCCCAGAGTTCAAACCTTGTGAACTTAGGGGCATTTGTAATGGTGATCTTTTGGTTGTCCATTTTGAGCTGTTCTACCTGTGTAGGAATCACCCTTGAAAGAGCAGCTTTACCGGTGAGCTGGTAGAGGTAAGCATTTGTGTCTCCCCTTACCATACGTCATCTAGAGGTCCTTCTCTCTTTAATGTCCTTCCAGCCCTTGTTCAGAAAAGTGACTGGATTCAGGACCACTGGAATTATGTAGCAATGGAGGAGAAAATTATGCAGCAGAGTTGAGTCTATTATGCAGCAATACAAGGACATTTTGCAGCATAATGCAGTGCATTCTGTGACTGTATTATTCTACTTGTTGAACATTGTAGCACATACTAATACTACAGGACCTACAGTTTCACCTCATTAGTGCCAGTTTGACACCTAACTACTACTATCACCAAAAGAAAGATTATCACTTAATGTTTGCAATGATCTGCCACTGTAAGGCACCACAGGTGGTGCTTTTTTTTTTTGTAACACTTGATTAACATAAACTAGAAATATTTTTTTAAATCTGCAAATGATTAATGTAGCGTGGAAATGATGGCTAGGTAAGTTCCTTCTTCCACTCTACTTTGACCTGTTGACACTTTCTGATGAGTCCAGACCGCAGAAGTGGCTGTTATGTAGGCCTGGGCAGAATTTCAATTATGCCAGAGTAATTTCGGTAATTCCCAGTTACTCTGTGATGCAGAATTACCGATCATTAAGTGATTACTCCTTCTTGCGTAATTAAAAGTAATTTATGGAAAAAATCCTAATTCAAGATCACATTTAGCAAGTGCGAGCGGCAGCTTGTGCTCCCTATTTGTGTTCTGCTGCATTTAGCGCTGTTTCTATGAGCAAAATGCATCCTCTCATCCATTTTTGATGTGAGGGTGCATTTTTCGCTAAGAAAATAGCGCTAAATTTTGGGAGTAAATTGGGGGAAAATCCAACCCCAAGAGCACATTTAGTGAGCGAGAGTGGACACTCCCTATTTGTGTTCTGTTGCATTTGGTGCTATTTCTAACCGCTACGCTAAGAAATTGAGCTAAATGCAGAATTGCTCTTCTCGCGTATTGCAAGCGTAATCTTGCAAAAAATGTAGGTAATTCTGCATAACGCTACACTGAAATTTGCGAGTTCACCCACCCCTACTGTTATGCTCATGCGCTCCCACCCTGTTTGTCTTTCTGCTCATTCCTTCTGCACCTCTACACTTCTAAACACCTACTTTTGCCTGCTACTGACCACTGCAGATCTGCAGTCCTGTAGAGTTGCTGAGCCCCATTGATGCTTCTCTTATGTTCTCTGTCCACCAACACGTGGAACTGGGTTGATTGTTCAAGTTGTATCCAACTAGGTTGGCCAAAGAGTTTGCTTAGTTACAACTGCTACTGGAACTGGAAATGGTAGCATAGACCATTTGACTCTGTCTCAGCCAGACTAAATGATGCACACATTGCTCCTGCTGTGACACTCTGTAGGGCAAGCTTGGACACAGGCAGAAGGTGGCATCAGCGCGGCTTGTGGCTCCACCATGGTAAGATGAGTTGAGCCTGTGAGTGCGCAGTTTCCTAACTGCCATGTCCCATATTTCCAGGAGCACTGTAGTCCATATTCTTGGCAGAGCTTGTCTCCAGGTATCCCAGTGATTGCACGCCTTCTAAAGTAGTTGGACGGTTGTTGCAATTAAGCTACAGGGTGCGTTGGACCTTTCTCCTCCTACTCTGTGAGTTCCAGGTTATTTTCATTTCCTTTTTCATTAACTGTGTGAGAAGTCCCCAATGAACAATGAGACAGCAGTTAAGTTGAGGAGGTTTTTATTGAGATTGTAGGAACCAGGAAGGAGCCTGTCAGCCAACTGCCCGGTTCTCCAAATTCCCACATTCTGTTCTAGAATCTTTAAATAAGATTCCAAGTAAATAAGATGCAACACATCTCCTCTCCTCAAACACCAACATAAATTAATATTAACAAAAGGCAATGCAAAAATAAAAAAATTAACATTGTTAAGGTGACACAAATACCAGAAGACCTGACTCCATCTTAAGCAGGCAGAGATTCCATTTTTTATTTTTGCAGAATCATTGACATGTTTGCCTTTGATGCAGATGTTGCCTGTCCTTATGTTTCCAAGAACCTGTAAAAGTGTCATGTCTCTCAGACAATGACACAGATAAGAGACCTGATGTGCAGACAATGACATAGATAACAACCCTAATGAGACATTAGTCTGGGACCTATTTCAAGGTCAGACAAGAATAAGAACCTAAACATTGTAGTCTGAATTGACTTTTTCTTACCTTATTTGTTTATAAGAATGTGTCTTAGACTAGCATCTTGATGCTTGATAAGTTATATTAGACATTCCTAAGGATATGCTAGAAATCCCATCTTAGATAAGGTACTGTATAAAAGGCCTGACACTTGACCACTTGTCAGGAGAGGTCCTTGCGCCCAATGGGAACAGTCCAGCCCGAACTGCCAGGCCAGGTCCTCCCTGGACTGGAAACAAGCATCCTAGGACTGGTTTCGGGGTTTCACCCCTCATCAGCCAGGATAGCTTGACTCCAGTGGCATGGAGAGCACGGGACCCACATCTGGGTATACCCGTCCCACTCGGGGTGACAAATGCAAAAAAAAACAATTGATGGACAGAATGCAGAACAATGTCATACATTCACCCCAGTACAGTGATCTGGGCCTAAATCCATCGTTTTTTTGCTCACCATACCATTCCAGTTTGGACCCAGCCATATGCAAATCAGTCTTGACCCTGCGCCCAATGGGAACAGTCCAGCCCGAACTGCCAGGCCAGGTCCTCCCTGGACTGGAAACAAGCATCCTAGGACCGGTTTCGGGGTTTCGCCCCTCATCAGCCAGGATAGCTTGACTCCAGTGGCATGGAGAGCACGGGACCCACATCTGGGCATACCCGTCCCACTCAGGGCGACAAATGCAAAAAGAACAATTGATGGACAGAATGCAGAACAATGTCATACATTCACCCCAGTACAAGGATTTAGGCCTAAATCCATCGTTTTTTTGCTCACCATGCCATTCCAGTTTGGACCCAGCCATATGCTAATCAGTCTTGACCCTGCGCCCAATGGGAACAGTCCAGCCCGAACTGCCAGGCCAGGTCCTCCCTGGACTGAAAACAAGCATCCTAGGACCGGTTTCAGGGTTTCACCCCATATCAGCCAGGATAGCTTGACTCCAGTGGCATGGAGAGCACGGGACTCACGTCTGGGCATCCCCCTCCCACTCGGGGTGCAAATGCAAAAAGAACAATTGATGGACAGAATGCAGAACAATGTCATACATTCACCCCAGTACTGAGATCTGGGCTGGACTGCTCCCATAAGGCACAGGGTCAAGACTGATTTGCATGTAGCTGTGTCTGAACTGGGGTGGCGAAGTGAGCTAAAGAACGATGATGGATTCAACCCAGATCTGTGACTGGGGGTGAGTGCCTGAAAAGGTTCAGTGCTCCGTCCATCATCTCCTTGTGTTTGCTTTGTTCGCCCTAAGTTGGCAGGGTATGCCCAGACATGGGTCCCTTGCACACTTTGCCACTGGATTCAAGCTAGCCTGGCTGATGAGGGCTGTTATCCTGAAACCGGTCCCAGGATGCTTGTTTCCGGTCCAGGGAAGACCTTGCTTGGCAGTTCGGGCTGGACTGTTCCCATGAGGCACAGGGTCAAGAGTTATTTGCATATAGCTGTGTCTGAACTGGGGTGGCGAAGTGAGCTAAAGAACGATGATGAATTCAACCCAGATCTGTGACTGGGGGTGAGTGTCTCAAAAGTTTCAGCGCTCCATCCATCATCTCCTTGTGTTTGCTTGGTACCAATAATGTACCAATGCTTAAACAACAAGATATGCTGTATTAACGTAATATCGGGGGGCGTGGCCAACCGCTGAGTATGGTGGACACGGAATAGCGGAGCTCCAGACCAGGCCCCGACGCTTTGTCAAAAATCCTGTGGTGCTGCAGCCGTCTACACTGCTAAAGGCATGTGTGCTGCGGCGGAGTAGCGCCGGCACACGGGGACAGCGAAACTACTGCACTGCGAGGGGGAGAAGCGGCATAAACATAGCCCTCCGTGAGGTACCAGCAGAGGGAGGCGCCACCAAGCAGTGACGGAGAACGGGGAGCCCAGCGGTGATATGGAGCGCGAATGCCCAGCGGAGGACCGGCTCCTCCCTGATATGCTGGACGGCGACCTCAGCCCAGATTAAAGAAAGGTGGCCACGACCGGAGTATAAGCGGTGCCGAAGCGAAGACTGGCGGAGTCAAAATGGCGGGCGCTCCGGAATAACGAAGAAGGAGGCAGATTGTAATACTGCAAGGTACGTGGCCGCCGACCTGCAGACTGCGCCCCTCGGGTCACTGGGAACTGGGGGAGCGCGACATCAGCCTGGGAAAGTGCGAACAGAATCGGTTCCCCGGCACCAACGGGGTCGCTCATACCGGCACGCTGGTGGCTATGCTGGGCAGACTGTAAGCTCGTGCGTGACCACAGGGAGAGGCAAGCTCAGGGCCCCTGTAGGAATCAGGAGAGGTACACTGGAACACGCAGAGCTGGGGACGCATGGAGACATAGACAGCGCCTCACAATAAGGAGCAAAGGACTACGGGGACACTGCTGCGTCACGAGGCGGTAAAGAAAGGGAATGAGATGCAGCTGGAGTGGAATACGAGGTATAGTCCAAGGCGCACACATTTGTAGTTGGGCAATAGACTGAAGACTTGTAGACTGCGGCGGAGCTGAAGGTGATCAGCGGAACAGCAAGTTACCAGAGCGGAAGGGGAACAACACGGCGAGCGGACTTGGAGCACGGAGTGGCCCTCAAGAAGGGAACCGGCATAAAATGGATGCAGAGCTGGAAGGACAGGCCCAGAAGGGGCGTTGGGCATGATAGGCTGCACCGGGGGGTGCGCTGATCTCCTGATCCCGGGACCTAGGACGGATACATAGCGGCTGGGATACGCTGACCTGGCCACAGGCAATACAAACTGAACAAGAAGGGCCTTACAAGGGAGCCTTGGCTGCACTCCGACATAACGCAGTACGAAGAGAAGGCCGCTTAACGCTAGATTAAATTACCCAACGGGAACGGACTTGACCTGATCTGTGATCGAGTCCAGAAGCCCAACGAACAAGCGGAACGAGCCAAAAGAATTTGTTGGCATATGCGACCATGGGGCGTCCAAGGACCAAGTCATCGGGCCCCCCGGTGCCGGAGGATTCAGATGATGGTCGGCGCGAAGCCATGACGCAGGACAATGGTGAGGAAGGGATACCTCCCACAGAACAGAGCGGTAAAGCGGATAAGCTGGACCTGATTCTCAAAGAGATAAGGGACTCAAGAGTGGCGATAGAATCGCAAATAGGCGCCTTGACCACTAGCTTCACTCTGCTGAAAGCAGACCACGCTAAATTGGCAGACAAGGTCAGAACCAACCGAATCGCACTAGACGACCTGATACCGCAGCAAACGGAGCACACCACACAAATCGAACACCTGCAGAGGCAACTCAAAGGACTACAGGAAAGGGTGGATGACGCAGAGGGAAGATCCCGCCGGAACAACGTCCGAATTTTGGGACTGCCGGAGAAAAGCGAAGGTACGAACCCCACCCAGTTTGTGGAAAGATGGCTTAAAGAGCAGGTGGCGAGAGAAGGCCTCACGGAGCACTACAGGGTAGAGCGGGCCCATAGAGTGCCGTCCCGGCCTCCCCCACCGGGGGCTCCGCCGCGGACTCTAATAGCAAGAATCCTGAATTATAAAGACCGGGATACCATACTACGGGCGGCGAGGGAAAAAGCACCAATAAAATATGAAAACAAGACAATCTCCTTGTACCCGGACTTTACACTGGCAGTACAGAAAGCGAGGGCCACGTTTCAGGAAGCAAAGAAGAAACTGCGGTCTCATGGCCTGAAATACGCACTATTATTTCCCGCCCGACTCAAAGTTATGTACAAGCAAAAGGCGTTATTTTTTGATAACCCAGAAGAGGTGTCAGAATGGGTGGAAATCACTATGACACCATCAGCGTCACAGGGTTCCTCGCAAACAGGGCGACGGGCGAGTCCTCAGCGCCGCGGCTCTGGAGCCGAAAGGTCAGGCAGACCCCGAAAGGTAGGAACCGGAACGAGCACGAGCCCCTCACTGGAGCAAATCACAGAAAGCCAACATAATGCCTTACTGACAGCGGCGGCACTGGTGGAACACAATGCTACATCCGTCGCGGAAACGGTGCACTCCTCGGAAGATGCAAGCGCACGTTCTGACTCAGTATGGCACTGTTCACTACGGTCACCCCGCAACTGGTAAACGATTACATGGGCTGAGAACTGTAACACAATGGGGATAGAAAGACACTGCCCGGTGATTGAGGACGCAACGCACTGAGTGCTAAAATGGGACGGTTTGTATGACCACTATGATTGAATGGAGAAGGGGCCTGGGTCGGAGGGCCGCACTTGCTAATACGCTGCAATCGAATGCAGCGCAGTGAGAGATTGGGGGTGGCCACCCCCCCTAAGGCAAATGCACAAAGTTATATGACACATGGAAATGTTGTTAAGTTTTGTTGTTTGGTTTGGTCCTCTATTGGTTACCGGGGGAACCTAGTATTGGGAATGTTTATAAGTTTTGTAGTCTCAAGGGGATTTAGTAAGTTAACTGATCGGCATGCAGGAAGAGGGTTACAAGGTCAATCAGGGGTTGTTAAAATCTATGGCACAGCCTAATGCATATAAGTGCATCTCCTGGAATGTCAGAGGACTAGGCTCTATACACAAGAGGCATAGAATCTTAGCACAATTGAATCGCAGGAAGGCACACATTGGGGCCGATTCCGATCTCGGTCGGAGGCGCACCCAATACTATTCGGTCGGGAAAAAAGCCATGCGAAAGCCAGTTTCCCGACCGATCCGTACAGCACACCGAACGAGCAAGTACGATGCGCACAACAGCAAAAATTCCGGCCGAGCCGTACTCACCCAAACCAGGTCCTGTTCTCCGACCGAGGCGAATCCGAAACGCCGAATCGAGTCGCACGGAAGGGAAAATGCAGCCCCGTCCGGCCGGACAAGTACGATGCGCTTTCCGTACGCGCCGAACCCGCCGCTACGCACGGCACGTCAAAGCATCCGGGAGAGGCGCACATAAGCTCCGAATCGCGCCACAACACGATCCACGGCTACGAGACGAACACAGCACAGACGAGGACGACGCGAGCGACGAGGACGAAGCGAAGCGACGAGGACGAAGCCAAGCGACGAGGACGACGCGAAGCAACGAGAAGGACGAACGACACGAACCAACCATGAATCCCTTCGTCCCGATCATACCAATATTCTACATCTACTACCGGAACAGGCACGGACGCGTACGGCGCAGAAGGTAAGTCAGACACCAACCACAAAACACATACAACACGTACACGACACATCACACACATACACGGGGAATCTGAATATACTTGCAACAGCAGCACCATAGGGGCGGGATGCCCATCACCAATGCCACATATGCACACAGGGGCCTGAATGCGCGCCACCACCCCAACCCAGGGGGGCTGGATGCCAACCACCACAACCACCCTTAGCCAGGGGGTGCCAAATGCC